>OZ010571.1:129062487-129094987 GCA_963932145.1 Acanthosepion lycidas
AAGTGGATAGAACGTCTAAAAACACAACATCCAGCCAGGCTAAACCATAAATTTAACAATATAGATAGTACTAATATATAACTCAACCAATCAAAACCTACCCACATTTCTCACCCACACAAGACAGACATGCTTACGGAGGTGTGGAGGCCTCACACTTATACACACACCCACACGAATATACACACTTACACACATCATACTCACTCACTCCCTAATGAGCCAAATGATAACACACACCCACAGCAATACACACGCTTACACATATCATACTCACTCACTCCCTAAGAACCAAATAACACACACACAAACACTAAACAGAGACACATCCCCTCTCCAGGACAATAAAACTGTCAAAATGACCACGGGAATTCAGAGAAGCATAGATCCATCCAGCTCTTATCTCAAATAACAACTTAAAAGAAACTGTTTGACCAACACAAGGAATGTTAAAAGATTCATGATAAAAAGATAAAAAAAAACAAACAAATGAAAACTACAGACGAAAGTTCATTTTCTCCATCAAGATATTCATTGCTGTAGTTTACTGCTACCAGCAAGGAGAAATATTTCTTCTCCCGATGATGGCCATTTCTGGGCCGAAACTAGTCGAGGAATCTAAATTAAATAATAATAATAAAAAAAAGAAAGAATATTAATCTACAACCCAATGTGTCTGAAGATTTAAATTTTTCAATATATTTTTATTGTTCAATATATATATATATATATATATATATATATATATATAAAGAAGAAAAGCAGAGTGAATTCAGAAGATATTTTTAAATTAAAGAGTTTTTTTCAAAAACATCAGTCACGACTACCCGTGACTTCGTACTGGCAGAACTATAGACCGTTTCCATAATATTTCTTCTAACGAATTTTATTGAGAAAGTTTAGATCAATCTGTGGTATGGTTTGTAGGCACTTTAGCTTCTTCTCTGTACTTCAATATTATCGACTATTGTCTGAGCTCTCATGTTCTAACCACACAGGTACGCCAGCCATTCAGATAGATAGATAGATAGATAGATAGATAGATAGATAGATAGATAGATAGATGCGTGTTTGTCTGTGTCAGACTATCTCCAAAAAGATATATATATATATATATATATACCTATCGGCGACAGACTGATTCATGCTTGAATGCAAGGATCTGGCCTGTCACCTCTCGCTATTTTCGTCAATGTTCAGTTATATATTTACGTACGCTCTATCCCCTGATACTGAGCACTTTTACCGATAAATAAGACATACCATAAAACTATATTTTTATCATATATATTTATATAAAAACATTTATGAATTACATACGTACATTCTTGCAATGCCATGAAGTCACATACTTACATTTGTATAGACATATATATATATATGTGTGTGTTTGTGTGTATATTATATATTTATATATAAATTTTCTGAAAATTCAGATAGATTGAAGCAAAGATATATGTGCATTTGAATCTTTCAAGATGCACATAATTCATGCAAATGGAATCTGTAAATAACGATCGCTTCGGGAAATTATTTCAAATAATTTGTTTTCATGAATTCATTACTTAAAACGTGTTTAAGTTATTCGGTTTTAAGGTTGTAATCATGCTTTTACTTTCAGAGACTTAAATGTAATCATCCCCAGTATATGTGCAAGTTTACTTGGACATTATCTTTCTCAATCAAACATCTAGAAACTCGGATTTAATTAATAAATCATTCAGCAGTGGTGTCCTAAACATAATAATAGTAATAAAATTACGTTATTGCTATTCTTGTAGATTTAACTGTTCCTTTAAGGGGCAAATAGCGATGGCAGATTTACTCAAGTTAAAATAACTTTGCCACTACAGCAGCTACTATGGTTATACTTCATACTTCTTCTTCTTTTTGTTGTTGTACTTTTTGTTGTACTTTTGTTCTTCATTATTTTGTTGTTGATATTGTTGTCGTTGTTGTTCTTCTTCTTCTATTGATGTTGTTGTCCTCTTTTTGTTGCTGTTGCTCTTCTTGGTCTTGTTTTTGTTGTCCTTTTTCTTTTGTTGTTGTTCTTCTGTTGTTGTTGCTCTTCTTTCACTTGTTAATGTCGTTCTTCCATCTTTTGCTCTTCTTTTTTGTTGTTATTGTTGTTATTTTTCTTCTTTTTGTTTTTGTTGTCCTTTTTGTTGTTGTTCTTTTTGTTGCTCTTCTTCTTTATGTTGTTGCTCTTCTTCTCTATTTGTTGTTGTTCTTCTCTTTTTGTTGTTGCTGTTCTTGTTGTTGCTGTTGTTATTATTATTCTCGCTGATGATGATAACGATGATCTAAAATCTGTTCCGATCAGTGCTTATATTATTGTTATTGTTGGTAGTGGTGGCGCTGTTGATGTTCATTTAAAGCTACTTATTTTATTTGTTCAATCTGTTTTCTTTACTTTGCTCGTTTTAACTAAACAAATTATGGTGCGATTGAAATCTCTGTGAGGTTGTGCACGGAGGGGACACATTGAAGTGTATTCAATAAATAATATTTGAATAAAATTTTGCACGTAATATCAGGAAAATTTGATTTTAGCATTCACCAGAAAATAGCATGTGGTAATTAACGAATCCCTTCAATTTGCAAATATAAATATGCATTGATTTTCAATAGTAATCGAAGCAGCTTCACATGCTTTTATCAATCCATTTAATTACAGGATCGACCACACAAATACAAAATTTATTAGAGTGGTTTTATAACGCATTCAAAACGGGTTCGATCCTTACTTGATGTATTGGAGATTTTTTTTCTTATTTCTTTAAATTTAATATTGACTAATATTGACTTAATATTATTTGAACATATATGCACTTTTCAATCAATATATAAATATATGGTTTTGAAGAACTTTCAGGCGTGGATGAATTCTACAAACACTTCCAGGCTGCTCACTAAACATCCATATCATAAGCCGTACATCTTCCATTACAAAATGAGAGGTAGAAACATATTATTATGTAATAATTCCGTGTTTTTTAAACTCACTTTATATAAGTGACCTCGTGTCATGTACTGTTCTCTGTTCGAAATACTGATTTCTGTCATAAAACAAATAACCTTCAGTCACACGATAATTTTGTTGGTTTTTTGAATAAGTCTTAGCTTCGATTGGCACAAAGCCACAGGTATGAGACACTCAGCAGAAATCGATCTTAGTATTCGCTGTTAATGATCAATCAAACTATTTCGCTAACTGTTACAAATCGCCAAGACGTCGGATGCATCGTTTTTATTATTTAATAATCTTAAATTAATTTGGTTTTAAGGTCACAAGTATGGGGCACACAGTGAAGATCAAATTCACTACGCTTGATCTAAAAGTTGAGATTCCGACCATTACACGACGGTGAGAAGTCGACATTACTCGATGACAAACAAATGCTTCCACCATCATGGAGTACCGAGTCATCCTCAAACTTCTTTGAACGTATGGCCAAGGACCCGCCCTCTAGAAAAACACGATCACATTAGAAAAAAATGTACAATAAGAGATACTTGCTCTTGTCTAAGTCAAAGACCAAGAAACTGAAAAAACAACTGATAATGTATTTTGTATCATTAGTAAACAAAATTAAGACTTTTAATGAAACGAGAGAAAAGACATCGATCGAAAACATGTTTTTGTAGTCACATAAACACTGATTTCGACAATGCTTCTTTGTAGGTGAAATTTACTATTTCCAATTGTTGCCGGATTTCCGTGTTCGATAAAGGTAAAAACAGGCATTTAAACGAGGGTTATCAAAGTATCATACTCGTGCAACAAAATCTTCATAGTATTATTGCACTCACAATTTGAACTTGTGCTGAACTAAGCAATATTTCGTAAATGTCAGAAGTGATAGAATGTGACTTTTGAATGAAGCATAGAACTGATAATATTTAATTATCTCTCCCTGACAAAGTTGAACTCTTCTGACCAAAGTCTACAGTCAGAGCTGAAGTTATATTTGTACAGCACTTGTATCAGAATGAAGCAGAAATTCTATTTGGTAGTATTCATTTTCCTGAGCAAAGTTCGGGGAAATCGTGCATATGACCACCTTTGGAAGGAAGTCAACAAGGTACGTACTTTCTTCCCTAAGACATGCGTACTTATTTGTTTAGTATTTTTGTGTCCATAAATCATGCCATTCTATCCGTCGTATAAATATCAAGTAGTATGTAAAGATCCCAAAGCTTAGTCAGACTTAACGTCTTTATAAAATGTAAATATCATCTTATGAGAATTAAAATTCGGAGACTATTAACTGGTTCTAATATCTCTTACAACTCTTGCGCGTGGAATTTGATTGGGTAACGCTTAAGTTGCAATAGTGTGTAACTTATCCACATTCGTTAGTGCTGCAGTAATATTAAATATTCTTTTTTAAATTAGAGTTTATCTGATTGCATAATTTTCAGTCCACACAAGTAACAATAAACTATAATCATGATATAATAATATAATAATAATAATATATTAAGCATTGTAGATGCTTTTACTATTAGTGTAATCAATTTAGCTAGTTTCTCCTTTAAATGTATAGGAAGTGCCACTTCTACATTAAAATTCACTTAAATAACTGAGTTTGCTAAACTTTAGCCCATTTACTTAGAAATTTGTTTAATGCACTGGACATTGTGATTAGCTTCTAACAAAAAAAGTGGACCTCCTTCAACATTGAGGTAGTCGTGCTTTTTTCCTATATGTACCAGTGATAAATATTCAAAACGAACTAAATGCTAGGATTTTGATAGGCTGAGGTCCAAAATACAAATTTTCTACCAAAAGATTAACGTAACATAAACCGCCTCTTTTCTCTTATTTTTAGCTCAGTTGTAAATGCATCTCCCAACAATGTATATTCGTAGAAAAAGCTGTCGTCCTTACCATTTAAATCTACCCTGTATGAATGTTTACCGTTGAGCATTCTCTACGTCAGACAAAATCATTAGGCGCTGGAGGGGGGGATTTTTTTTTTTCATCAAATAAGACAGCTGTTATGGAGACCCGCAAACTCCCAACAATTCTCCTATTCTAACTCTAGTAATTTATTTCCTAACAAATATTAATCACCGTTCTTGGTACAATTTTTTAAAGAGGAATCTAATCATTGAGCAACCGAGAGTGGAGGGGTTGACATATACAGATATTGGTATTAGGTTGGTGCAAAAATAATGACGTAATAATGTCGTTTTTTGATATTAAATAATACGTCAAAAAACGACATTATTACGTCATTATTTTTGCACCAACCTAATAGTTATTTTCTAGACTAGTCTTGCTAACCATTTTACCAAGGCGGGTGTCCCTAAATATATTTTGCAGTGACCTACGTTATGATCGAGATAGTTACATATTCTGCGTACTACTCAGGTTTTTACAATGGTTTCCAATGCAGACCTTCCTACTTGTAAGGTGTTTCAGATCAAACGTTTTATAGGTTTTACTGTGGCGACTCAGTTACATAAATAAATACAATGTTTCATAAATCCAAGTGACTTTTCAATAAATTTCTAGAGTGAAGCATTGATATTTGTTTACTGAATAGGAGAAAATGAAAATTGGAAAAATCTGAAATCTTGAAAAGCTGTCCGGTTTTACTAGTGTACCTACTTAAACTATCTCTTTAAATGAAGCAATCTTTTTTAATACGGCGTTTAAATTATAACAATAAAACGTTCTAATTCTATTGACTGGTTACTCATGCATTGTTTCCACATATTTAACACGAAGCTTAATAAGGTCGTTTCAGGTTAGTTCTCTATACGCTATTGTAGACTAAGCTTTGTAAATGTACAAACGAAGCTGGAGTTCGGTGTGGGTTATCGTTAACGAACTGGTTTTGTTGACAAAATAGTAGGTTTGATTCACATTTGTTGTTCCATAAATTTTATGCTAAAGTTAAGCTTAGTAAATACTTTTAGATTGGACAGCGAAATTTTGGCAAAACCGTTTATGAAACAAGGACAGAAATCAGTTAAGATTGAGGACTTCTTTCCCGGCCAATTATTTACAAAACCGCGTACTGTATTAGGCTTGGATTGAATTTTTTGTTCTGCAGAAATCAAGTGTGCCGTTTTCACAGAAACCTACAGAAAATAAATATATTATTCACATTACTATAGATTACGCACTCTGAGTTACGAATATCTATATATTAGGTTGGTGCAAAAATAATGTCGTTTTCTCACATTTGTTACTATGTGAGAAAACGACATTATTTTTGCACCAACTTAATATATTGTTTTGTTTTGTTTTTTTGTTAATTTTATGTTTTGGTTTTATGTAAAATCTTTGTAAACTGATCCCACTCACTCGACGGATACTAAACACTGCTCATACATCGTGATACCTGCCTTATCCTGTACTCAAGTAAGAATATGTTTTAAATTCATATTTTTGAGTAACATTTGGGATATTTCTGAGTGAACCCTTTACATTCGTAGAAATACTAATTTTTTTCTTAATCTTCTGAAAAATAATGAAACTCAAAACCCTGTTTTAGCTCTATTGAGATCGGCAATAGATGGCGCCAAAGATGTGTTACATACTGTGCCCAAGAGGAAGTAATTTTTTTTTTTTAGTGAAATTCGGCTCTGTAAAGAGATGTCAGTTTTTTGAAGTAGCATAAGGCCGTCACGGCTGATTATGTTTGTCTCTTGCTGTCAACGTATGGATATTTGTTTCGCTTTAGTGTGAACAGAAGGGAGCTAACATTGCTAGACTTTTTGTTCTTCTCCATCTCAGTACGACACTTGCATAAAATACATTAGTCTACTTTTAATACAGCAGAAACATCAATGCTATCAACATCTCTTCTGTCAGCATTCCAAGTTTGCTAACAAGAAACAAAGTATAAATAATTATATTTGTCGTGTATCAGGAAGAATGAAAGTGAGATCATTAATTAAGGGAAACGAGACGTGTAAAACAGGAATCTTTATTTACATGTCTTCTGCACACTTTATTCTTAATAACATCCCATATATATATATATATATATATATATATATATATATATATATATATATATGTGTGTGTGTGTGTTGAATGCTGCCTCTAGTATTCTATAGATAATTCTTCAGTAAGGATCTCACTGTTGAATCAACAGCAGTTTCCCTTCAGGATTCTTATTCCAGATTTATTTTGGAGGAGGACATAGTCATAGTTCCTTAGATTGAACAGTTAATAGTCAGCTAGCTACTATCCTCCCCCTGTGTATCGCAGCTGAAAATATGAGTACACAAAAAAATTTGTAATTGGAAAACTCGAATAAAAGCTTCCAACCTCTATACACTCGGTTATATCTTTCTTCTTCATTCTTATAAAAAGATTTAGTCAAGACACTCACTGTTCCGATTCTAAGATCCGGGGGTTCAAACCACGCCTAAAATAATTTGTGTTGTTGCAGACCAAAATTCCTAACACTATGGTACAATCTAAAATTGCACGTAAGGAAGTATATGATTAAAAAATTAAGATTAGTTTACAGACCAATGAATAATATTTTAATACATGAGATTTTAAAAGCAATGTCGGATTTAAATTCATCGTTTTTGTTCAGAAATTGATATGGCCGCTCAATTTACAAAAGAATTAAACAAATCGCAAGACCAAACTAGAAGATCCATGGGCAGAAAAAAATTGTCGAAATCTCGATACACGTAAATGGTCAGAAATCAAAGGCATGGTCACTAGCGAGATAGCAAAACGAACTACCGCTTTTATCAACAGAACTATCTTTTCATTGGTGGACGATTGGTGACTACAAACAATATTAGCATATCCGACATGCATTTATGGCAACAGTTGTCATCTGACTTGTTTCCAGTTTTGGCTATTTTGTCTTTTACCGAACACAAGTGCCCTTTTTGTCGGTAAGTGACTTTCTTTTTCACCATATTTTTAAAACTTATATTCCATAATTCCATAGGACAGTAACAAAATTTATTTGGTTACTACTACAACACAAGCTCTTGATATTATCTGTTGTTCCTAAGTGGTCAACGATATAAGAATTGACTAGATTCGAATGTTTAATTCCCATTTTTCTCCTTTTGTTTTTTACTATGCATATGGTGAAAATCAATTTCCAAGAGCCAGTCGAGGTAAATGGTTACGGATCAAGAGGCAACACCCCCCAAGCAGGATGATAATGCCACCAATCTGCAAGGGGCAATCGGGAGTGAAAGGAAAATATTTTAGAGTGAACTAGAAACATAATATTAAAGAGAGAGGTGGTGTGTAACTCGGGCAATAGACAAACCTTGATCAAAATGCGCCTAAGTGCTTTCAATAGGACTTGACCGTAAGGTAAAAACTGAGGGTTTTTTTGTTTTGTTTTGTTTTGTATGGTTTTTTTTTTTTGTTATTTTTTGTTTTTGTTTTTGTTTGTTTTTGTTTGTGTTTTTTTTGTTTGTTTGTTTTTGTTTTGTTTTTGTTTTTTTTGTTTTGTTTTTTTGAAAATGATCCCAAGATTTCCGCGCTTATAGAAATGTGACAGGTCACGAGAACGTTACTTTCTTAAAGCCACGCCAGTTAATCGAAACCAATTAGTTAAAATATTAATATTTGCTAAGCTTTATCGTTTCACAAAGCAAAATGGCCGACGGAGAAAGGCTTTGCCATTAATCATTCATATTCTCCTGGTATTTATCTCGTGCTTATTGATAAAGTCCAAAGAATCAGCAATACTATTGGCCCTGATCTGGCGTCTTGGCTTCAGTCACTTTCCCACCTCCGTAAGGTTGTCTCCCTGTACATTTTCTATAAATACTTTCTTGGTAATTGTTCGCATGACATCTTCGCTATGGTACCTAGAGTCTTTGAATTTAAGCGATGTGGTCCACCCAATTTACAGTGTAGCCGAAACCGGAAATTTAACGCTAATAGTTTCTTTTCTTGTTCTTCTCACTTGTGGAACTCCTTTTCTGCTCCATGCTTTCTAACAAACTTTAAGCTGCAAAAATTTAAATGCAATGTCAATCACTATCTACTGTTCCCCTGATTATTCTTTTGTTCTCGCTCCTTATCAATGTTTTTGTTACTTACTTTTCACACCCAGTAACCCCTTGTATCTCATTAGCTTGACAGTCATGCGTGGGATGAACTCAATTTAAAAATAAAAATAATGAGAAATCATTTAGAAAATCTGGTCATGTATCTAAAAATTCCAACACCGCCCTCTGTCACTATCGTTGAATCTATAAATATATTTGGTAAGCATTTTGCTAATCTGCTTAAGCTAAAACGATCGTTGAAGTACAGGACTTGTTTTTTGTTGTTTTTTTTGTTTTTGTTTTTGTTTTTGTTTTTTTTACATTATTTATTTTGGATTCATCTATTTTTTCTTTATGTTTGAGTCTACAAACATTTACCTATTTCGGAAATAAGTATTGGTGATTTATATTTGAATCTGTTATCATTTGTTATGTTACCTCTTCGTGGGAGGGTTGCAGCAATACAGGGAATCAGTCTACTTACTTCACGCGTTGATAAAAGGGCAGGTGAGCCGACAGCTTGTTAGGCAGATCACCGGGTGTAGCGAGATTAGCACATTGATACTCTGTGTCAGATGAAGCTTGATTCCTATTCTAAAGGCGTTGTCGGACTTTCCAATTGTGTAATTTTTCCAATTTTATATAAAATTAATTTCTCAATGTAAATAGGCAAGAAGGGTGTGTATATAATATAGACATATGACAGCCAATGCTACCGTTAGTGAAACTTATTAAATCTATCTCCTAAAACTGTTTTTCAGAAATATAGATTTGTCCGCTAGTTAGCATCGGTTTTTCAGTATTGATGGGAGTTTTCTATCTTTTTATCTGAAATAGTGTGGAACGTTAACATCTTATTTTCTCTTTGAGTTAAGTGTGATATCCATTTTAGTTTTACGTTGTTGAAAGTCCTCCATATATGTGGTCTCTGATGTTGTTCTTTTTGTAATGTTCTTTTTGTGATTCTGTAGCGCCATTCTACAAGATTTTAAGAAGTGAGATTTTCGTTATATTTTATGATTTTATCATAGCTGTTGAATCTAATGATATTTTAGTGATCGCTAACATCATAAATGTAATACCTGAAATTTAAATTTCCCTTTTGGTTATCTGGTTCTTGAGCTATAGAATAAATCTACTAAAGCCTAATTAATTCATTTATTTCTGTATAATTCGACTGTATATTAAGTTTGATTCAAATATAATAATGGAAATATATTTTTATACAATCTGATTCCTTTCATTGACGTTTCATTCACGGAACACGAATTTGCATTAAGTGGTTAATAGAATCACTAAAAACAATTGTAATGTGTCCTAGCTTAATATTTAAGTTTAAATTGTAATAAGATACATTATTTGTTTCAAAAAAATAATTGCCTATAATCCCAAAGTTATTAAGATTAATGAAAATATTTTCATAATTTATTTCATAATTACATCATGATTAAAGATCCATTAGACATGGTACGTGGAACTAGAACAGTCTACTCCAGCGAGCGAAATAAATGGTTCAGTTCGACATTCCAACTATCTGAAGAAGGCTGGAGTGTACAACGGCCGAAAACGTTGTAATAAATATGGCAACAAAGATGAGGATGATAGTCCAAACAATGTAAACAGTGTACATAATACCTCATCTCAGAAATACAGACAGATCATGATTAAACTCTTCGAACAAATTATTCCAAAACAAATTGGGGCCAGGAACAAACGTTTGTCATCATGGCAACATGGATTGTTCCAGAACTACTGTTTAAGTACTAAATGGCTTGTCTATCACTAGAAATCTGTATAAAAGTAGCCTGTATTAGATGACTTTTTTGGTTATTCCGATCATGTCACGTCGGTTAAATTAAAGTATAAACGTGGTTGGAGAAACATTCAGATTAAAGGTGACACAAATGAAAAGTACTCTCTCGTAATTGCATAAGACCGATTCCACGTAAATCAAGACTCGAACTCTTCATTCTCATGTAGTGAATTCCGCAGTTATAGGAAAGAAGAAAATGTACTTTTTCATAAGGGCTAAGTTCTCAAGTCTAGAAGATTAAATCCGAGACAAGACGTGTTGAGTGTTAACGTTCCTTTGTAGTTAGTATATATCGACAGTATTTCACAGATAGAAAATTCACCAGCCGCCAACAGGGTATTGAACAGCACAACTTTACAAATCTGATAACTGAACGATGACTATACTGTAAAGTAAGAACCAAGTAAACTGTTACTCTGGTTACAATTATAGATAACTTTAATGGAGGTGAAGGAAGTGTAAGTGTTGCAAATCAATCTGCATAGTCGTGTAGTTTAGTTTAATATTTACGCTAACAAATATCAGTCGCTGAAAGGGTCTTCAACGAGTTCACAAGCATCAGAACTATACGTTGTATCACTGGAAAAAAGGTCACCTGGTCTGATGAATCGCGCTTTCTCCTGAATAAGTCGACGGCATAATTACATTTTGGATGGCTGTTTGAATGACATCTGATCCTAATGTGAATTATCCTCTGTTTTTAAGCAGTTTTGAGACATCTTAATATGAAATGTTGATTACGTCAATCGTTCAGTTGTGTCTCGTAATTTGTTTGCATTTCTCGGATTGAATCCAGCACTCCTGAAGAAACACCACAATTTCTTCGTAGACTCAGTCAGTTATGTACCATGCGTGGTACAAGCTTAGGCGATCATGTATCTTTCGATACATGACTGACGAGGCGGATTTTTCCCGCAGTAGGTTGCCAATTCTTTCTGCGGTAGACCAGTTGCCATCCAAGACTATAGAACCCAGTCTGTCCTGCTATTTACCCATAGCACGTAAGTAAATGTAATGGATTCGACTAAAATTCAAACTCGGCTCTCCGATTGCTCAATCCGAGCGGCTACTTCGCACTATATAAATGGAAGTTGAAAAAAATGAATTTTTTTTTTGTTTTTTTTAATCAAGCAGAAGGATTTATTAAAAATGAGATATTTGACCTTCTCACAAAAAAGGTATAGATATTAATACTGCCCATTGCAAGTCCGGAAGTCAAAAATAAAAGCCTGATAGTGCTTCAGATCAAAAATAGAAAAAGTCAGTCTCACTGGCAAATCAAATGGATACTTCCTACTCTTGACTATTGGTAACAGCGCTAAATGTCGGTTCAAAACCACATGAAGAACTATGAGAACCTATATACGGGCACATCTGTCAAATGTGTGTTCGGTTTAGGGGCAGTTGCTGCTGAAATAAACAAAATGTAGGACCCCCAATTACGGGAACGGCTAAAATGACACCCAACAAGTACTTTCATCAAATAACTCTTAGATGACACAGAATCATAAAAGGAAGAACTGGGTAGAGCTATGTTTGGAAATACGTGACGAGAACTGTTCGTTTGAAGCTGATTGAACACTTGCCACTGCTACTGCTACTACTAATATAAATAATGTAGTAGAAGTAGTAGTAATAATAATAATGTAATAATTTAGTAGTAGTAGTAGTAATAATAATATAATAATAATAATATAGTAGTAATAATAATGTAGTAATCAATATAATAATAATGTAGTAGTAGTAATAATAGTGTAGTAATCAATATAATAATAATGTAGTAGTAGTAATAATAGTGTAGTAATCAATATAATAATAATGTAGTAGTAGTAATAATAATGTAGTAATCAATATAATAATAATGTAGTAGTAATAATAATATAGTAATCAATATAATAATAATGTAATAGTAGTAATAATAATGTAGTAATCAATATAATAATAATGCAGTAGTAATAATAATGTAGTAATCAATATAATAATAATGTAATAGTAGTAATAATAATGTAGTAATCAATATAATAATAATGCAGTAGTAATAATAATGTAGTAATCAATATAATAATAATGCAGTAGTAGTAATAATAATGTAGTAATCAATATAATAAAAATGCAGTAGTAGTAATAATATTGTAGTAATCAATATAATAATAATGCAGTAGTAGTAATAATAATGTAGTAATCAATATAATAATAATGTAGTAGTAGTAATAATAATGTAGTAATCAATATAACGATAATGTAGTAGTAACAATAATGGTAAACAGTTTCACAAATCTAGTCATTGAAAGTCTGACCACTTAGTCAATGCTGTACCAACCACCATACTAAATTTGAAAATCGGTTTCCTTTCTCCTGGTCAAGATATGATTACCCTCTTGTGAGAGACTCTGGATACCAGAGTTTCTATGTAAGCGCATTATATTCTTTAATAAAAGGTTTGCCACCAACTCTTCCGTCTTTTCTCCACTAAATATTCTTGCTTTTTCAAAAGCTATGTCTATTAAAGGGTTAAGATCTGAGTCATGGTACTCTTGAGCGGCTCTGACTCGATGGTCTTCCTCCGCAATGTTCAATTAATTACACCTTGCAGCGCATTGGCCCTGAATGGATGAAAGTCCGGATTTGAACCAAACTGTTCATTACTGAATGAGTGTCCAGTATAATTGGGTCAGGAGAAAGCAATGGCCATTACTTAACAATATCGCCTTCCTTTCAATCATAAGTCTCCTGGAAAGAATTTATTAAAATCACCATTTCTCTGAGTGATCTTGACGGTGTAATATTTTCACTAATCAAATCTTCAACGCCATCAGTTTATATGATGACCATGCAATCGCAATTCATAAGATGTTCAATATCCGAGTAGATTATTATTCTTGCATCCGGAAGATTACTAACAGAAGGACTAATAATATCAATCAGCCAATTTCCAGGTGAATATTTTGAATCTTAAAGATCAGTCATATCTAATTTCATCATGTTGCTCTATGTGGTAGGATAAAATAATGATTTTGATTTGTGCAATCAAGTCCAACTACCACGATGAATTAAGAATTAGGAATTCTTTAGAGAACATTTTTCAGTCTGCATTTTATTCCGTAAAAATTGAATGAAATAGTTAATCAGTTTTTAAATCGTGTTAATAACCCGTACGTATAGATAATTATTTTAAATTGTTCTACGTCTATAAGAGAAGTATGGGACACACACACACACACACAGCGATCAGAAAGTAACAATTCGTATTTTATATTGATTTACGAAATAAGATATTGCTGGCGTGGTAGTAAAATTTGGGCAATCATTTGTCCAATAACTTTTTTTTACCTGTTTATAAATAATCTCATAAAATTGCGTCTGACGTAAGAAATAGTTGACGCTTAATATCTGTGTATATATATATATATATATATATATATATATATATATATATATATATATATATTTATTAAAGTCATTTTTTATGTTTAATGTTCTTTTTATAGATACAAGTATTTAAGTAAATGCTCTGTTTATAATAAACAGTATTAAATAACATTTACCGGCCTGAATGTCCGAGAATTTTTTATAGAAAACATTCGTCCTTTGACAGGATTCGAACCTGCATCCTATACGGAACCGTCATTTAGCTTGACGTGCCTAACCGCTCGGCCACATTTACTGCTTATAAACTTCAATCTTCCCTGATTCTCGTACATTCATAACTGCTCATGGCGTATCAAATGTAAACAAATGACGTCATACATTAAGAAATGGACAAAGTCCGACAATTTATTTATTAAAGACATTTTTATGTTTAACGTTCTTTTTATAGATACAAGTATTTAAGTAAAAGCTCTGTTTATAATAAACAGTATTAAATAACATTTACCGGCCTGAATTTCCGAGAAATTTTCATAGAAAATATTCGTCCTTTGACAGGATTCGACCTTGCCAACCTAACGATCCTTTGTGGCCGAGCGGTTAGGCACGTCAAACTAAATGACGGTTCCGTATAGGATGCAGGTTCGAATCCTGTCAAAGGACGAATATTTTCTATGAAAATTTCTCGGACATTCAGGCCGGTAAATGTTATTTAATACTGTTTATTATAAACAGGGCATTTACTTAAATACTTGTATCTATAAAAAGAACGTTAAACATAAAAATGTCTTTAATAAAGAAATTGTCGGACCATGTCCATTTCTTATATATATATATATATATATATATATATATAATGTGTTTGTGTAAAATAAAAAATCTCAGATAATTTGTCTGAATTTTTGGGATGAGTAGTTATTTACAATATTTACATTCAGACTATTATCCTCATCTTTATCACAACCCATGAAACATTTTGATAACCACAAAAGTCAAAAGATTGTAAGTAGTCTAAATAAGTTATCATCGATGTTCATCGTCGTACGCTTCATGTTTACAAACCGGAAACTATGACTGTGACTTCCGTTACACAGTGCATAATGCGTTTCAGAATGTTGAGATTTCTGAGCCTTTGTAGCTACTAGTAACGTTTGTCATTCTACGCTCTCTCACATGCCTCTTTCCGCCTGCTGTTCACACAAGCGTTTCCAATGGGTGGTTCATTGCCCCTGCCCACTTATCACTATTTTCTTCGATATGGCCTGTGAGTGTCAAATTCTTCAAGCTCTCCTAGCTCATTATGCGTTAAGAAAATTCAACTGTATATTTCTTATTTTATATACGTATCTTCCTTGTTTCTATTTTCCGTTAGATTTCCTCGTTACATAATGCGCACCAACCATGGCTGTGTATGTGTGTTGGCTTCAAGATTTAAATCTTACAATCTCTATGAATGGAGTCTTTTATTTCCAACACTTTATATTTTCTTTGTGTCTGATGATGGCTAAATGTGTAAAAACTCATTTAAAAGTGGATAAAATCACCTAACTATTGGTAATAAATTTTCTGAAAAAAATTAATGCAAAGACGTGGAGAACGGAGGTTTTTTTCTTTAGAAAATTATAAAAACGTAGTAATGATTTGCTTTCTTTCTTTTATTTTTTTAAAATGATATCCACTATAATCTAATTCTGATTAAATTTTATAAAAACAAATTAGGCATGCTGTGTTTCAGGTATCCGTTTAGACTGATATCAAGCAATGTGCGGTAATGGTTACCAGCTGGAGAACAGATCGAATTTTGTTTGACGCTACTTATGATCATCAGATATTTGGACCTAATTCTTTTTCTCCCATAAACGTCCTTAGAAAAGAAATGCCGAACTTCAAAGTAACATCTAATCTCTTATATGGCAGTGAATGTTCCTTTATCTCATAGATAAATCAACTTGAAACAAAAATGGTACTACCGGTGAGTACTGAGAATAAGACGGAGAGAAGATGTGACCAATGAGGATGTTTTAAGGAAAATAAGAACTACAAGGAAACTGATACCTGTAATCAGGAAGACATATTGAGCAAAGAAGCCCTAGAGAATTAAACACGTGCAAGATGAATTTAAAGCAAGATAAGCTTTGGGAAAGCAGTGAATAAACTAAACGAATTTGTTAATAAATGCCAAAACAATAACTAATAGGAATGGTGAAGGGAGATAACTTAGCAACAAAAGACGGGAAGTTATGGAAAGCCATGATCCCTCACATCCTGGAATCATATGGTACATGAAAGATTAAATATCAAGAACTTTGTTCAAAAGATTTTGTAATTGACATTTGGCGTTAAGTTCTTTTACAGAAAAAGTGTGTGAGAGCACATAGTCGAAGCATACTGTTATTATTATTTTGCTCAGCTAGTAACAGCAAAAAACAGATGTTGAATTTAATGTCGACCCAGACAGCCAGTCTTGTCTATGTAAACGGAAGAAAGAATGGTATTATCGCTAAGATAATGTAATGTTTAATGCTAGCTGATGTCCAGACTGCAGTTAATGCACCTGATGACTTTATATGGTAGGGGAAACTCCTGACATGAAAATCGGCATTATGCAACTTGCTTGATTCCAAACGCCTACTTCTTGCACTGAAGTCGGAGGCACGACAAACTAATGGACTAAAAAAGTCAATCAAGGTTAGAGACGTCAAATTATCAAGGTAATAAAGCATTAGATAATTTTATTTTGCTATAGTATGGAAGCTTTCAAGTGCCAACGGCGAGACTTGAATGTGCGTAGTAATGAACATGATCGAAATTCGAACTCTGTTTCTCAACTTCTTCTTCTCTGCCGCTAACCATGGCACAACACATCCTGAATAGTCAAGTTATTACGTGTTAATTTTTCTAATCGGTCAAATTGCCTTAGTTGTCAGACTAATATTCCACCATTCATTTCGCATTATGCATGAAGAAGTGGATAGACATTGTCTTCGTGTTTCTTTCAAAATGTTTTAATGTTGGATTTTTATCATAACAACTTCCAATTTGTTTTTGTTATTTAGCATTTCAAATAAGCATGCTGAGGAATTCAGGCTGAGAAAAGAAATAATCTGTTAAAAGAATTATGTTTTTTCTTCTCTTTATACTTAATGTGTCTGTATGTTACACTTTTGGAATTATCCCATGTTTTTCAAAAATCGAATCTAACGAGAAACGGCACTGACTGATACATCAGATTTAATGGAACTTGCTAGACTGTTCAAGAATCTTCTGTTTTCATGTTCTGAATGGCTAATCCTTAAATGTATGGTAACACGTGGTCTATAAAAACAATTGTATTGTGTTGAGCTCTACGCAAAACAAACCACCCATAATCTTCAAAGGAATGGAATGTGACAACCTCAATACATTTCGATAAACAGATTTAAAAGCGTGGGTGCATGGAAATTTTCATTATTCAAATGACTCGCTATGGAGAAATGGCCGTTAAAATACCGTCACAGATCATTAGTAGAAGTGTGAGTTCGATTGTCAGTGGGGTCCCCAACAACAAGGCGCATTACATAGAGCGTTGTCAATGAAACTGCCTGCATAGAATAAGACTTTGTGAAAACACTTAGAATAAGAAAGCGAGAGTTGAAATTTCTTGAACATAATGGGGGGGAGAGGGTTTGGAGAACTTGTCACACACAGGAAATATTGATGGTAAGAGAGAGCGGAGAAAACAACGCGTGGTCTAGTTAATACGCTTATGCATATTGATGGAAGGACAGGGAGTTAGAGGAATAAGGAAAAGAAAAATGATGACTCGCGTTTTGAAGGGACACAGCCCATAAAACAAGTTTATCTGTGATAGTCGTATGTTTCCGATCGCTGTCAGACATCTGGAATTGAGTATATCAACACGGCTGTCTTGTGTGTCTTTGTCAAGGGAGGCAACTTCTGACTAAATTAGCCTAAATTTAGTTTATCATCCATGTAGAAATGCTGCTTCAACATTAATCTTTGAGTAAATAGACATGATATTGTTTCATATATTATAATTTCAAATAATGCTTATTCTGCAGGACTGCTCAATGATAAGCAGATTTTCATAGACAAGAAGCAAGTGAATACCTTTTTAAAAGCCTCTTGCAAATGTTATAGTCAATACTAGTTCTACATATTTGCAAAAGTTTTCACAAGTAATATTCAAGCTTCAATTATAGCTGCATGAAGAATGGTGCAGGATTGTAAAACCATTCTGTCAATTAAAAAAGATTTATAAGCTCATATAATTAGCACGATTTCACGATTAGAAAACTGACTATTGGCACTGACAAATACATAACTCCAAAATGGCTGGATCTTGTGTACCTATAGCAAACGCCTAAATAAGCAATTTTTACTATCTCCGTTTTGCTTCACGGAAAAATGATTTTTGCATTGGAACTTTATACAATCTCAATATCGGCTCTGAAAGAGAATGGAAGTCCCAAAGAAAACAAAAATCAGAATAATCAAAGAGTTATCGATATTTAAGACTTCTATTGATGAGCAAACGCGACTCACACACCAATTAACTTGTGTAGTTATTTTCAAATTTATGGATGTCCCCATTATTTTGCTTGTGCTACATTGAGTTGCGCGGTCTGGCAATGATTATGGAGTACCTAACGAGAATCGAACTCACTTCATTAATAATTTATTATTCTATTGCGTTTCACTAAATTAGCCGACATTTCTCTTAAATTATTAGAAAGGACTTCGACAAATGTTATTACTTGTTACAAGATCATCATGCATTTGAAAGCTTTTAAGCATTTTCTGTAAATAATGTTGATCTTATTTCACTTGGACAAGATTATTCTAACCAGCTCGTTATTCGACAGAAAGTGAAACATAAGATACTTTTTATTGATTTATTTAGATTTGAAGACCGATATATTAAAGTTCTGAAGTGATCAAATAAGGAGAATTCTAGGCTGGTAAAATTGCAAAGTTTAGTGTGAATTTGTGCCCAGCTTTTCTTTTCTAAGATGGTGGACGATCAAATCGTGACAAACTCACTTTATTATAGGCCCTCTCTTTCTCTCTCAACGTCGTTTATTAAAGTGATACTACTCGTTTTTATCTCATTAATTATGTCTCTCTTTCCAAAAACATAACTATCTAAATTGGCTCGAACTGAATTGGCTGTTTAAAAAGATTTTCTTTTTTTCTTTTTTTTTTTTATATAAATTATTAAGAAAATATTCCAATAAGGATAATTTTTAAATTCCCTGTGGTAATTTAGATGACTTGTTAGTCAACTTTTTATCGGTTTTAGAATATTACTCTTATTTGCATTCTCTAAACACCTAAAAAAACATTCTGCGTACTTTTCAAAGATTAAATTGAAAAAAAATTGATATACATGTCAATAAAGGGTAATTATGTAATTAAAAATTAGAATCTATTGACGAAGCCTTTTCCAATCATTTGCAATGACAATGTGGCCAATAGAAATAATAGACAGAATTTATTTCTTATGAATAAATGTCTTTCTAACAACTTCACATCCTTGGGCTAATCGTGAAAATCATTATCAAGAAATTAGTTTTCAGATTCTTTTTAGTCTGAGGTTTTATATTTATTTCTATTTTTATTATAAAAAAAAAATAATCAAGTGTTTACCAGCATTTGCTACCATTCTAGAAATTGCTCCATTTGTATTTTAAAAATGGTGCATATTTCAATGAGTGTTTTGAAGTGGCATATTTTTCAGGCGACTTTTTCAGTTACAATCAATTCATTTGGCTGCTATCCGAATTCGCCTGCATTAAAATAAAATGTGTTTTTCAACACCAGATCATGTTTCAGTTTTCACTGCCGGGAACTTTAAAATTAAACTATAAGCATTAAAAAGAAAACTAAGTTTTCTCCAAGATGGAGGAATTAATTTCTATATGTAGTCTAGAGATTTTTTATTTTCTTTTATTTAGCTTATTTATTACTTGTTTCTTCCAAATTCTATTTCGAAGAAAGTTTCAATGGATTCGTCTATAAATAATACATCTTGAAATATAATTTAAAAAAAAAAAGAAAAATTTGCTTCAATCCTATGTGAATTAAAGTGCTGAAAAATACTTGTGGATAACGAAAATAAGTTGATTTTTTTTCCAAAAAATTAGAGTTCATCGAATAGATAAAAAATGTAGAAATATATTTTGTTATAATGATGATCTGAACGTTAATTAAACCATTTAATAATAATCAATAAAATGATATGATGAACTTCAAGGAAGATCTTATAACTGTGTAATAATAAAAGATTTACCGTAAAACGTTTTAACAGAAACGTGAAAACATGTTGAAGCTGATAAATTTTGAAAAAAAATAAGGTTTTAACGTATTTATATTGTTTCAAAATCCTTCATACTTTAGGAAAGTTCTTAACATAAAATAATCTTGCTGCTAGATTTTTGTGTAATATATAAACACTTTGGGAGGCATGTTAGTTTTACCTTGGATTCAAATTTAATTCACACTTAAGTTTTATACGTTTACTTATTGGATATTTATGAATATTATTTTCCTAATGAGGAAAGTGTGGATACAACTCTCTACTGACAACATTTTTGAGATGAGGTTTTGTAATTATTTACACTATTTTCATTATTCGGACGGTTGTCCTCATCTTTATTGTCATATTCACGACGTTTTGGCCGTTGTACACTCAGGCGTTCAATCAATACACTTTGGAATTTCGAAATTCCAAAATATATCCCCTGAAGAAAGTCTGAGAGTACAACAGTCCAAACAATGAAACTAGTGTAAATACCTCTCAACTATTATAGAAATTTAGGACTATAATTTCCTTTAACCTAGGCTTTAAGAAAATTCCTCCCAAACATTTTTTTTTAATATTGTATTTTTCTTTTACGCTTATTTCATGCAGTTAGTGTACGCACATTTAATTTGCTTAAGCTAACCTGAAGTTTTGTAGGACAATTTTTCAGAATTAAGGAAATAAATATACAGTGTAAACCGGATATAAGAGTCTGTGTTAATGTATATATAATAGACCAAACCCTGATATAAGAGAAACCCGGATATAAGATAAATCAGGATATAAAATAAACCCGGATATAAGAGACTTATTATCCAGTCTCGGCAACTCTCTTATATCCGGGTTACACTGTAACAGATATATAGAAGGGCAGTGTTGATTCTTATGTCTTCAATTTCTATCTATAAGTGTTCAATCTGCTATAGTGAGCATTCTATTAGGTTGGTGCAAAAATAATGTTGTTTTCTCACATAGTAACATATGTGAGAAAACGACATTATTTTTGCACCAACCTAATATCACTATAAACGTAGTAGTTTTTAACTTATTAAATTGGGATTATTTACAATACGTATTTACTACAAAGTTCTACTTAGAGCAGTTCATTTTTTACAATTGAAAGTAGCAAGGCATATTAGTACTTTTTTTTTTCTTTTGTTAAATAAACTGGATGAAAACAACTCATTTGAAAATATCTTCTGTGTAGAATTCACTGCTAGGATTTACACTAAAACATCGTTTCAGTTTCTGGTTTGTATTTATTTAAAACACGAGCTCTTTCATACCAGTGCTACTTCGACAATTATTGATTTAAAAAAAAATTCTGAATATGAAACGCATTGAATTTATGACGTGGTGTATCAGATAACTGAATTTGTTTCGCTTTCATCAGAATTCAGAATCAAATGATTGAGCTCTGATAACCACAGGCATGCAGAGGTAGATAGAAATTCACAAACTTGGATAGAAAAGAAAGAAGTAGCACAACTGATATACAGAACATCGTGGAAATGTAGAATGTTTTACTATACGAAGACTTCTATAAAACCAAAAGATTTAGTAAGATCTTCTATTCTCTGCCAATATACTTCGGGAATGCACATCTAAAATCCTGGTTAGTAGCTGAATTCGAACAGACACAATTTGCGTGCGTGAGTCTGTGTAAAGCATGGTGGTGGTATAATGTTATCAGTAACGAAGTGGTTTTAACAGTAACACATGCACCCTCCTCTTCACCTCCGCCAAATAAACTCTGATGTTAGCTCACATAGTCTTTTTGCGCATGCAAACACGTACATCAAGTTTTATGCCATGTTTAACAAGAAAACGCGTACCTACACAACTCAGGAGGTGTATAATCTCACAGTGCGTCAACATTTCTCAGTAGCGTCTACTTCAACGGCAGTCAGAAACTATTTTACAGTAGTACAACTGAGGAATAACGTCTTTTTATTTCTTTATTTCTTTTGTTTTTACTCTCTCTTTTTAATCTTTTTTCCCTATCACCTCGCCTGCTTGCTTGTTCTCAATTTAGTCTTTATTTCTCATGAGTATGTCTGATTAGACACACCCAGCCGATACGTACGTGTTCGGAAACTATGACACGAGTATAAACATTCAGATGATGGTACCAAATCACGCATACGCGCCGAGATTTTTATCATAAAAATGCAGTATATTAACTAATGTTTGTGGAAGAAAACACTGATAAACGAAGTATATTTTTTTCGTCGCTTTTTTCTACTTTTTTTTTATGTAACATATTGGATCGAACATACACCAAGATCAAACACTTGCTAATTATAGGTCGAAGAGAAAACAATATTTATTGATTATTTATATACATAAATACAGAAGACTGAAAATTGGAAAGGCTGGTCTTCATGTCCTATATTTTAATTTGGCTAATCCTAGTCTTTGGCCCATTCAGCCGATAACATTCTATTCACTCTAATGCTACATTCTTGGATATCATATTCACTAAGATCAAGAAAATACCAAAATTACTCAATAAAGTCCTAACTAGTTCCCACATAAGCAATTTTTGTTTGTGGAGGTAGGGAACAAATCTATTCCCAATACGTATTTACAATGTAGAAAGATTTTGCAAAATTGTTAGTAACATCCCCACAATCCTTACTTGAGATAGTAATACCAGTTGACTAGAGGAAAATGATGCCGGACTGAATAAATATGAAACTATTCATTCTGCCAACCACTACCTCTAACCCAAACATGCACTGAAACAGGCAAAATAACAACTACAAAAGAGTCGAAGAGAAACATTAGAAGCCTGTTCTGGTCCAAATTTATATAATAGGCAAATTTTAATCTATATAAACACTAGCACCGAACTTTTTAGAAACTTTTTTTGTGATGATTACCCTAACCTTTCTCTC
Source organism: Acanthosepion lycidas (assembly GCA_963932145.1). Classification (NCBI taxonomy): domain Eukaryota; kingdom Metazoa; phylum Mollusca; class Cephalopoda; order Sepiida; family Sepiidae; genus Acanthosepion; species Acanthosepion lycidas. The sequence continues at coordinate 129,085,877 of OZ010571.1, forward strand.
AAGACACCTGCTTGATGCTATTCTATTTTAGATTATAAAACGAACGGACCTCGCTTTTTGTTTTGTTCTGTAATACAGTAGCGAAAAAAACAGGACCTGTAGAGGACCGTGTGTGTTTGCGTGTTGTTCTATTAGAAACACGTGTGTAACTTCTAGCAGAATATTAAAAGCTTCATCTACAAGAAAATGGCCGGACTTGAATTAAGTCCAAATGAAGATAAAAGGAAAACAAACAAGACATATATATATATATAACAAATATATGTATTAAACAAAACAATTTTACAATGTACATGGACTATAACATTTGCATGTTTGTGTAAATTTTTGTGTTTGTTCTTTGGTGAATGTTTGTACGTACGTATACGTGTGCTTAATGTTAACGACGTCTCCCACAAATGGGAAGACGCGGATCTTCTAATAGAGCTTACAGTGTAGTCGCTGAAATGAAAAAGAGAACGAGGCGAGAAGTCGCCCAGTATTTAGAGTATAGGGAGAGTGACCCTAGTGACAATTTGGGAATTAAGGAGGAGCTAACTCCAACGGACTTCTCTCTGTCGGGGAATATTTCTTTCCCCTGGCGTGTTAAACCTGCTAAGACAATAATAAAAAAAATAAAGAAATGGTTAACATAAACGTTACCTTAATGTAAATTGGTAATATCGAAAAAAAAGTCAGTTAACAAAAGCGTCTTAACCGTTTTAATGACATTCACTCATCAGAGCTCACTCGAGAATGAGAAATGTGCACGCCAACAAAAATGAGCACCAAAGACTATGTTAATAAACTGATATATAACAAAGGTTAGTTAAATTTAGGCCTAATAACCACTCTTGCATATAGAGGAGATGGCTGGCAGAACTTAATAAAGGCTGTAACACCTGCAATTGAGTGAGCCTACGTCAGTATAGATTAAATTATAGTTTCTTGTGTAAAATTTCGAGGTTAATATTTTACGACTATATGACCCAAAGTTGCTAATGTTAAAAGATAAATATAAGTTTGTGTGGGCATCTAAAATAAAAAAATGTTTTAACTGCACACAAAAATATCAAAATTTAAATTTCCACGTCTCAGTTTTCAATACTTGTAGATAAATGAGAATAGTCAAACGTAATAAATTTTGATTTCCAAAACTAATATATATATATATATATATATATATATATATATATATATATATATATATATATAATCTACTCTCCCGTCGAATTCGACGTATGGAGGTTAAGCAGATCAGTTAGCAGGAAACTGACAGCCTGATGCCAGCACATAAGATTTGATTATAGTGGTGAAGGTTTTGTGCAGAACCATCCACACGTTTTGAAGGGTCAAATACAGAGACTTGGTGCACTACGTTCCACAAGGTCCCCAAACGACCTTTCGCAGGTTTTGAATTCGGAGTTGTCCTTCTTCTATCTAAGGCTATAGAACCCAGTCTTTCCTGCTATTTACCCATAGCTGGAAGGAGAAGAGGATTCACACCTTCCCAAGTGTATTAGCACACACACACACACACACATTTTTTTGTTTTTTTTAAACCCGTTGAGCATTGTACATTTTGGTGCATTATGTGACTTTAACACATATTTTATCATTTATACATATATTAATAAATTAATAGTCCCCGCTTGAAAAATCTATAACATTATAAAAAAGAAAAATAAGATACTTGTTTTATATTTTACAGTAGATATAGTTGGCAATTTAAACTAAGTTGAATTTTTTTCAAATAAAATCAGTACTTGAAGGTGTGTGTGTGTGCATATATACTATAATAAATCCTAAAGAGTCAGTCAAACCTACCTTGGTTTCACCTAAACGGATCTTCAGGGTAAATTGTCTTGACATATCTGCAAGTTGAGCTATTCGAGGTTTTCCAAACGAGTACTACTATTGATATATATATATATATATATATATATATATATATATATATATATATATATATATATATATATATAATTAAATTCAAACCTTCCATTTTTGAAACATGGTTAGAACTGTGTAGCGGGATAACCATATTTTAAATCAATTAATTTATAATATATATATATATATATATGTGTGTGTGTGTGATACCACAAAACTTATATAGTTTTGAAGAAGCAAAACCGCATATATTTCCTTTAAAATCTAAAACATTTTTCGGACACCACTTCATTAGAAGAAACGTTGCAGAATAGTTTAATAAAACGATAATCGCGGGAAATAAACAAACTGGGAGGAGACGAGGGATTGAGATTAAAAATGCAATTTAATATTAAAAAATGTCAAGAGAAAAACTGGAACGGTTTCTGTTTCTATTGTCTTGTATGGTTTTTCGTGTGTTTTTTTTTTTTTTTTTTTTTTTTTGCCATTCCCCCCTTTTTTTCTTTTCTCCATTTTAAACAGTAAATTGTATTTTAATCGTAGTTCTTAGTTTTCTCCCAGTTTGTGCAACCCCAGAAATTATAAGTATATTATACCATTTGCTAACGATTCTCCTGATGAGGTGTTAACCGAAAAGGTTACCTTTTTAAAGGAAAACTAAAATATCTACTCACACACGATGACATATTTCACAAGAGAAAAGTATATTTACGTGTATACAGATTACTCAAAAAGTAGAAGGAAAAATATGAAATTAGTGATTATGTACGTATATGAGAACGCCAAGTAACTTAGTGAAATCTAGCAATCGGCATGCCTGTGGGATGGGAAAATTCAGTACTACCATACTGCTGATTGCCACGCCCCCTGGTAAAGGATCTCCATAGGCAGAAAATATGGCGTAATCCCCCACTATAAAATAAGTGTGCGGAAGGGAATTTGTCTGAATGTGTGTCTACATAACACTTTTTTTTTTAATAAATGTTGTTAATATTACCAACACAGTCGTGAAATGCATACAAACAATTTACGATCGGGAATACTGAATTAAGTTACTCATAATTTCTCTGTAGTCACGTGTCTGTAGATGGAGATGAATACTGTTCATTTTTTATTTCTCCTATTTTTTTGCCTACCTTTCAAAGGTCATGTTAAAAACACAATCATTGGTACTTACTATCGTGTCCACTTGATTTCTCTGGTCACGATATCAGTGTAAGCCCAGTGAACAATTGCTATTAAGCTCTTGTTCACATACCGCAAAGATTCAATCATTGATGTCACCAGTGATCTCGAGTATCACAGTGGACTTGTTTCTACAGATCAGGCAACGTGAATTATAAGACCACGTTTCAGTACTCCATATATAGTACTGATACCAATGGCAGTACATACATATCAAAATATATTCCATTTGCCATCACTCTGGGGCTCAGCTTCAAACACATCTGAGGGTTATTAGGCAAAAATATCCCGTCGTTTCGGACTGAATGGCAGGCCTTCGTTGTGCCATAGGCAGCGTGAGTTGGACATTGCAGCAGTGTAGCAAATCGATAGTCGTCAATGGATATGGATAAACGCAAAGTTAGGCATGATGTCGTGGTTAGCATGATCCTAAACCACTTTGCCGAAAGTGACAGCATAACCAGCAAGAGGAAAACGAACCTGGTCACTGTTGATGAAACCATCCCTAGATTGTCATACCTGCAGGATATTATGTACTGTGATCATCACTCACAAACTTTATCTTCATAACTGTTAATGCAACTCCTCGTCGTCCTTGGATCGTTAACAAGTGTGTCCAAGTGGTTCATTTCTCACATTGGGAGTTGGCCTAGTAAAACGCTTATGGGACATGCAAAAATATCATATATGATCGTAATATTCTCCCATACCTCCTCAGAAATTGTTGTGGTTGACGAGTAGAAATATTTTATTAATTGTTTTCCATAAGCAACAAGTTTATTAGATATTGCACTCAAATTTTATTAAGTTTACACAACTGCCCTACTGATATCAATCTGGCTTAAGCAGGTCAAAAAAAAAGAACGTAAAATATCAAAAATGTTACTGAATAGTTATTTTATTTTCTATTTAAACATTCTACTGTCTACTTAAACTGAAATGCTTTTCTCTATTTCTTAGACCAAGCATAAAACAAATAAGTAACTCTAGTACTAATTCTTCCACAAAAAATAAACCACCACAGTACCGGTTAAAATCTTATTTAAAAACTAAGCAAACTTTTGCAATTGGTAGAGAAAGCAGAAATTTGATTCTATAGAGGGATATAGAAAACTCCGTGAATACATAATGAGGAAGGGGGCTTGGAAAAATTAACTCTCAGTGGTTATACTGATTGGCAAGAAATAAGGGAAGCTTGTGTGAGTGTATGGCTGAACTGTGGTGGTCTTAGCAAAGAGAGAAAATTGCTAAGAGCTGCATCAGATAGGCGATCATTATTCTCCTCAACTTTCTGTGTCCTGAAGGGACGCAGCACATAGATGTATATGTGGTATAGATGCCAGGGAGTAGTTCATGCTAACGATGGATGCACCCGTTTCAGACATAATAATTTCAAGTTTTACATGAAACATTTAAAGAATTGCAAAATTAACCAATAAATTTTGTCACCTAATACAGTGCTCTCTTTGTGCCAAATCGTAAGACATTTTCACGTCTTTATTTATGTGGACGACCATTGCACCCAAAATTACCTTTCTTTCTCCTCTCAGCAACCTTTTGATTTGTTCACGTGCTCCTTTTTTCCTGCTCTATGCATTTAATTAAATTCATTAAATACGTTATTAGCTGTTTCCCTCTGGTTCATTCTTGTGAGTTTTAAATCTTCCAAGTTCATTTTCCTCATAATGTACCAGACATTTTGTCTGTATCTCACAATTAGAAAAATTATACATATTACGATTGCTAAAATTCAAACGCTAGCTAAAATTAAATGATAAAAATATAACAATAATAATTAAAATCTCTCTAAACTAGTGTGATTACTGTACGCTGTTTATACATAATTATAAATCTCTCATTCGTCCATGCTTAGAATATTGCTGCCAGATATGGTCCGGTGTCCCAGCTATTTACCTTGATCTCTTTGATCAATTCCAAATTATCAAAAATATTATTGATCCTGATCTGGCGGCTAGGCTTCAGTCACTTTCTCACCACCGTAAGGTTGCCTCTCTGTCTCTTCTATAAATACATTCATGTTATTAGGTTGGTGCAAAAATAATGACGTAATATTGTCGTTTTTTGACGTATTTTTAACGTCAAAAAACGACATTATTACGTCATTATTTTTGCACAAACCTAATAATTGTTCGAATAAGCTCTTCGAGTACCTAGACATTTTTTAATTTAAGCATAGTACTAAACTGGCATTTAGATCTGAATTTACAGTTGAGTTGAGCCGTAAGTTCTATGCTAACAGTTTCGTTTCTCACTTGTGGGATTCCCTTCTGGCTCTTTTCCAGCCAACTTAAATCTGCAAAAATTTAAATGAAATGTCAATCTCTCTCTACTGTCCTCCGGATTAGTCTTTCATCTTCCCGCTCATTATTAATGTTTCTCTTCCTATTTTTTCCACACTCGGTAAAGCCACTAAAACAAGGGTTTACAATCTTGCATCGGGTGATACCGATTTAAAAAAAAAAAATATTAAAAACGTTGTTATGAAACTATTTAAGATATTTGTCAACAGAAAAGGATACGTGGATCCCTGCCTTTCTTCCATTCACTGTGTAAAACGAAACAAAAACTGTAAGCATTTCGAAGATTCTCCTTGTTCCATTATCCAAGAATCTGTGCATGGTTTGTATAATGATTCTTTCACAAATTCTGTATAGCCAATAGAACTCGATGATGTTACTATCAAATCAAATCAATATATACCCTAATCATAGTGGAGTGGACAGTAACGTTGTCATGCAGTTCTATTCAATAGTATACGTGTTTACGGTCTACTTTTGCTAAAGTAGATGAAGTCTTCAAGTATATATCGATATCTGCAAACTATTAGGTTGGTGCAAAAATAATGTCGTTTTTTGACGTTAAAAAAATAAGTCAATTTATTTATTTTTGCACCAACCTAATAATAACAAATGATTTAGAACTCCCAATTCATTTACTATTTTCCTTTAAGACTGATATGCTGTTTGATTAATTTGAAATTTGCAGGAATCGGTGCATAGGCAGAAAGAAATGCGATTTTATATAACCATCTGCATACAAAAATTGTGTTTCGGTTAGCGATTATCGAAGTATTGCTGCATGAATGAACAAATGTGTTGAGACTGAAAACTTCATTTTCATAGTGAACTATTCATTCATAACAAACCCCCACCAAAAAAAAAAACATGCACACATTCATGAGGGCCCCAAAAATGATTGGTTTATGCACAAAATGTTTATGCATAAACCGATAAGGTTTGTTAAAGGGACAAGTACTCAACGTGTTACAGCTTATTTAATCTTTCATTTCATCAAACTATTCATTATGCATGCACACGTACAAATATTTATACTAAGCTGGGTTTATATGACATAAATCATCAAAATGAATGTCGGTTGATCTTCTAAATATGGAGGATTTTGCTTTTCACGAAAACCACCATCCTAACTTCTCGGTTTTAGTGAGGTCTAGTTCTTTTCAATTGATCCCAGGCGGAAATACATATTTCAATGACAGAACAGGCTATTGTGTCTCTTTCTCCTTTTTCTCTTTCTCCTCTTTCTCTTTCTTTTTCGTTCTCTCTCCTTTCTCTTTACTTTCCCCTCTCTTTAAATATATATATATATATATATATTATTATTTATCTAACGTGTTCTTTCCTATTTGCATATATATATATATATATATATATATATATATATATATATATATATATATATATATATATATATATAATGGTCCTGAATATAGCATGAAAATCTGTCACTGCTTTATCAGTGTTAACTTCATTGACCACTTTTATAATCAGATTCACGCTATCTCTGATATTAAATACTTTTACCTTTTAAATCTAGCATGCCTTCAAACTATATTTTTATGGGGTGACGACGCTTGATGAATAATTTCATATGCCTTGAAACAGCTATTAAATGAATTTTGATCTGAAATTTTCAGTGTATAATGTTCGAAAGATGCGATTAATATCTGCCACTTAAGTGCATTGAAATGCGTGATTGTTGAAAAATATGATGCAAAATATTTTTGGGGTTTTCATCATTAAACTGCTAACTTATTGATTTTCTACAGAAATTACTTTTTTTTTTTTTTTTGGGGGGGACACCTGTATAAGACAAAATGATTTTCTGTAAGAAATGAGGTTGTTGTTTACTAATCATTTCTCCAGGTGAGTGCTGATTAGGAAGATAATGAATTTTGTTATCTAGATCGGTTGATCAAAATGAAAGTAACTATTTCATATATGTACAAAAGAAATTTATATATCGCTAATCTGCATTTTGCCGCTAATCCGTATTTTGCTTTTAAGCTACTCTTTTATTAATGTTTGTTTGTACATTGTCTTTCCCGTAAACGACATCAAATTGTTTTCTTTTTTTTTATTTGATTTGATTCTCATAATTACATAATCGATTTTGTTTTTCAAAATAGATATATTGGATATAAAATGTGTGCCAGTTAATTATGAATGTTATAATATAAAAATATAGTCAATAGCAAAGATTATTTTTCAAAAGTGACTACAAGTTTAGAAAACTGTCATCAAATAAAATAGATCTAAACTCTCGAAGAAGGACTTTGAAGCGATTCAGAAAGCAAGCGAATATATTTTGGGATCATGGGATTCTCATTGATGTTGGCCACTACGTCCACGATAGCAGTCTTTAAACAGTTCTTAGTATTATTGTTTGCAAGTGGTTATTTTCATTGACACACACACACACAGAGGGAATTAAAAAAAATTGTTGGACACATTTTGGTGATAAGATCGGAAAATTCACAAGCACTTCAGGATCACATGTGCCCTGGTCGATGGAATAATATCCCGTTATGTTAATCTTTTCATTGGATCTAAAATTGAAATCAAAATAGACTACTTAGGGTAACATGTTTAATCTCACATTCAAGGAGGTTCTGAGAATTTCTCTGCCCTACTTACTAATGACCAAACATTACAATATTTTTTGGAGGGTGGTGGATGATACCAAGAACATTTTCGACAACGTGCGCGCACACACACAAACACATGCACATATATATATATGTGTGTGTGTGTAATAGGAAAGAACTGTTAGATTGGTGATCCGAAGTTCTTTAGTGTTTTTGTTTTTATTTTTAAAAAAACAGTGCTTGATACAGAAGTAGAGCGTAGATTATATTTAATTTAAAAAAAAAAAAGAATGATTCCATCGCTTTACAGAAATATTGAAATTAAACTTGAATACTGCTGGCCAGTTTCGAAACATAGTAATTTCTGTGTCGCTATTCAATCATTTTGTTTTGTTTGTTTTTTTTTGTTTTTTTTTTTAAAGAATTATATATAACGCTCTCGAAAATCTTTCGGTTGAGCACTGTTGAGACATGGGCGAATTCTATAAAAGGTAGCTCTCAGCGCTAACGCATCGCTCTTCATCAATGAATAAAGCACTCTGGCTGTCTGCCGTTTGTTTAAATTTGTAAAAACAATACGCTAGAATTTGTCTATCTGCCGAAGCGCCGATAGCTTAGGGGTAGAAACTCCGACTGATACCAAATCGACCGGGTTTCGATCCTGGCTTGTAGCATTCGGTAGTCTAGTCGAACTGATGAGCTGTGATACAGCGAAACAGGCCTTTTGGGAATGACTTTTAGAAAGTGAAGAAGGTATCGAAAATGTCTTCTGAAAAGAGTCCTACATTTCAATGCACTGTCTAATCTCTTTTATACAAATTTCTTCACAAATTACGGCAACACTGTAAACGATAGATGTGATTATACTGACGAACTTTGAAAATGCTATGGACAGAACAAGAAAAATGAGAAATCAAAGTGGCTATAAGAACTAAAGAAATTGCTAACAGAAAAAGCTTTTTGTTTTGTTTTTGTTTTGTTTTTTTGTTTGTTTGTTTTTTGTTTTGTTTTTTTGTGGCGGGGGTAAATATAAGCAAGAAAGATGACTTGAAGAATTTAACACACATGAGATACACTGAAAGCAAGCAAGTAAGTAACGAACTTGATACTTTCTGTAAATGGATGGTAGACTAAGTACTACAAAGACA
>OZ010571.1:129099987-129222487 GCA_963932145.1 Acanthosepion lycidas
CAAGTGCCAGATAATCTAACCGAGCCACACCGATTAATACAGATCTACTGAAAGCTGTCATGAATTTCAAGAACAATTGTGAAGCTGAGTTCTGGTAATAGTAGCAATAATAAATCGTGATGGTGCCAGGGTGTAAGGACTCTGCTTGTTTATTCCTTGCCACCAATTGTTGTGATGCTATGCAGGCTGCTAATGGCAGTTCAAAGCAAAATCAAGCCTTTATTTTCCAGCTATGTTGGGGGCGAGTCCCACATTAAGAATCAAGTGTATCATTTCGATAAAAATAAAATTGTGACGATCAGTATATATCGCTGAAAGTAAAGCCTTTAATTATTTTTTTGTAATAGTTTAATATTATTCACAGAATATCCAAAATATTTGTTTGCTTTCTCGTATCATTTTAATTTTTTTTTAATTTATCAGCTTCATAGATAGAAACGATAAAAGAACGATTTGAATGCCACTACTTCGGCTAAAAATAATTATAGAAAAGTAATTTTGCTCCCACATTTTGCTGTCATGTCTTACTAAATACAAGACTAGTGACGACTGAACAAAATACAAGGACAGGCGCTTTCATGCCTTTCCACATACACACACACACACACACACGTATATATATATATATATATATATATATATATATATATATATGTATATATTATTTTATTTTTTTATTTTTTTTAAGCATTTCACCCCAATCAATACGGGATGGCACTAGCACGCAAGGAGTTATAGAGAGCGGGAGCAAGAGTAAAGGGGCGTGATAGAGGAAAGGACGAAGGGAAGGACAGGGAATAGATCAAGGCGTCCATTTATTTATTAAACAGTGTATTTATCTATTTGTTTTCGCTTACAGCCTGAATATTCAACAAATCTTATTAAAGAAATATTTGAACTCTCCGCCACTATTTGAACCGGCCATCCCCGAGGCAGAGGGAGCTACCGTTAAGCCCAGCACGTTTTAAACAATAAAGCTACGGAGAACATTCGGTCAGACAAGGTCAAATATGATGCCTTTAAGCGGAATTTCTCTCGTCATTGATCTCTTGAGATTTTTTTATATCCCCACAGATTCGTATCCAAACGTAAAGAATTTTTTTTTCTTAATTCGATAGATTTTTTTTCAATTTAAACGTTATTTTAGTGGATACTAGTATTTGAGTAGGCGTTCTGTTTATGTATTAAATAGTATATTTATTTATCTTTCTCTAAATATTACTGTTTCTTGAGGAGCGTCTACTCAAACAAGAGTATCCATTAAAATTATGTCTAAAGTGATAACATCTGTCAGATTAATACAAATTCCATGCTTTATATATATATATATATATATATATATATATATATATATATATAAAACAGATGTCTATGTGATAGCTTTTCACTCGAGATCCATCCAAACGTTTTTATCAAACTTGGTACTTACATTGTACAATGTAGGACATATTTTCCAAGCGTAAATGATCAATAATCGATAAAGCCGATCAAAAATCTATGAATTCAATATTTTTCCTCCGATTTCGTTCAAACTCGGTACGTAGGTTACTTTCATCATGATGAGCTCAATGATACCTCATTTTTATTTCTACGCCACTGTGCCTAGCGAAAAACCGCGATAAACGAAATATCTATTTCAACACAAATTTAAAAATAACTAAAAACTCCCTCAATTTTCAAGCAATTTAATATAAACTTCACTCAATTGTATCCACCAATAATTTCATGGTTAAACAGTCATTTAACTTGATAACTGATCCCAGTCATATAGTGAAATAGAGGAAAATGACGATTTTTACTGGTTTATTTCTTATTTTTCGTTGATCTTTCAACCAATTTTCTTCAAAGTCAACAATTTCTTTATATAAATATATCTTCATTTACAATCCTGGCATCACACTGACAAAATGAATTTAAAAAACTCCAAAATAATTGTGGTCTGAAGCGGATCTTCATGACGTCAGTTTTACCCATTCATGTCCTTGCCTAACTTCGATTGATTAAATACAGACGACTTCTGTTACGTCAGTAACTGCATTAATTCAAAATGTTTTTTAATGAAAGTACTTTAAAGTAATTGAAGAAGATAGACTCTGTTACATCTAAACATGATGCTGTTTTCACTCCATTCTAATTGAACGCTTTTTCTGATGGACCAGCTGGTTATGGCTGCTAGTAATTATATATATATATATATATATATATATATATATATATATATATATATATATATATATATATATAACCTGTCATAACCAGTTCGATATTAATTTGCTAATTAGCTTTTCCAAATTGATAATCTGCGCAGGATATACGTTTTTTCTGTCTTTTGTGGCTCTAACCAATATCTTCGCCCTTACTAACCTAGCCTGTCACTGTTGTTAGCTAAGTTACTCAATGTACGTTTTGCACCCTTTGCTCTTGTGAATAACAAATTCTTTAAGCCCTTTCAACTAGTGTATCCCAGAAATATCAAATATTTAGAACCCTAAACCTAATCACGCTTCCCAATATCGGATGTTATACGTATGCAAATTTAACATGTTCTCTTTTGATTTATAAATGCACGTCTCGCCACGTTAAATTAACTAGTGTCTCTAACTGTACCTGTCAGACAGAAAGGCGTTAAAAAAGCCTGCAACTTCTCAGGAGGCCTTTGCGCAATGTCAAATTAAAGTATTTTTTTTTTCTCTTAACATAACTATGATATATTATGTCATGTTGCTGTGGTGGCATGCTTCGTGCCAAATCGTGACATACCCTGTCCCAGCATTTATGTCTGCATTGACAGTGCTCGAAGTGACAACTAAAATACAATGGAACATATGTTAGGGTAATAGCAGTGGCGGTAACTAAACTCATGATTCGCCCAACGGGATATTTACCCTGTACAATAGATAAGTCGCTACTTGCATTAAACAACGTTGACGAATGAATAAATGCAAACACAAGTTATATATATATATATATATATATACACGCGCATATATATATATATATATACATACACACACGCGCGCATATATATATACATACACACACACACGTATATATATACATACACGCACACGCGTATATATATATATATATATATATATATATATGCATACACACACGCGAATATATATACACAAACGGGCATATATATATATATATGCACACACACGTGTATATATATATATATATATATATATATATATATATATATATAGATAGATAGATAGATAGATAGATAGATATGCGTATGTAGTTATTTACTGAGCATAGCATAAATATGGAGCACTCGTGAGGATCGATAATACGCAATGTTATCTTGTTAACCATTGCACGACGTGTTTCCCGCATATACTGCGTATGTGTATCCTTGTGTGTGTGTGTGTGTGTGTGTGTGTGTAAATATACTGATGTAAATATGCGTCTTTATGGAAAAGTGGAATTTTCCAATGGGGGAATGATGTCGGAAAGTTTAAATTTCTGATGAGTTCGTTTGCAATTTTTCTTCATATTTATACAAATGTGAAAGGCCTGAATGCGGCTGCTACTCTGTGTCATAGTACCTAGTGAATATGATTGGTGAGGTGGTAATGATAATATTAGCCATTTCCCTACAAGGAAACATTTGGCATTCATTGGCCGACCAGTCAGTACTTTAGTTTTTTCCTCATCCTTAGATTTTGATTTGTTGATTGGAGATTGGCTTTGCAATGATTGCATGAATACAGGTAGGTTCTATTTCTCCTGGAATTTGGTTTAGTATGTTTAAGTTTGAACTTCGACTCAATGTTTTTTGAAACCAGGACATTTTTTTCCTCTGATGGTTTTGATTGCAAGTTATTTGCTTTTTTTGCTTTTCTTCAGAATTTAACACATTGTCTATGTTGTTTGGCTTCATTAATTTATTTTCCAGTTTATCGATGGCACTGGTTTCTCAAATAATTAATTCGGATATATAGAACATTCGGACAGTTTTTACACTTTATGCCCAGAAAAGTAATCCCTTATACGAACAGACGAAAATGTGAATAAAAAGCTTAATCACAGTACCTTGTCAGTCGTCTTTAATGTAACCTGTATAAAAGAGGGGTTGCCGCTCACGTATTTAAATGGATTTTCCGATAATTATTTAATATATTCTGTATTTATACGTTATTCTTATAAATACAATTTAAGAAAATACCCTCTTTTTATTAAACTGTATCAATTACATTTACCGGCCTGAATTTTGAGAAATTTCGTAGAAAATAGACGTTCTTCGACAAGAGATCGAATCTATATTTCGATATATTTTATAAAAATAACGTATAAATAGAACATGTATTAAATAATTGTCGGAATTAATGCATTTCATTATATGTCTTCATTGTTTACGTTAAGATACATTTCGTGAGCAGATATGATCGATCGAGAAAAATCCTCGAAGATTGTGTGTTTATAAACAGTAATTTGGAGTTTGCTTCTCTAAATTGTATAGAAAATCAGATAAAATCACGGCTTCCGTATAGCGCATCAAATAAAATCACGGTTTCCGTATAGGAATACAGGTTCGATTCCTGTCGGAGAAGGCATATTTTGACGAAATTTCTTGAACATTCAGGCTGGTAAATGTAATTAGTACTGTTTAATTAAAAACAGTATTTACTTAAATCAATTTTATCTATAAAAAATAACGTATAAACACACACACACACACACACACACACATATATATATATATATATATATATATATATATATATATATATATATATATATATATATATATATATATATATATATGTATATGATTTCCTGACAGCTAGAAATCATAAACCGTTCTGGTGAGTCGTCCGACCCTTCTAACTAACGGCCTATTAGTCTTCTACTTCTTTTTAGGAAACTCCTCGAGGCCATAATCAATGGTGAATTGATTCATCATCTCTCATTGCAGACCTTTTTCTCAGTCAAGCAATATGGTTTTCGTTTCTTCAGGTCAACTGCTGATGTAGTGATGATATTTACGAAGAGTTAAATCATGCTATAGATAAAAATTATGAAGTCCGTGCTGTTGCATTGGACATCTCAAAAGCCTTTGAAAGTTACAGTGTATTTGGGTTTTTTTGAACTGATCCAGTCTTTCCCATCAAATCGTGAAATGAAAGATATCCAGGACAGCCCCTCGTCTAGATCCTTTCGTACTAACGCAGATGTTCCCCAGGGTTCCATCCTTGCTCCTATTCTATTTTTAATTTTCATTAATGACTTTCCCGATGACATCAGACCTCAGCTTGGTAGCTACACTGATGGCACAACAATTTAGTCCCAGTAAGTCAAAATGGCAGCCGAAGGCCAAAACGACCTCAAGTTGGCTTGTTAATTTTGACACCTCCAAAAGTAATCATCAGAGACCCATTGCTGCCTTCCATCAGCATAGCTGATGCTACCCAACAGTAACTTGTTTTGCCTTCTCGGGCTCACGTTGTCTGTTGATCTGAAGTGGAAACACTATATTGAATCCATTGCTAGGTCAGCTGCTAAGAAGGTCAGTCCACTATGTTAGGCTAGACAATTTTTCTCTCCGGAAATATATATCTATGTCTACCATTCATCCATGCTTAGAATATTGCTGCCACATATAATTCGGTGTCCCTGCCATTTACCTTGAGCTACTTGATAAGATCCAAAGAAGAATCTGCAATATTATTGGTCCTGATATTCTGGCTCAACTCCATTCACTTTCCCACCGACGTAAGGTTGCCTCTCTGTGTTTTTTCTACAAATACTTTCATGGTAATTTTTAGGATGATCTCTTCGCTATGGTATTTTATTTAGTTTCTTGTAAATAGTTTTGTTTTAATATTGCAAATACTCCTTGAAGTTAGTTTTTAAATTGTTCTTTTACTCCCCCTCCCCACACAGACAATGAATTGTACATATGGGGACTAGTTGGGTTTTTCATAGAGACAATGAGGTATTATGGTGAATGTAGTAAGAAATGTAAGTAAGAATGTGTTGTTTGGTGTTAGGAATATTGTAGTAAGTCTGAGTCAGTGTTTGTGGCTAGCTAAGTTTAAAGTTGAGACAGATAAAGACAGTCCTTTTCCCCATTCTCCATTTTGGCCTTGTGCCACATTTTGTAAGTATTTACAAATAAATATCGCTCCTCGCTATGGTACTTAGACTTTATGAATTTAAGCGCTGTACTAGACTGGCATCGAGAGTTGTACTGGTTAGATGTAACCATAAATTCTATGCTAACAGTTTTATTTCTCGCACTTCTCACTTGTGGAACTCCCTTCCGTACCAATGATCTCCAGCCAACTTTAATCTCCAGAAACCTAAATGCAATGTCAATCGCTATTTACTGGCTGGATTTAGATTAATATATATATATATATATATATATATATATATATATATATATATATATATATATATATATATATATATTTGTTTGAATAAAAACAGACCACTTTATGGTTCCATGTAATAAATTATTTCACTACAGTCCTTTTAAAGGGCTCTGGATCATCAGACTTTACTTCCAAATGTTGAAATGAAAAATGAAAAGAAATTTACACATTTTTGACGGGCCATATTAAGCATATGCAAATTGAGGAAGTGACGGGGGGAGAGAAGACGAAGTGAGGAAGTGAGTGGGGAGAGAAGACATGAGTGAGTTAGATGTACCATTTCAATTCTTTATCCCTAACCCCAGAAAGTAAAGTCTTTAAAAGGGCTGTGGTGAAATAATTTATTACATGGAACCTTAAAGTGATCTGTTTTTATTCAAACATATTTGCTCTGAATTTACATTGAGCTCTCTGGATTTCATCCTCCTTGGGTCTACCCATACGGATTACCTAGTTTTGCATAAACTATATATATATATATATATATATATATATATATATATATATATATATATATATATATACATATATATAAAAGAAGAGAGAGACCGCAAACATTTTTGCTTGTAATGTGGATTTAAAAAATAATATTATGCTTTATTTTCCATAATTTTGCTACACGTGTTGCCGGGCTCATGACAGTCATCTTAAGTTCAAGAAAGACATTTGGGTCACCAACACAAAAACACAGAATGTCTCATATCGAGAATATTTAACATCGAAAAACATAAAGGAAAATTTTTTTTATTATTTTTAATAATATGTGGTAATCTCCACCCTTTGCCTGATGACAGTCGCGAGACCAGAAACCCGTGTAGCAAAATTATAAAAAAATAAAGCATAATATAAAAAAAAATCCACATTACAACCAAAAACGTTTGCAGTTTCTCTCTTCTTTTTAATATACACACTTTTCTCTCGTTGGAACGACTATAACCTCTTCCTTGTGTTTTTATATATATATAACTATAAGCTCTCAGTTTCCGATGTTGACTCCTCCTTGATAAATATAACAAATTTTAAAACACACACCCATGAGAGTGATGAAACTTTGTAACCAATCTAACGCAATATAAAGATCTATACACGAAGCATTAGTCTGAAAGTATTA
Source organism: Acanthosepion lycidas (assembly GCA_963932145.1). Classification (NCBI taxonomy): domain Eukaryota; kingdom Metazoa; phylum Mollusca; class Cephalopoda; order Sepiida; family Sepiidae; genus Acanthosepion; species Acanthosepion lycidas. The sequence continues at coordinate 129,107,488 of OZ010571.1, forward strand.
CATTCCGTTTTATGTTTGCTCATTACGTTAGAGACACAAGTTTATGCTATGGCAATAGACAATGAATTTTCCTATCAAAAACTTTTATTATTACGTCATTATTTTAGCACCAACCTAATATTTTGGACTTGTTACTGATAGAAATCTAACAAATGATATCTTGTAAAGTTATGACATCGATGCTACGTGACCGCTTACTGAGACTAAACATTGAATGTGAGTGCAGTTAGGTGGTGGGTAATGCGTTTCTGCTGACTGAAAGAATATAGCGTATATAGCGGGCCGGCTTTTGTTCATCGCTAGCGAAAATGCATTGCCATAGCGATCCGTGGAAAAAGTGGCCTGTAGCTGAAAACTTTCTCTATTTACCATTTATATCGTGCTCCCTGTATACGTTGTAGCTTCCATAGTTATAAATGGGAAGCAATACTTTGAGAACTTCATTAATATATCATGGTTTTCCGTTTAAATAGTATATCAGTTAGATGGATTAGTCCCTTTGTAGCATCAATTGTGCAAGAAAAAACTAAGCATAATATTTCGGACGAAAATTCGTGATCACGGCGTCTTTCCCAGAAGAGGAACCTATGCTAACTCACTTACAAACAGTTTATTGTTCATTGTCAATAACGTTATGGGTAAAGTGGGGAGAAAAAGCTGATTGCTGTTATTGGCTGCATATATAGGATAGTTGTGGGAGAATATTGTTGATAATGTGACAAGGTATTTTTTACATACTCCTGTAGAAGCAAGTGAAATTCGAACTCTCCTCGTTGATTTTGGTTAATATGCCAGTATAATATCATAAGAACATTAGTTTATCAATACAGTAAAAGAAAATGATGGTCCATATTTAATTTGTTTCGTTAGGTATTACGTATGTGTGTGTCTTTTAAAATCATGTAGAGTGAGCCACTGCCTATTTACGTTTCAGCATTCTCGGATTTTTCTTTAGAACATATGTACTTGTTATTCACGGAAACCTCGAATATTCGCGTGTTTTTCTGAACAACATATGTACAAATTATTCGCTGAGAACTCCGTCGATTCGCGTATTTTTTTCAATAGAACATATTTAAAATATTCTTGTATTATTTTCCTGTTATTTAAGTGACTTAAAACATATAACAGTCCATTTTTATGGTAAAAATTGGCAGAATTATACATCGTCATTGTAAAAAAAAAAAAAAACATGCGTAGTGCTTAGGATTTGTTATCTGTTAGCGGCTGGGGTCTTAAAAGTGTCTTAGGCTAAGTCTGGGGACATTATCACAGTTCTGTTTTTAGAAAATGTATAAACTTTGTATTTTATCTCTTGTTACATATATTTTATACAGTATTTTCAATGGTTGTATCGATCTATGTGTAATTAAAAACGGTTATTGTACATATGAAAGAAAATTTACGCTAAGTGTATGGTCACGAATACTATTTTTCAAAAATGTTTTTAAAAGGGTCTGAAATGTTTCTAAAGTGATTAGTATGAAAGTTTAAGAGATAAGGGATTTTAACAATCAAAATATGTATTTATAAGCAAATTTTTTGACGGCGGGGGGTTACATGTATTCCCGGACTCTAACATTTCGCGGCCGGTTCTGGTCCCTAATCCGCACGAATACGGGGGACTCACTGTACACTACTCTTTCACAGAGTTTGTCGTTTTACATTGTCGAATTTCCCAGCTTCATAATAATCACTGCACTGAAAAGGAAAGATACCCATTATATGTTACATTAAAAGACGGATATTATGCTTAAAAGTATACAAATATACTTAATGTATAAAAGAAAAGATTATTTATATTATTTAACCGTCATCTGAAGGAGTGTAATTAATTGCTATATACGGATAAAGTGTCGCTGCCGACAATTGAGTTTGACCATAGATCGCCAGTGAGCAAACACAGGCGATCCTATTATTGAATTAAGTAGTCCACATAACCATAGAGGAAACGCATTAGTAGGAAGTAGCGTGACATCCAATTGATAGTTTTTCCTAGTCTATCCTCTATTATTAGGTTGGTGTAAAAATAATGTTTTCTCACATATGTTACTATGTGAGAAAACGACATTATTTTTTCACCAACCTATTCGGATCACCATTTCTATTCTATCCTCTATTACTATACGGACCGCTATTCTCTACTCTATTCACTATACTATTTCTCTATTCGGATCACTATACAGATTATTATCCGAGGGAGTATTATCGATCAAGTACTATTAGTGCGAGTTATATTCGAAGGTGTCTGACCCCAGTATTTTTCAACGGTGTACTATAGTTTTATCTGCAATTACAAAGTCTCTACTACAACGAGCATTAGGAAAGTGACAACGAGTATTCGTTGATATCGGAAATTAATATTAATTTCATACTAAACTAACAATTTTCTTTTGTAAGTTACCAAAATCCACATTACTTTGTAAACGCTGCATTTTATAAGTAAATTTATTCTTGTATGTATTTATTTTATGTGTGCGTAAAATTCAACTGTTTAAGTCTTCTTCAGAATAATATTCACAAGGAAAAGATGTTCATTCTAACTTTGTTAAAATGTAATTTCAAAATTACTACTAAAACTGAAGAACTGCAAAGAAAACCTTCCGTAGACAGATCTGACCATTATATGGAATCGCTTATCATTTGAAATGGCGGATAAATCACCCATTCCAACAACATTTGGATTCCTATGTGTTGCGTAATATCGGATTTTTTTTTTCTAAAAAGTATTTGTAAATTATACATTATTTAAACTTATATAATTTGAAATCAACGACCACAAGACCAAGGCTAGCTTTCAGGTCGGAGGTCATCGGCTCAACTCTGACCTAGAGAGAGATGGGCTCAGTAAGGTCTACTTTACACAATTCACACAACGCATGATTTAATTCCAACCCGTATATATGGGAAATAGTTTAGTTGAAGGCATAAAATTGCGTACATCATATTTAGTTTTAGAGAGTGATAGGCCGCTAAACAAAAAACAAGCAAGTAACCTACCAGGTTATGTGGCAAAATCTGGTCTGGTTCTCATCTACGTAGGGACGCTAAGATTCCACCTGATCATGGAACTGATGATGATGATTTTATTTTATTTTTTGTCTTTGTGTGTGGGTTTTTGTTTACTTATATTTTTTGTCCTAATATTTTCGTTATTGTAACATCGAACCCTTCTCTCTCTTTCCTCCACTTCCTTTGCCTTTCCCTCACATCTTATTTAAGTCACAAATTTTGAACGCTATGCTTTCTTTATTGAATTGATTGTTCTGTCGAAAACAACGTATCCGATTCCTGTAGACGAAATAAGGTACTCTGTTGAAAATCCCCAAAACATTACCGGATGCAACAGACAACCAAGGATGGCTTGAGGCTACAGTCGGAGAAATGTGATAAAAAAAATCTCACCAGATTGAGGATGCTAATCTGAAATGTCATTGTATTATAATCCTTTCTCTCAAAACATCAGATGAAAGGAATAGTTTTATTTTGAAATTTTTTCTGAGTGTTAAATCCGCCTCACTGACGATATAAGCCGGGTGCAAAAGTATTTATACAACTGGGATATTGAGAAACGTCTTTGGTGCATAAGGTGTAACGTAACTAATAGCAATATCTGCATGGCACATCTGTATTTTCTAAGATTCACAATTACGTTACTATTTTGCCCTTTAGTGTGCCATTTTATGTGTGTGCATGTATAATATTACGCTGGTGATGTAATAATGTCGTTTTTTGACGTTAAAATATACGTCAAAAAACGACATTATTACGTCATTATTTTTGCACCAACCTAATATATGCGTGTTTGTGCATGTATAATATAAAAGACTCAAACACTAACATTTCATGGTTATAATTTATTATATTGAAATCATAATCACGATTCAATTCATCAGACCTACAAATTCAAAAAGGTTTTCTTCATCAAATTTTAGGTCTGATGAATTGGGTCGTTATTACGATTTCAGTGTAATAAATTATAACCATGAAATGTTAGTGTTTGAGCCTTTTGTATTGTATTCTTGCTCTGTCTTTGACATATAGCTCCACCTGGATTTTATCCTCGTGGAAATATATATATATATATATATATATATATATATATATATATATATAGTGTAACCCGGATATAAGAGACCCTGATATAAGAGAACCTCTGATATAAGAGAGATATTATCTGGTCCCAAATTAGAGCCTGTGTTAATGTATATAAATTAGACCAAACCCGGATATAAGAGAAACACGGATATAAGAGACTTCTCCGTTCCCGACAACTCTCTTATATCCGGGTTACACTGTATATACACTTTTTTTACAATTCGTTGGATATAACACCAAAGCTATAAACGTCGAAACTAAAAACAAAGTACCTGGTGGCTAAATAAGGAGCCACGAATAAAATAGTTATTACTAAAACAATAAATAGTTGTAAACAAGCTGCTAGTGAATATAAAACAGAACAAAAATTGTATTTATGACCTATCCCTGAGACAGAGAGAACGAAGAACTTTCTCCTTCTGCTTGCTCAAAGTCGGTTGATGAAGCTTGATGAAGCTTGATATGAAACGCTTCTAAATAAAAAGTAAATGCTTAGCCGACCGAGATTTGTGCAGTACTTTAAACGCTACGTCAGAATATTTCAAAGCACAAACTGAGTTGTTCACCAAATGTACTGAATTCGCTGACTCTTGGATCGGCTGATTAAAAATAAATCTATCACTGATTCTACCCTGTCTTATGAGTAGGTACGCGTTCTCCAATCCGGGTCTCCAAACGCAAGTTGGTTCGCCACCACATAGTCTGCCTCACAGTTCCTTTTAAATTGGTAAATAACAGAACTGCTTTGTTTTTGTTCAAATATATATTACTAATAGTAGATAAGTAAATGACAATATGGAAAATTGTCTTACTAACAAATCTCCTAACTCATATTTATTATTAATAACAATGTAGCATAAATATAACATTAGCTATGAAAATGAAAACAGGAGTAATAAAGAAATGAAAGAGCTTAACAGAAGGTGTTAGAATTTCAAAGTCTAAGCGTCTCTTAGTGTGAAGATGTTCATTCACGAGCCGAAACGCTTAAGTCTATATGTGCCTATATATATATATATATATATATATATATATATATATATATATATGTGTGTGTGTGTGTGTGTGTATGCGCGCGCGCTAAAACTCTTATTTTGTTAATTATTTTTATCTCTGTATCTCTCTTTCTCTCTCTCTCTCATATATATATATATATATATATATATATATATATATATATATATATATATATATATATATATATATATATATATATATATATATAAACATAAAACATTAGGCAGCATATAATTTATATACAAAGAAATAATCACACATAGAATCAATCAGAAAATTCCTATAAAAATCTACTACTAAGACATTACACTACATTATTGAACTATATGCTTAGTTCATGCCATATAAACTGAATACACTTGTAAAATAGAATACGTGGATTTAACACATCACAAGAAATATTTAAATAAAATTCTCACTTAAAATTTTGAAAAACTTAGCGTTGCGTCTTTGCACGTTCCGAGATTGTTCATAACCGTCATTAATAGCAGATATTCAAAAAACATCTTTCGGTCGACAAACAAGTATTTCGTCTTCATGTTTTTGATTTTATAAGGAAAAAAAAAAAACACATGCCTGATGATGAATAGAGGACTATTCGTAAGTGCTCGCATTTTAACATCAAATAAACTGAAAACTACAGAAATCAATGGTTTCGACGAGGATCACTTCACTCTATGGATTAACAGTATTTTAATGCATATATTATGTTTCTAGTGACGGATGTCACCATTAATGGCATTAATATTTCTGATTGATTCTATGTGTGATTATTTCTTTGTATATAATATATATATATATATATGTATATATGTATATATATAATACACACGAATACTGAATAGTTCTAGCCTTGGCAAGAAGGGTTTATCAAATAGTTTTCATTAAAATATTTCGCTGGTATTCACAGTCAATATGACGTGTTGATCCTCAGGTTCATACCGTCAAGATCTATCGATGCTCAATCACCGATATTCAGTACTATTTACCTATAGCACATTTAAAAATATATATAATTTTCATACAAGTCTTGAACAAGATCCGAAAAATCCCATATTAAATAAAACCTTTTGTGTACTGTTTTTGAACACAGTATATTACCAAATATATTGAATTCTGTGTAAATGTAACGCTAGTTAAACGCTACTACTTGTAAATAGTGCTGCATTCACACAGAATTCAATATATGTATAACCAATTGTGTTAGGACAGAAATAAAGTTTTAGATCAGGTTATCCTTCAGTCAAATCCTTTAAAAAAGGAATAACTCGCTGATGGGGACCAAAACTTTTATTCGTTATGTCTTTGCCGGAATCCATAGTATTTAATTTTTTATGCTAATATTTACTTCTTGAATAGATTTAAATGTATAAATTCCTTTTTAATATAATTTTCTTCGCTCTTTTTACTCTTAAAGTTGATGCACACACAAAAGAATACGTGTAATTTTTTGCCCCTGAAATTAAGATTTCGTGCTTATTTTTTCTCTGATGTGTACGAACAATTGTTAAATGATCACGTATTCCGTTAGTATTTCTTTAAATGTGTGATGCTGCTATATATATATATATATATAGATAAAAATTACAATAAATTTCTATGATTTGGGCAGACAGCAGTATAAAAATTGATGTCTCAAAAAAGACATATGACAACACCTGCTTGCCATTGAAAACTAAATCCTGACAAAATCTAAATTTCCGAATTAAAAAACCAGAAAGTAAAAATAATTTTCAACTAGGTTCCTTTATTTTTTTGTTAGCCGTAGATTTTCAGTACTTACTTTCTAGGAGTGACTGTACGGTCAAGGACCCCAAATAATTTGGAAACAAACGACGTATGCGTGAGAGAGATATACACACACACATGTATGTATCCATGAGACACACATACATACATGCATGCATGGGAGGCACACGCATGCATGCATGGGAGGTACACGCATGCATGCATGCATGTGAGGCACACACACACGCATGCATGCATGCATGAGAGGCACACACACACACGTATGCATGCATGCATGAGAGGCGCGCACACACACGCATGCATGAATGCATGAGAGGCACACACACACGTGTATGCATGCATGAGACACATCTAAGACTATTTTTACAAAAATGGAAGGTAACTCGAACAACCGCCCGTATTCATATGCGTATTAGCTTTCACGAAAATATTAGCCGAAAATAAATTCGAATGTTTGACAGTTTTCGCGTGTAATTACCTAGATTTCGAGCCACATATAAATTTAAGAATCATTAAACAATGTTTAGACGTCTGTGTGTGTGTGTGTGTGTAGTGTTTTATTTATCTATTTTTTTTGTGGGAGTTCAGATAATTTTTTATCCATTTTCACCGATCATGTTGTCGTTATCATCTCATCTATAATCACCTGTCTAATCCACTAACCGGCTGTTTAGTATAGAAAATCGTCACATGATTTCTAGCGTAGTCTGAAGTAATAACAAACGAATAGAAAATGGGAGGGAATTATGGGAGTTTTTTTATAAATTATTAGTTTAATAAACACGAATTAGATTGAGTCATAAATAATTTCCGTTTTTGTTCATCACCTTTATTCTGAAAAAAAGTAAATTGCAGTGATTTGTTGTCACTTAGCAGGTTCTTCAACTTATTTTCAGTAAAATTCCGCAGATTTTGACTTAAAAAATTTTCATCATCGTCCCTATCAAAGCAATCGAAAAAGGTTATAATCGGATGTTGAAATGTCAGGTGAATATGGCAGATTAGTTTAGAACAGACAAATCAAATTCTAAAAGTATTTCCTGTGTTATTTTTCTGTATGCTGTCTTGCATTGACCTGGTGGAGAATAACATTTTCCCTTTAATCTTCCGTGTACGCTGCCACTAATATATTGTAGCGTATTCCAAATTTATTCCCACCTACCATGTATGATTAGTAGTTAGGATGGTAAATTCGTCACTACAATTACTTCCCCCCAAATGGAAATTACTTGTGGCGTAGCGTAATACATAAACTACAATCTGATCTGGTTGAAACTGTACTCGAAGCTGTAAAAGATCAGCTATACTGACAAATAGATCTCCGGAGATTTGCAGGTTCCTACAATTGACTTGTAATTACTCATAGAAAACCTACGACCATGGAACATTGCTGTCAGTATCTTGTCCAACTAGGCTACAGAACATAAATACTTGGTTCAAAGAGTGGAGTCTATAATGCATGGCTCCTCGCCATCTTGTAATGTCATGTGTAGATATAAAGGTATTGTCCATGTCAAGCGTCGTAGAGTGATTTGATATATATATATATATATATATATATATATATATATATATATATATATATATATATATATATATATATATTTTAACCGAATGATTATTGGAATGCAAATCCTAATAAGCTTATACTTGGCGTATACCACTCAAAACTTGGCCTGTGATGTTGAAAATGCATGAATTCATTTTCTCTCCCCGCATTCAAGTGATAGGTTTTTAAATGGCGTGGCTGAGTGAACTCTCTTGACTTGAAATAGCAAATGATATAAAAAGAAAAATGAACTCAAAACTAGCTTCAAGTGCGATGTGCTCCTGTAGGTATATTCTGCGATAGACGTCTGTGTGTGTGTGTGTAGTGTTTTATTTATTTTTGTTGCTATTGATGCAGCACATATGGTGGCTCTATAAACCCTAATGAGATTCCTTAGCTTTCCATTCACTGATTTCACTGAAACGAACTTTACTTATGTTAATCTTGGGTGTATGGTTATCGGCGTGGTCAAGGAGTTTGTGAGCAGTCATTTGCGTTCACTTTCGCACAAATACCATTGAGAAAGTTTGAATCTAATTCTTCCCCCGTTCCCGAGCCAACTATGGGTTAAATAGTACAACTGACTGAGCTCTATAAACTTGTGTGGCTGCCAGGCAGCCTAGGGTGAATGCTCTGAATACAACACTATGGAGAAGGTAACGGAAAAAACAACTCCACTATATTTCCCAAATAATCATAGTAATTCACACGTAATAAAGAAAAAAAATTTCAGAATCCTGATCATCTATGCCATGAAGATATATGGAATTAAAATTGCAAATCTAAGATTAATTCAACTTAGAATGATATACAAGAAGATTAACAATAAAATTGCGTTTCACTAATCTTCCAAAGATTTTCCTGCCTTAAAAAGCAACATTCGAGATGCCTAAAATCTTTTTTCTTGATTCTACAATTGATGAAAAGTATGTGGCTACCAACTCACACAAGTTTCATTATACTTCACTTATTTTATTGTTTTCATTTTTTTATTTTTTACTCTCTCACTGCGGATTTTTGTTCATTTTTATAAAAAAAACTTCTCCAAATACGCAAACCCGTGTCCATATATATATATATATATATATATATGTATATATATATATATATATATATATATATATATATATATATATATATATATATGACATTTTTATGCTTATACGTTCTTTTCATAGATAAATATTCATTATAAACAGAGCATTTACTTAAATATTTGTATCTATAAAAAATGCCTTAAACTAATTCTCGGACATTGTCCATATATATATATATATATATATATATATATATATATATATATATATATATATATATGATATGATGACAATATGGGATATTTCTGTCTTGACTCTCGACTTGTCTCCGGGTTTAAAACAGTAAATCATTAAGTCTATACCCTCATGATGAAAATATTTTATATAAAAAATATTTATTTATTAATAAAATTCCCTTCCTTATCAGCGCACTTTAATTCACCTATTAATGGGAATCATATAAAATTGCATTATACATTGAAGATTCTAGATCAAAATTCATTTAATGACTATGGATTTATTGATACATTTTTTTTTAATTTTTTTTGTACATGATGTTGCTGAAACGTTTTCGGCCCCAATTTTTTTTTCCAACCTTTACATATTTATTATGTTGCATGTTTCTAGACAGAAATTATTTAAGCCTCACCGTATAGTAAGCATAATTAAGTTGATTACTCAGACATCATGATTTAAAATGTACTTAGTAAATAAAATAATTACACAGATAAAACGTGTGAGTATAGACGTAAAAAAACGAAATCTGGGATGCGAGTTCGAATTTCTGCTGAAGCAGTGCATGTTCACATCATCCTAACACATGTTTTTGTAATCGAATGTTCTGGCCCATTGAAGGTTTTCTTAATCACTACTATGTTCAAAATAAAACAAGCTTCTTCCCCCTTTTCGTTATTCACTAGTTCATTTTCCAACAAACAAAAGGTGGGAGTAGCTTGCCACCTTGCTAAGTAACACTGAAGTAAATAAAACCCATATCAGAGGAAATGAGTTTGATTATTCAGGTTACTGATTATTCTTATGCGACCCTTCCGAGGCCCCGGACTGATAATATTTGAACCAACTTACCTCAAAGAAATTTCGCACCAAATTGTGAAAAGCTTGGCGTCATTTGTACGCTTGTGCAACCGAGCGATCTCGGAGTCAATAAGAAAAACAAGCAGTGAAATAAATGGTTCACCTTCTTTACTCTGTACTAAGCAAAGCAGTGGTGGGGTAATGAAGCTTATTCAATTAGTGCTCCTGGGATACTACTTTCACGTGGTTCAGTTAATGATATTTTCACTAAGAAAACAATAAAGAAACTTTATATCCCCATTAGTTCAGTGAATGTATTCATTCTTTAACGAAATGGGTAACTTGTAATTTTCTAAATGACTGCCAAAAGGCGCCGCCTTGGCAAAAGATCTACTCGGGTTAGTGAAGATTGTGAAGCATCAAACTTTGAGGTAAAGAAGGACTTTTCAATATATTTATTAATGTAACTTGCTCATTGAAAATCAGTAAAATATTAAATGATTTTTAACATGATCAAATGAAGGCAAGGTACATAATCTAATCAGTTTAAGTATCCGTCATCATTACTTTGCTTTAATTTGCTTGTTATAGGGCAGTTATATTGGAGGATGCTTATCTCTTCTGCCCACCATTATTGTATGGTTGTGAAATATCAAATGACTTCAATTCATTTGTATACGACCGTAACAGAAATATTTTTTTTTATTTCGACATTAGTACAACTAAAACGAAAACTGGTAGCCGTTTATGAACACATTATTACGTAGAGAATTCGAGCTAGGAATCATTCTTTGGCATTTTGTTATAAATCTGTCTGCTTTTTACAGCTACATTGAAAATACTGATCTTTGCTAGGCCCAACACGTAAATCTAACAAAATTCATTTGTGAAATCATAGCTGATCGCAATTACACCTTTCCGTACTGTAATACAGTGTAACCCGGATATAAGAGATCCGGATATAAGAGAATCCCGGATATAAGAGAGATTTTCTCGGGTCTCAAATTAGAGCCATACTTACCTAAACAAAATAGACCAAACCCGGATATAAGAGACTTCTTATCCGGTCCCGACAACTCTCTTATATCCGGGTTACACTGTATGTAATTTTTAGCCCTTGCTCTCCTTATTGTTCTGCCATATATCCACATAAACTCGTTAAGTAGTTGACTCAAGGCATTACGCTGCTTCTGTTTCATTCAACGTATTGTGAGTGTTAAATCGCCGAGGCTCACTTTAGGCCTATTACGATCCCAGAAATTTCAATTATTACTTTTGATTGTAAATATAAATTCCTTTTTGAAGGTTTTATTGTTCTTAAGACTTCTTAGTTATTTATATGTTCAGTTCTTAGCATTCGTCGACGGAAGCGTATCACTGCTACTTCAGTTTTCTTTTTACGTGAATAAACTTTCCATCGTTTTCTTCCATGTAAAAGTAGATATGGCATAACCAGTCAGCACTCGTCTTTTCAACAAGGATTCCTATATTTTCATACTTTTAGTTTCTGGGAGATATCTTCGCATTTATGTTACTATACTATCCAGACTGTTACATTTCTGTCACTGCTTGATTTTTGACGTTCAAAATATGTAGCCTACATCTTGAGCTATCCTGCCGAGGAGCACGCGTTCTGTCATAGTGACTAAGCCCTTTTTTCTTTCTTTCCTATATTGCCTTGTCTAGGATTTCCCGCACTTTTTCTGTGTCTGCCATCAACACGGTGTCACTACATCTTGCGTATCCAAGCTTTTATGCGCCGTTAATAAAGCCTGAAACATCTATCTATATCTGTGAAAGGAGATATGATTACTTATATTATTTACATTATTCAGACTGTTATCCTCATTTTCATTGTTTCTGCCCTTGTGCGCTCTGGCCTTCTTCAGGTGATTGGAATTTCGAACTGAACCCTTTATTTCGTCTACCGTTCTAGTTCCACATGTCATGCCTCTTCTGGATGTCTCAGTTATTTCCCTTCAATTCTACTCTCCAAGATTCTGGTTCACTACTGGTGTAACCAGGTAGTGAACTCACAACTCTTTTGGTCTAGTTACTGGATCTAACCAACGCCTTTATCCACTGGGCCATGTATCTTTGAGGATTCGGTTCGAAATTCCAATCACCTGAAGAAGGCCGGAGCGTACAACGAGCAAAACGTTGTCAATATGGCAATGAAGATGAGAATAACAGTATGAATAATGTAAATAACGTAAATCCTGGAACCTCTTCTCGATTCTTTGATGCATTCATTGCACCAGAAAGGTCGGATTAAGATGAAGAAAGGCCCTTGTGAAGCCCCCTTCAAATCTATTCTCACGAGTAAAGGAAAATGGAAGAGTGTTAAATCTAACAATCTGAGTAAATCCGAGTATGATGTCGTGACTTTCAAATTACTGAAGGGTTGTTTAGAGTCTACAATACGTTATAACAGCATGTGTTAGAAAGGCGTACGGCAGTGTAAAAAATATTATACACCTTGGCTGAAGCCTCCCTAGTTTTTGAGGCCTTAGGCTTCAACTCGCTAAGCCTATAGGTAAATCTGGCACTGCATGTCAGCCTCAAGAATTTTCTTTAGATTGTTACATCAGTTTTCCAATAAAAAAGGCGGCATTCAAAAGCCAATCTTTTGACTAGAATCGAACGCACATCCCTACTATTAATGTAAAATAGGTGACTATTTAACTAAGATGAATTAAACATTTCATATTGACGAGTGTGATTTAGTTTAGGCAAGAAAGTGTAATGCTGCTTGAATACGGAAACAATTCTCTAAACATTAAACCATTCTGAAATTAGGTTCGTTACAAAGATCGATAGTGATAAATCTTTAGATGAACATTATAATTAAAACCAATCTCTGAAATCCCTCAGGGTCCTCTGAAATGCTTAGCGCCGAGCTTTGTTTCAGGAAAGGTTGATGAATTTCGTATGTAGACATTCTCTGGAGACATTAGGTAGACTTTGACACACAGCAGCCGAAGAAAGTGTGTGAAGAGACATCATAGCTGATGTTGAGGCAATTTTGGGAATAGAACATTTTAGCTTTGGTTTCCGGCTCTTGATGATGGTCGATTAACATCAGAAGGAAAAGTGAATTACAAAGGGAACAGAAACAAAACGTCTGAGCGAAAGTGCTGATGTTCTTGTTTTGTTCGAGGGGAAATATCTCTTTATTTTGGATAGATATTTTTCAAAAATAAGTTAATCTTTCCGCTTATTGATATGAAAATACACCGACAATAACAGTAATCAATACCCTTTGTGTTTCAAATGATAAAAAAAGAGATGCCACATCCATTATTCGCTGGAATTTTTGCTGAGAGTATGAAACTCTATAATCCAAGTAAAATAAGATTTTTACGAGGTAATGTCAACAACTTTTTACGAACTTACAGTAAGTTGTTTATCAATGGCAGCCACTACTTCATGTAGAAAATATTTAATTAAAAGATTTGTAGTTTAACGCCAATTATTTATTTACTTAAATTTCTGAAAAAAAAAAATAAAAATAAAATCAATTTGTCACCAAAGGAAAATAACAAACCAGATAAAATGTGAATGCAATGTTTTTTGTTTTTTTTTATATTCTAGAAATTCTGGAAATGTTTTAGAATTTACTTTTAAATCCATTTTCTTTGGAAGACTATTTTTATATGACAGTTAATAGACGAGATACTGGGATATTTCTTACCAGCTCTTTCACTCTGACCTGTTACATCCGACTGTCACTCAAACTATCACACGGACTTTGACTACTTAATAGGTTGACCTTTTATTTCAACTAGACTCAGACCTGATGGTGGTAGTGTTAGTACTAGACGACACTTGATAATCGCATATTTGAATAATTGTCAGCTCTGGTTGAATGTCACTTGAAGGGTATAAAATGATGACTATAAATGCTTAACAGTGGAAACTTTGTATAATAATAGTTTGATACGATTTACACAGCATTTAAAACATATTTATCCATAAATTACAAGTTCATTAAATGTTAAATTAGTATCAAATATGTAGCGATATTGTATTTTAATAATTATGAAAAATATTTGATATTGTCAAGCTGACTAATGCACAGGATAAATTCTCATAATGTGCCCGCTTTAATTACAATACGTGTAACTAAGTCCTTTTAAGAATTCTTAAATTGGAATAGGTTTCTAAACTATTTCTTCACAACCACTACAGATTATTTACTCGTTAAATTGAAATTCTTTCCGGAGAGTCTGGAAATATGAAAGCCCTTATTGAATCGAATATAACATGTATCAGATCTCCTTTACACAGTGATGCAATGAGTCAACACTTTATACACACTCGCTGTTAGCATATTCATATACTTAGGATATGTGTGAATGCATAAGACAAACGGCTAAGTTCGTGTATGTTGTTTGCAGTATTTGCAAAATCCATAAAGGAAACGCTCAATGTATTTCACTGTCCTCTTTAGTTTAGCAAATAGTTATTTTCTGAATATATTCCTTGCTTATCGCAGATTGTTCAATTACATAAAAGTTCTGTAGGAAGCGCATTATCAAAATTGTTCAGTAGAACTTAAAACAAATGAAATGGCTTCTTAGCAGTGAGACTCATCGAACGCTTTTCTAAATTTAATGACAATTTTAGATTTGCTAAATAGTGTGAGAAAATGGTCAAGCATTTTTCTTCCGTGTATATTTAATGACAAATATTTCCATTTGAAAGACTAATGTATTCTATTGCCGTTATATTTGATAAACTACATACAGATTGCATAGACTTCACTTTCCAAACTTATGCATAGTTTCACTGAAACGGTGAGAAATGTTCATAAAATAGTGCACAGGAAAATTATAGTCAATGTTTTGTTTCTGTGTAACAAATAATCTAATGGCTACTATGCGTCTAGTCTACTATATTTCTCATTAAATATAAATTGAATATTATTAAATAAGTTTAAATATAAATTAAATATTAAATATAAAGAAAGAGACGGAACTGAATGTGTCAAATGTGGTTTCATTCAAATGATATAACATTGAACTTTTCTCCTTGGATATACTGCTGTTCACATTTACCTAAAAGATTTTTTAAAATATTTATCTAATTGTTATTTTCTAAAAGTTACATTTAAGAATAATATGCTAACGTAAGTAAATCGGGTAATGATACATTTGCTTTGTAAATCAAACTGATTGATAACTGAAATTTATTACTACTAGGATTCGATAATAAGAATTCTAATTGGATAAAAAATTTTTAACGCGTTGGTTAATGCATTTTTATAGAAGTTAAATAACGGAATTTCAGGTTTTAAGCTTTATCCTTTTTTATTAATGTGGGGACTTTTATATTTGGACTAAAAATTACGTATTAGCCACAAAAGAATCCAATTATTCAATATGTAAATAATGAATATTTAAATAATGGCTTCTGTATATATTTTATACAAAAATATATGAACCATAATAATATCTTTTACACAATAAAAAATGTATCAGTGTGTAAAAATAAATAAATAAATAAATAAAATAAAAAAACGAGAAAATGATTCCAAATTTAAAATCTGTAGAAATGCAAAATGACTTCCATTAACAAAAACAAGAAACAATGTTGGCAAGAAGCCTTAAAAATGGCCAGCCTACAGTGATAAAGAGACATAGACGCCGGCCATCGTACAAAGATGACTCATGGAATAATAATAAAGTATATTATGAAGCTTAAATCTTAGTTGTAAGAAAACAAATTGATTCAAAAGGTAACAAAATCGGACAAATGACGATGGGTCAATATCTGAAATCGCAGTAATCTAGAAATTTTACCAAATTATGAAATATTTCGAAGCGACTGTTTTTTTTTCTTCCGATATGAATACTTTTCAGACGGATTGGCCAGCTTTATGAGATTGAATAATATGGATTATGAATATTTTATTCTATTTGACTACTATTGAAACAACAAATCGAAAACTCATTCATAAAGCTACATCTATCATATTGATTGAATATAATCCTACCATAATTTACACAGTATAGAATGGTTATTTGGAAGACAAATTTAAATTGTAAGTTGAGTTACCTTAATTCTTAACGACTGGAAATGTTTGCACAAACTTACACGACAAAAGGTAAAAAAAACCTGCAAAATTCTTTTTCAGATTTATTTTTAAACTAACTTCTATTATAATTATATACAAAAAACATCTATTAAATATTTAAAAACATTTATATTAGCAATGAAAAAGTAAAATCAAATGTTAAGCTCTTAAATTTAATAATTTTTGAAACTGATTCTCCTTGAAGTATTCTATTTAATATGGAATTCTTTGCAATATATTGTCACCGTTTTTCGCTTTGTTTTTTCGAGAATATTCAGGCGGACTGCAACCGTTTTTGACTTATTATTCCAGTTTTATCTGTCTGTAAATACTTAAGGAAATCATGAATGTACGAATCCGAAAATTACCCATTTTGGTTCAAATCTTAAATGAATGTATCGTTGGAAAAAGTTTAAATTATCAAATGATATTCGCTGATCTCCAGTGAGATATTCCCTGATGATGCCTGATCCTTAAGGACTGAATCTTGTAAAATCTATTTGCAATCTTGAAAGTTTCTAATTGTTTTATGAAGTTCCCATATCTTTTTTCCGCCTTGCTTATCAATTTATTTGATGTTTATTAACTAGTTTGTTTCGTCGGCCCCGAAAACGTATGATTATTTAAACTGGTGCAGTAACTTGATCAGTAGTTTACTGGAAACAAATGAAAGCGAAGAGTAACTAATTGGCAAGAGTCTTAACTCACAGCTCATTTCTTTTGTAGAATTACCCAAAGATTCTACAGTCTAGGACAGATTCCATGGGCAACTTAACACAATTGCCATAACACTGCAGCCGAGCGTGTAATCATCGCGAAAAGTGTCTAGAACGTAAAATATCTTGGTAGATCTTATTACACGTCATTATATCAGCAGAGGCGATCAGAACAGATTTAAGTGAAAGGACGTCAAACAAGACAATTACGAATTCTCTTAGCAATTGCTTGTATCATTCCATCTAATGTCTTATGAAAAGTCATCAAACAGTTAACGCCCTTTTCATAATAGCACCTAAAATTACATATATTGATCAATACTGGAGAAAAGTTGTAAATTCTTTTCTCTCTCTATCATATATATATATATATATATATATATATATATATATATATATATATATATATATATATATATATATATATATATATATATATATATATATATATATATATATTTGGTGGCGCCGTGCTTTACTAGTTAGTAGGCCGTTACGCGGTGATGTAATGGATAACGGTTTGGGTTGGGGAAATCGGAGAGCAGAGTTCGAATTTTAGTTGAGTTCGTTACAATCACTTAAGCACGAATATACTTGGAAATGACTCCTATATGAGTGAATAATAGAATCGCCTTGGTTGGTGACTATCTTGCGCTAGAGACACTATAGTAACGGTAAATATGGTCTCGACGACACAGAGTTGGAAGTGTAGTTAACGTATGGACTTTACAAGTGGAGTGATTTCGATCCACGCAGGGTACTCTACCTTTGAACACTTATTCTTGGCTAAGTTAATATTAAGAATAACTTATATAGACAGAGGATTTCTGTTTGATATATTTTCACTCGAGATTCATCCAACAAATTTTGACCAAACTTGCCCCATACATTGTACATTGTATGAGATAGGTTCCTAGCATAAAAAATCGATAAATGTTTAAAACATCAATAATCGATAAAGCCGATCAAAAATCTATAAATTCAACTTTTTTCTCCCGATTTCGTTCACATTCAGTATCTAGGTTACTTGCATCATGATGAACTCAACGATACCTCATTAGTATTTCTACGATAATGCGTTTAACGAAAAACGAAAAGTCGATTTCAACACAAATTTTAAACTTGAAACTCCCTCAATTTTTAAGCAGTTTAATACAAACTCCACTCAATTGTAGCTAACAATAAGTTGATTTTTTAACAGTTATTTAACTTAATAACTGAACCCATTCATATAATGAAATAGCGAAAAATGGCGATTTTTGCTGTTTTTTTTCTGTATTTTTTGTTAATCTTTCAACCAATTTTCATCAAACTCAACAATTGCTTTATATAAATATATCTTCTTTTACATTCCTGGTATCACACTGACAAATTGAATTTAAAAAACTCCAAAATAATTGTGGTCTGAAGTGGATCTTCATGCTGCCTGTTTTACCTCTTCATGTCCTCAGGTAACTTCGATTGAATAAATACAGTCTACTTCTGTTATATCAGTAACTGCATTAATTCAAAATGTTTTTTAATGAAAATACTTTAAAGTAATGGAAAAAGATAGCCTCTGTTACATCTAAACATGATGCTGTTTTTGCTCCGTTCTAATTGAATGCTTTTTCTGATGGACTAGCTGGGTATGGCTGCTATTATAAATAAACTTTAAATTCATGAATTCCCTATTTTAGAAATTAAAGATTCTAGCTATTATTATAGCATCTGGGCTCTAAAACGGATAATCAGCAACTTTTCTTCCACAATTTCTTTCATTAAGTAGAACTGCAAAGTGATGAAGACGTATTATTCCAATTAAGCAACCGTATTATATTGAGCCTTTAGACTTCCTGCGAAATATGAGGCCACAATCAACCCATCTTGGGTAGTGCTGCTGTGGAAATCACAGTAATTTGATATTATTTGGTTTAGTTATAGGCTCATGCTTTTGAATTGTTGTCGTAATGCTAAAGTGCCTATTCTACTTTGCTACGTAACAAAGGTTTTTGAGTGAACGTGAACGGAACCACCTCGGATGGATATTTGAAATCTGCTTTCATTCTCTGCGGCGCTAACCGATACGCTACGAGCAAGAAATAAGCAGGCTTAACCGGAGTTACATAGCGCCTGATTCTCAAGTAACCCAACCTACTACTTGTTGCTCAATTTAGATTCATTGTGACTGACCTGCTGTGCATGATTTTATCACTTCTCTTCCAAATGTCCGATATCTTACTCAAATATATATCTAAAGTATATTTAGGGGTATGGTTCAAGGCTGGTTTGTGTCCGATTCAAGATGCCAGATTATCAAAATACATTACCAAATATTCAGGTAGGATTTTTCCGCAATGATCATACAATTTGATAATAGTAACAACGGAGGTGCAACACAAACTGAAATTTTGTCCCTTGTTAGCAAAAGTAAAATCTCTTAAA
This sequence comes from Acanthosepion lycidas, assembly GCA_963932145.1. Lineage (NCBI taxonomy): Eukaryota > Metazoa > Mollusca > Cephalopoda > Sepiida > Sepiidae > Acanthosepion > Acanthosepion lycidas. Next base: position 129,127,192 of record OZ010571.1, read on the forward strand.
TATGTCCCCAGCAGCTGTTTCGTGTGAGGGTAACAAACCGGGATTCTCAACCATTTTATCATCATGACACAATATTCTAAGTTCAACGAGTGGTTAAATGTCCGTAGGTGTATCTCAACCCATGTAGAGCATATCCTGTGAAGAATAAATTCAATCGTCTGCCTGCTTTCTGAACTTAGTGATATTGTCAAATCTTAGTAAATAGTTATAATTAAAAAGCAATAAATTACTTTCTATGAAACAATATTTCTATCTACCCATGTTAATCTGCCTGTCGAGTGATGCATTTACCTCTGCTCATTTTGCAACAAGCGTTTTTATTCTCAAATAATTATTTCTCTTTCTATGATGAACATGAAAAATTTATAAACTTCAAAACAAACCAATGCTGATAATTTTCCATAAAACTGGAAAACTTTTATTTTCATTTATTTTATTTCAAGTTTAATTGATATGACGGTCTTGTCTTGTTTAATGGAAACATTACATATATTGAAAGTAATCTAAATTTTTCGTTTTTATTAATTAAAATCAGCTTATCGTCCATCCAGGGAATAATCATTTTTTCTCACTTGTTTAACGCATAAATTATGATAATTTCATTAAATATTGTCGCGCCGTAAAAGTTGCCTAAATGTATCTTTAGCTTGCTGGATAATCTTTCTTAAAAAAAAAACGATTTATGTATCAGTCATATTGTCAATCGACATATGCTCAATCGAATAAAACTCTTCGTTATTTCATTAAAAGTCACGAACTGATGATAAAGGCAAAAAATACACAGAATAGCTTCTTAAATACGAAGAAGTCTCTAAACAAAAATAATGAAGAAATAAGAGATTATGTGCATTTCGTTTGTTTTCTGTCATTTGCCTTTGCTTATTCGTTTTAATCTTTTAGTATTTCTGCTCGTTGCACAGCGCATCTAATTTTTTTTGATGGCTGCTTAAACTATTTGACTAGCAAGAAAATGGCCACTTGTCTTTTTTTTTTTTAATTCACTGAACTTTTTCTTTTATTAATTTTGATGCTTTTTTTTACTTTTTTTTAACATTAATTTTGTTTTGTAATTATTTTTTTTTTTACTTATTCCTTTTTCTCTAAGTGTTTAACTTTTTGGTTGGTTGGACTTTCTTTCCTTTATTCTTGTCTTAAGTTATGCAGTCATAAGTTCTTTTAACCTTGGCAGATGGTAGAATTTTTGGTGAGCCAAGTGGAACATAAATTACAGAATCTGTTATTCAAAAGGTGCTGTAGCCCTACGCATCGTGTGTGTAGGCGTGTATGAATGCTTTCCCCAGAATCTGGCGCGCCTGTGTGAATCAAAACGCATGGTGTTATTCGGGTGTGTTACCTCTCTCCCTCTCATATATATATATATATATATATATATATATATATATATATATATATATATATATATATATTGTTTATATAGGGAGCCTACTATAACGCGATTGTTTGCAAAATCGTCTCACAAAGCAATTCACAAGAGTAGGGTGTTATATTTTTTTCATTTGGTGTTAGTTTTTATTACTTTTTTATTTTTTTAAATTTACTTCACCCTTCTGAATGCACTCGGCCATGACTCCCCATGGTTTCCTTTTCTTTATTATCTGTGACTTTCTATGCATCCTTGGGAAAGAAAGTGGAGCCATTTTCCCGCTGTATTCTCCCCAGTTTAGAATTGTTTACCTTATACTGTTTTCCACAAGCCTTTCTCAAAGCTAGAGTCCAGTCCAGCTTTTTCTACCACAGCTTGGTGGAGAGAAGAGACAAATTCGTATGTGTTTCTGTGAAAGTAAACGCGTCACACTATCCCAGTGTTTAAACTCTGTTCATTGATTACCATCCTTATGTGACCTTAGAGTAAATGAAACTAAACTAAGTTTACTGTTGAAATAGCTAAATGCAACCGTCACCCCATCTCTAACATTTTTTCTTATACTCCCACTCCTTTTCGTTTACTTGCTTCCCTGATAACTACAATTTTCAAAAATTTAAATGCAATGTCAATCACCATCTCCTGTCTTCTTAAATCTTTTGTCTTTTCCTCAATCTTTCCTATACTCATTCTTTTTCTCTCACTTTCACTACTCGTAACCTCCTACGTAATAGTGTCATTTTCACCATGCTTGGGGTGAAATGATTACATTCACAAAACTTAAGGAGCTTACCAACTTGATTTCTTGTTCAAATTTAAGTACTCCGTGTATTGATCAAAATCTAAAGTTACTTCTAAAACTCGTAAATCTGTATGAATTGAGGCCTGAAAAAATAATTTTAAAATACCATCGAAAATGTGCCACGTGTTATATTGATATTTAATTTATTGTGTGTGCGTCTCTGTGCGTGTATCAATAAGTCCACTACCAGACATTGTGGCACGATTTTGTTTATAAGAAAGTGCACTGAAATTTAGTCAATTTAAGAACCGCCATAGACAGAGTCGAATCATCCTTATTCTATTGTCAAGGAGGAAGTTCGATTTGAAAAATTTCCTACCAAGAACATTTAGTTTGTGAACTGACTACAGAGATGATGCCTCCCTGATCATTACACACTCAAACGCATTCAATTCTAAAGCATAATGTTATCTACTTTGAACATCCAGATTCAGTAACCCTGTAACATTGAAGAGCTTTTGTAACTTTTGGGATAACGACATTATATATAAAAAAATACTATCAGGAGGATCGCTTAAGCAACTCTGACAGAAGGCGTAAAATTGAAGTTTTACTAAATAAGTCATTTTTTATTCAAGAAATTGACTAATATTGCTAGCTCAGTTACATTGCAATGTCTTTTTATATTTATTAAACTCAAGCATATGAACATGAAATATAAAATCAAATAATTCGACTATTTACATTATTCAGACTATTGTCTTCATTTTTGTTGCCATAATTATTACAACGTTTCTGCCGTTGTACGCTCCGGTCTTCTTCAGGTGGTTGGAATGTCGAACAGAAACCTTGATTTCGCTCACTGGGGTTGACTGTTCTATTTCCACGTGCCATGTTTAATGGATGTCAGTTATCATTTATCTCCAGTTAATTCCCCTATCCAAGTTCTCCACTGCCTTAACCGAGTATTGAACTCACACTCTTTGGGTAAAGGCGTTAGTGAGATACAGCGAGAGGACTCAAAGTGTGTGAGTTGCGACAAAGGTGAGGACAATAGTAAATAGTGTACATAATATCTTATCTCAGAAATATATAGATAAATAATTCATAGTACTATTTTTTTCCGAAAAAGAACTAACTCGAGAACTGCTCCAAATCCTTGTTTATTTTTTTCATCGGTATCACCCCATGCAAGTCAGTAAAACCACTAAGAGATTACAGGATGTGGAAGAATTCTGAACAGGAACATTAATAAGGAACGGGAAGAGAAAAGAGCAATCAGGGAGACAGTAGATAGCGATTGACATTCCGTTTAAATTTTTGCAGATTAAAGTTGGCTGGGAAACATGGAGCCGGAATAGAGTTCCACAAGCGAGAAGTGCGAGAAAAGAAACTTTTAGCATAGAACTTACGGCTCCATCGAGCCATCTCAACTGTGAATTGATGATTTTGATTTTAAGAGCATTGCGTAGTACTGAAAAGCATTTGTTCGAAAGAGTTTCCACGAGATATGCATATTTGTGACCTGGTTATCGAGGATCTTCTTAACCATTGCCCATAATACTTTTCATAAAAGATATTCGATCTCTTGTCTGAGTTTAAAAAATCGTTGCCACATGTCCTGAGATCCCAGGGAAGATTGAACTGGTCAAAGAGCAAGATCAGATTATTGACCACTGCTCTACTGTGAGACACCGAATAGTAAAACGTAGTTATTCTAGTACGAATAAATAGCAATTGTTTGTGTACGCATTGACGTTGGTTTGTATTTTGATACATCCTATTTTTAATGGGTTTTGGAAAGAACATAATTTAATTATTTTCTAATTATTTCGGAGGATACTGGTTTTTGTTTTTTGTTTTTGAAAATCCTCTTGTGAATTTTGTTTTAGAGTTGGTTAAATTAGCATCGATAGAAATCTACTTACTCAGTGTCGATTTTGTTTTCCCAAGGAAACCTTCAACTGTATACTTTAAATGCTAAACTACCAACTTAAAAAGTGAACAAATATTCAACTTGTTAATATTGAAATATTTCTCTTAACGACAGTTTAAATAACTGCTCCTTTCTTTTTCTTACAACTTTATTAAATTTACTATTCGATTACATGTCAATATGTTCCATATATCGAATTCCGACTCTTGATGTGCATGCAACGTAGCGGTTAGCGACGTGGAAAGTGGAATAGGTGTGTCTGGTTCAAATTCCGACTGAGAATTTCACTTTCACAAAGAAACCTTTTAAAAAAGACAAAAAGCTATTCCTCCCCAAAACTATGGGCTAAATAGCAGGGCGGACTAATCTCTCTAAAGTTCATTGACACAAAAGTAAGGAAATTAATTACCGTTTGGGCGTGGGTGCTGAAAACTCCACCCCGTAAAACGTACTAGCTACAAAATGAATAACAGTAACATTCAGTATAGTGAAATTGTGGTCTCTATTCTTTAGAGAGGTATATAGTTGCACAAAGGAGTAGAAAGGAAAGTAAAACATTTTTTCCAGAGACGAGAAAGTGTAATCGTTAAGAATAATTGCCTCCAAAACTTAGATATTAGGTTGGTGCAAAAATAATGACGTAATAATGTCGTTTTTGAGGTATTTGTTAACGTCAAAAAACGACATTATTACGTCATTATTTTTGTACCAACCTAATAACTTCTTTACATTATTATTATTATTATTATTATGTTTCAGCTATTGTACTCTCCAACTTTCTTCAGGTGTCTGTTGATCTCGATAACCTTCCTAGAAACTTCTAACTTCTTTATTTAATCTATGGTGTTAGATTGTTCTCCTTTTGCTGACCATGCTTAGTACTATCATGTTTTGTTCTTTTTAGTACTGCTCAGTTATTAATAAAACCGTTTCACCAAGACTGTATACCCGACCCAGGGATTGAACTCCTAATTGATATGCTACCAAATTTAAGAACCAAAACTTTACTCCGCTAGGCTGCTATCACATAGATTAAAGATTACAGCTCGAATTTCTCCTAGGATTAGCTGAATCGAGAGATACCCGAATAAGGATGTACACAAGGGATGAAACGTTGTGACAACAACAAAAACGAGGACATTTGTGGTGATGTAAATAACCCCCTCATCCTAGATATCCGACAAAAATTAAGCAATATTTCACGCATGAAACCATTAGTGTAGTACGCTAGAATCTCAATGGGTCCCCTCTGATCATTATCTCATGTCAGATGGAATTAACCTTAGTAAATATTTTAGGGGTTTATTCTTGGTGTAGTAATACTTCAGTCTCCCAGATTGTAGTCAGTGTGATTCTCTCTGAGTGCGCTAAGAACTAAGGTAAGCTTTGTAAACTGGGTACCCCGCTATTGCATAATGATGGGAAGATAGTTTGTCAGGTTAGTTTGACAGAGGACGGTAAGTGCAATACGAAGACGTATTTGGATGGCCAAAGATGTATTCCAAAATCTGGGCAGAGTATTCCGAAACAGAAGGATTTCTTTAGTAACAAAGAAATGATTCCTGAGCTGCTACGTAAAATCTGTATGCTACTCGGCAGCAAATGTTGGGTGGTCTCCTCAAAGATGAAGAATAGACTCGATGCAGCGTAGATAGGGTTCAAAAGAAGGATGCTAAGGATACCATGGACCGAATGTGTGAGCAACGATAAGGTTTTGAAGAGTATGCAAACAAGGAAGAAGCTTATGCTTAACATCAGGAAGAGGCAGCTGAAATTGTTGGGACACGTAATAAGAATCTGATACTCATACGTCGAATAGAGGGAAAGAGAGGCAGGGGAAAGCAACACTTGACATATCTGGTGGGCTTAAGCAAGTCGATGACAGAACATGATCTGGGTAAAGTAGTAAAGGGACAAAACTTATTGAGAGCTGCAAGGGAAAGGAGGAAGTGGAGAGCCATGATCACCTACGTCCAGAAGAGAAAAGGCACATAAAAATAAAAGATCACAATTTACTAGTTAATTCAAACTTTTGTATCTGTGTTGTACAAAGTTCATCGTGTTGTTACGGAAGATTTATTTATCTGTTTAACGCATTCATTTTCTTTTTTTTTTTAATATTTCCTCACTGTAAAAATATGGTTGAATTTTTCTTTTACTTGCTTGCTGATCTTTCTAGAAAAAACGATTTGTGTATCAGAAAGTCGTATTGTTAATCGACATGCTCAATTGAATAAAATACTTCGGTATTTCATTTAGTCACGAATTGATGACAAAGCAAAAATTAAAAAAAAATACGCAAACCAAACACTTAACGGAAAATAAAAAAAAATGAGAGATTGTGCATTTCATTTGTTTCCTGTCATTTATTTTCGTCTTTGCTTCTTCGTTTTAATCTTTTAGTATTTCTGTCAGTTAAGGAACATTTGGATGTGTTCAAGTTTTACGCAACTAATGCCGAGAATAATATGTAAATTTTACATCCGCTTTTTGTCTTATTTTCTATTGTGTATGTTATCCACCTCAGAAAATGCCAGATGTCGGAGTTGAATTTAAGAAACGGAATCTTTGATCTAAAAGGACTTGATCCGAATTGTCGTCATTATATACTCGTCTTACACTAAGAAATACTGAAATAAGCATTTCATTTTGTGTTATAGGAGAAAATTAAGTGCTAAGTATCACAAATCCAGCAAGTAGAAACTAAGGTCTCAAGGATGTCGATGGCTTTGCCGATCTAAAACGGGGAGCCAACCACGTTGAACTTAAAGTATACGCGCATAATAAAACCGGTTGAAAGGAAGTTATATGAACGCCCGAATCCTGGGGGTAAGGTAGTGTCACTTCGATCCCCTCTCGAGAAGACTGAACGCTCGAATTAAGTTCCCGAAAAACCAAATACCCTCAGGACCAATTTAAAATTAGCAGAATCCAAAAGGAAATAAAATAATTTGATATAAAAAAGATTTAATCTCGTATTCTTTGCAGACGTTACTAATATAACGTTGTGGTTGTATTTTTTTTTTCGATCCTCAGTACGTGGCTGATCATAGCACTTTAAATATTCCAGTTCATTTTAGCTCTTCAAACTTGTCTTTTTGATGTCTCTGTTAATCGCTCTTCTGCCAATCATTTACGCAAACTCGTTCGGAGGTTTGGACGCTGTTTTCCTCTAGTTCCTGTGTCCTTTAAAATGTTCAGGGAGTCTCAAATTCTCAAAGCTCTCTTTCCTCGTATGGTCTAGCCATTTCAGTTTCCTCTTTCTGTCATTTGTCTCCATTTTCCTTAAAACTTCCTAGTTATATGTTCTGTCTAGGGCATTCTCAGTATCGCATTGTATAATCACATTTCTGCTGCCTCAAGTCTTTTCATCTGTGAAGAAATTTCACTGCCATATTTTCCTGTTCCTTGATACCTTGCTTAATTTTCGGTTGGCATCTTTTGCTATTCTAATCTACCTTTGGATTCCGTTGACACATTTTTTTATCCTTTGTTGAAACACTTCCCAGATATTTAAATTATCAGACTTGTTTAATTTCGATTTCGTAGTTTGCATATTAGGCTGTTCCTTTTGCAGACAAGGATATATTCAGTCTTCTTGCAAGTGGTGTTTAGTCCTTTCTTCTCTCTTTCCTTTACTAATTTCTGTAAGAGTTTTTGTAGTTTATTTTTTATTTGCTATCAACACTGCTATCTGCATATAGTATATTAAGATTGTGGTCCCAATAATTAATCCTTGTTTGACTTCTAATTCTCTAATGACTGCCTCGTTTTAAAGGTTGAATAGGTCCGGTGAGAAGATACACCTTTGTCTTACACCCGCTTTCTTTTTTTTTTTCTTTTTTTTCTTTTGTATGAACTAAATTCGTTTCTCTCCATATGAAGGAAGTTTGCTACTAGTTTAAGTTCTGGATTATTCTAATCTTTCCCAAATGTCACAATTTAGTAGCAGTGATCCAATTCTAGTACGCCTTCATTGTTCCACCTATTTTCCCCCCAATAGGCCCGTTACGTTTTGACTGTACTTCAGATTATTGCATATTAAAAAAGCTAATTTCGTATAAGTCAACCAATTTATCGTATCATTAAGTCAGACATTTTGGAAGTTGCTTTTTTGGGGGGTTATTTTACGGAGTTGGTTTTTCAGAATTTCCCATAATTTGGTTTTTCTAACTATCAGTCTACCTATTGATCTATCTGTGGAAACATTGTTCAGCGAAGGTCGCCTCCAAGGCAAAACGATCACATTGTCCCCGAAATGGAAACAAACAAATACATTTATCTTTTAATGGTGTTCGCTATTTATTTAACTAGAAGCGCTTCCTTCCGCTTGGAGATAAATTCATACTTAGGAGTGCAGCTTTCTTATTAGGATGTCACTTTCGCAGTCTACATTTCATTGTATTTTTGGTTCAAAATTACCCGAATCTGGCTCGCTAGAAAGAACAACGATAAAAATAAGACAAAGCTAGTAACAAAGCGATTTTCCTCTTCCCTTTTTGATGACGGTGAAAGAGTTAGCGATATACAGTCAGAGAGAGAGTGGGGTGAGCCGGTAAAATCAATTGATACGCCGAGAGCCAATCGATTATAATTTGTACAATCAAAGCAGTGGAAATGAGAATGGCTGGTCGCTTCCGATCTGTCGAAGCGAGGTTTGAAATGTATGTAAGTTGTAAAGAGCATCATTAGGTTGTCTCTCAAGTTAAAACATTCTTTACTCTTCCTAATGAGGAACAAGATGAGGAGGGTGATGGCTATAGTGATGGGTGAGGCGTCCATTTTGTAGGAAATACGAACAAAGAAAATGTGGGAGGTCGGCTTGATTTTCTTCTAATGTAATCGTAAGAACAAAATTCTTTTGTTTTTCTAATGGTTATAAGGCAATTCTGAATCGAATGATGAATGCATAAGGTGTAAACCGTTATAAACCTCTGTAGAAGTGGCACAAAGAAAAGATGGGACAAAATAGTCATTATCGTCATCGCTAACATCAAACCAGAGACATGCAGAGTAATATCAATCACTTATATGCCATGCTTGATACACGCTTAGACGATCATGTATCTTTCGACACATGATTGACGAGGCAGATTTTTTTTTCCTCGCAGTAGGTTGCCATTTCTTTCTGCGGTAGACCAGTTGCCATCCAAGGCTATAGAACCCGGTCTGTCTGTTTGGGGTGGGGATTCATACCTTTCCCAAGCGTATTAGCGTGTAAGTGAATGTAATGAATTTGACTGGAATTCGAACTCAATCCGAGCCTCTACCCATTACTCCACCGTGCCTCCTCCGAGTGTAATATAAAATATAAATGTAAAAAATCATATGCCACACGTGGGGAGACAGAAATTCTTATATGAAATAAATACAACTAACATATTAATTGAAGAACGTCTAAAAAAAATTGTTGGTTATAGTGACCTCTTAGTGTTTGTGTAAACAGTATTTTGACGATGCAAACAAATGGCGTTGAGTTTCTGTGTTTATCTTCAGATGGTTCTTTTAGGTTGGTGCAAAAATAATGACATAATAATGACGTAATAATGACGTAATAATTACGTAATAATTACGTAATAATGACGTAATAATGACGTAATAATGTCGTTTTTTGACGTTAAAAAATACGTCAAAAAACGACATTACGTCATTATTTTTGCCCCAACCTAATAGGAACGTTTTCATTATATTGTCAATTGTCGTACGCATTTATTTCAAAACTGGAATCGCTAAAAATACATGCCAATTTTAAGTTAGAAACAAGTGCTGGACTACTTTATAATATCAAACCTATATATCGGTGAATTCTGAACAATTTCTTCACCGCTGAAAACTTGAAGCGATATAGACGACGTTCTACGAACGAATGCTAAAATACTATGGACAGAATATGTGATCAACGAAGAAGTCTTAAAGAAAATAGGAACAAGGAAACCTATACTTAGTCTGAAAGGTCTGACATACATAATGAAGGAAAAAAAAGCCTAGTCATTTTAACACCCATAAGATATATCCAATGTAAAAAGAAACAGGAAAAACAGTGAATAACCTACTTAACGAATTTGAGTAAATGGCTAACAGAATAAGGACAAAACATGTAAATGATCAAAACTCCGACCGCCAATATACAGAAAGGACTAGACACATAAGACGCTTTATTTATAAAAAGGCACAAAGGGTTCACAAAAACAAGATTTGTACAGTTGCTATTAGGTTGGTGCAAAATAATGTCGTTTTCTCACATGTGTTACTATGTGAGAAAACGACATTATTTTTGCACCAACCTAATATTTACTAAACTTGGCATAGATGTGACACCCAATGAGGGTCGAAAACATTAATCTCTAGTAATGGTAAACCAGAAAATAATACGTACAGATGCATTAAAGAAGTGTAGTTTATGAAGAAGGTACTGCAATTAATTACAGGTGTCCAAAGAGGTTTATGAAATTGCATGCTGCACGGAAAGTGTATGTGTATGATTGTATTTATTTATTTATTTAATTTTATTTTTTTATTTATTTATTTATTTATTTATTTATTTAATTTTATTTTTTTATTTATTTATTTATTTAATTTTATTTTTTTATTTATTTATTTTCGATTAACGATGTTCCAGGTTTTATCGTAATTGTTGTTGTTAACCTCCTATAGAGCATAATTTATAGATTACACCTCATAGATATATTTATAGAGGAAAAACAAAGTGGCTGTGTTCTATCTGTGGCTATAGTAATTTACTAGAATGTTCAACCATATTACCAGTGTATATATGGGTACTGTCAAAGTAGAGACTATAACCACTTGGAGAACAAAGTATAAGATTATTTAGTAATTATACATTTATAAACGGAACTCCAAGACACGAAGTCTACTCACTGTAATCAAAAGAAAACCTATCGATTGATATCGTTGTCCTATAAAATTGTGAAATGTCTGAAAAATATCGAAACTTTATTAGAGGATTATGAAGATTCTTGCATGCAAAGGCGACAGTAACCTAAAACTAATGGAGGGCTTAGAACGACCCCAACAGTCTACAGAAATTAGAGGGAGGTTAGAATTTAAAGGTGCCTTGCTGTCACTTGGTTCCCAGCAGAAGCCACCAGATATTGTTGCGGACTAGGATGCGCTTGGATTCGTGCAGTTAACTGGCCTTCAAACGTGCAAATCAGTGGTGGTGCAGACAACATAAAATAATTCAGGTCGGTTAAATTTCAATGAACAAAATGTAGTCGTATTTAATAAGGACAATTTAGGTATCTGATAGGTGATCATACGAATGGTTTTCTTTATGATATCTAAATGCACTTATATTCCTAGGAAAGTTAGTGGAATGGTTTTTAATTATCTTTCCCTTTGGCCCGGTATTCGGTTTTCCTTTTCTTAGACTAGTTGCTACCTAAGACAAAAATAAACCCCATTCTACCGTAACATTTAATCTATAGGTGGAGCCGGGGAGACAGGACTGGGTCTTGCATTCTCCAGGAACATTTGTAAACACAACAGACTAGCCCAGAACTTGAAATTGGTTTCGTGTTTCCACTTTCCGCGCTGATGTCACAGTAGCTGTATATCTTTCGGTGCTAGTTCTAAGCGATTCAACTTCTGAAATATCCATGTTTTTGTTTGACTCTTAGTTTAAAAAAAGTTAGAATGATGACTGGGAATAATAGTAGCAAATTATACTAAGCAACAACTGAATAATAACTGCCATAGATTTCGTGTGAATACAGATTTTCATATCGAGAGTATTTGAAGGAAAAGAATTTGTAGAAATATTATATAAAAATATTTTTAACTATTCATCTCTTTCACAAGAGTGGATAATTAAGATTTGTCAGTTTCTGTTCATAAGATACTATAGTTTGGCAGCCGTGATGGTCGAACTCGGAGATCTCGCAACTTGGTCTCTCACACGTTCATATTGATAATCTCTCCTTTATAGACACTATTTTATTTTATTGTTTATCAAAATGTTCTACTTCTGTATCACTCATGTATTTGTGCATTCTGAGAGAATTAAGTAAAAATCTTTCATAATTCTATTCTGAAATCTAAAATTTTAAATAAATCGTATAGAATATTCTCGTTTATATTTATATATGGAGGACGTGACTTACTCACTGTATGTACAATTGCGTTGTGCAAAACCTAGAATCAGGCGTGGGAGCGTGTATCCATATAGGAAAAGTATGTACGTGTGTATGTATGCATGCGTACATGTACGTGTGTGTCCATCAGCTGATTCGCTTGATTAATAATGAAATTACAGGCTGTGAAACTGCACATCAGTCGTCTTCAAAATGTCTTCTCGATTTCATTTGTAATAGATTCAGTTGTCTTTCATTTCTCCTAATTACAGACTAACAAAACAAGTAGGAAAACCTCTTGAAAAAAAGAGTTCACGTTACTCTGATAAGAAACACCACAATTTAGACAATGTATTAGTGCGGTATACGGAAGTGAGTAAAGCATTTTTTTTTTCTTTCTACCAACCTGTTCGTATCAGTTGCTCTATCAGTTCCAACCGCAATATATCTATATGAATGTCTTTTTTCTTCTTTCCTGAACAAATGTAACGCTGTTAAAAATTCACATTCATCAAACACCAGTAAGGCGCCAAATTGTTAACAACGTATTGGAATTTATATTCGCACTCAGGGGCGCACATATACTTCTGTTTTTCTTTTTTTTTGGGGGGGGGTATTTATTTTGCTTTTTTTAGGCGATACTATATTAAGAAATCACCTGGAAAAAACATCCTGAAAATTTGGCCTTATTGACCGACACTCCTGAATTCATTGCATATGCCAGATTCCACCAGAAGAATGTAGATTATTGTCATACTATCTGTTTATTGCGAGTGGAAATTCATTAGGCAGCCACATAAAACCTCATTTATTTAATACTTTTTCTTACCTATACATAATCGTCCAAAATTCAACCCGTTTGTTGAATAGTAGAAAATGTCTAGAAAAATCATAATCTTCCATGAAGTGTTAATGAAATATTTACTCGCCAAAAAATTTTTCTTAGAATACAAAATACGTTTTAAAAAAATATAGGTTTGTCGCCCGGGTTTACATTTTTCCCTTGTCTTTTGAACCGGAGTACAGATTTGTTTCCGGTTTCTTCTAAAGTTATTTCTGAGTATGACGATAAACTACATTCGGCAGCCAAGTATTTGATCGGGGGATTGGAGGTTTTGAGAAGCGTGGAACCATCTTTTAATTGCTACTGTTCCCGGGTCCATCTTGACCAAAGGTGGTAGGACCTGTTAATGTCTCATCTAAAGGCAAATAGTGAAACTCAAAACAAAACACTATGAAAAAAATAAAAATATATTTTATAGTAAAAATATCAACACTACCTATTTATAGGAAATATTACCAACAATAAATTTTATCTCTAGTTGAAGGCATACAGTTGTGCTCAAAATATTTAGATGAAGCAATAAAATTGGGTTCAAAATAGATTTCGGCATTAAATAACCCATAGAGTTGTTGATAGGCAGCTAATCAAAATCAACCAAGCAATCTGCTAAAATTTTCTCATTCTCTTTCACTCTCAGTAGCCCTTTGCGTCTTAGTGACACTATCTCATTGTGAATTGGTTAAAAATAGATAAAAAAAAAAAATAATCCAAATGGATGACAAGATGTAAAACACGAAAAAAAAAATCAACCATACATTCTGTCCCATCACTCTCACTATTTGATCTAATTTAATAAACGTATAGGACAGAAAAAGACACTGCACCCCTTGAATATTAAGTTCATAATCAGACCTTTATATATATATATATATATATATATAGTGAGAAAGAAAGAGATAATATTGATGCTGAGGATTTCATCTGATGACGATTAAAAATGAGTATAGAAAGTAAAAGAAATTGTCATTAACAAAGATGAATACATAACGAAGCAGAAAGCCTTGATGAATTGAATTTTGTCGTCATTAACTAAAATCATTGTTGCGAAAGCTTGATTTACATGCCAATACGAATATAACAAAAACCGAGATGGGTCGTTTATTTGATGTAAAATGTCTGAAAATCTACATTTCTGTCAGCAATCTTACTTTTGTTTACAAAAGTTAAAGAAAGTGCTTTCCATTTGCTATGAAATCGGATTAGTGAAACTTTTATAAATTGAATAAAAACTGTTTTTATCACGTCACTTAAAATTTAAAAGTTAAATTTATTTTTTTCCGCTCAATTTTCAAAACAACGATTTTTTTTTTTCAATTTGCTTAATTCTCCCAAAATCTTATATTATGAAACCGAAATTGACTTCAGTACTTAAGCGTCACCATAACCATTTACAAACATTGTTACCGGCTAGAAAAGTGGAATTTAAATTCACTAAACTTGGGTGGCAGCCAGTCTGAGAAAAAAGACTAATGTGAATTGAAAACCTTGGAGAAAGCAACTGGAAACTACATCACTCTCTTCAAGATTGCATATCAATTCAAATAAAGGAATGGGAGATATTGATACCTATGATCGACTTCATCCATATGTGACATACCATTTAGAAAGAAATATAACAACTAATTTCAAGCTTGTCTTACATACATGCACACACACATACACACACACACACACACACACACACACATATATATATATATATATATATATATATATATATATATATATATATATATATATGTGTGTGTGTGTGTGTATGGAACCTAGGGTTTATACATTTATAAGTTGCGGTTTCTTAACAATAAGTAATTATTACTTAAACATTATTTTTAGTTATCCTTGTTCGAGTAGATGCTCTGTTTATTTATTAAACTTTATATTTATTTATTATCATCTTTCGGCCTGATATATTCGAGGAATCTTATTAGAAATATATGGGTCCTGCGAATATTTTTCCTAATAGAATTTCTCAAAACTTTCAATCCTAACGGTCCCTGTATATACAAGGTTTCTCATAATGATAGAACACGTTTTAAATGCAAGTATTTTGAATTATAAAAATGATATAGAGCACCAAATATTTTTATTACATCACTGATATACAAGAGTTCAAAATATTATCTAACATTTTGCTATTTCCTACAGGTAGCCGATATTTCATTTGCTGACGGTGGACCCTTATAATATCTGTGTTTGAAATAAGAGAGCGATCTCATGCATGTTTTCTTCGTACTGGTGATCATCTAAAGAATGTATTATTGAAATCTCGGATAATATGATGAACTCTTATATATCAGTTATGTAATAAATATATTTGATACCCAGTACTTTTTTTATAATCAAAGATACTTGTATTTAAAATGTGTTCCCTGTATAAGACTGCCAACATGAATTTGTAACTTTCGCAAAGATGTACTTGGCACCAAAAGTTATTTAGTTATTATTTTATTCCTTCTTGATCAAGTGGGTGGCTGCTTTGAAGATCACATTTGCCAGGATTTAATGTTGCCATAAAAACAGAACATGATGATTTGCCATCCTCTTCTAAGTGGTGTGCTGATTACAGCTGACTACATAATCACAGCGGTTATCATCAGAGAACTGACCCAAAGAGTCTAAGAAAAAAGTTGGAAGGAAAGAAAATTAGGGATACTTTCGGAATTATCTAGACGAAAAACATCTAGAAAGTTCAGAAAAGAGCTGAAGTCTTTCCCTTACTTAATCCATAGCGGAGAAGACCATTTATGTGGACACCCAAAGAGCGAAATTTATAATAATCATAATAATGTAGCATCAACAATTATCGCAACTAAATCTACCTTTCAAAATGATTAAAAAACTTAGAAGGACGAAGAGAAAACTGAAACTATGTATCCTTAAAGGCTGAATAGACTGTACAGTGTTGGACGGAAAGCACATAGGCACTACATTGCATCTCTGAATAAGGGGCTAAACATCTACATGTCAATATCCATAAATGTAAGTGGATTTTTAATGGAATATCAGCTCTTTAGTCATTTTATGCCAAAACTGATTTATTTTGGTTTATATTTAGAATAATGGATAATCTTTGTTTTTGTTTTATATTTTCATATTTAATCCAACTGACTTCATGAATATTATAAATCTATTTTATTTTAATATTTTCAAATAGTTCTACTAGGCTGTTTACCTTAAAGAAATTGTCTCTTTTGGAGTCAAGGTCAATGCCTTCAATTAGAAAATGTTTTACTGTATATTGGGTTTGGCATTTAGAAAGAATATGAACTGTTTCACGAATGTGTGTGTCATCCTTGCGCAGGGGCCTTGCTAATCTTTTCTCTATAATTCCTATTTTAGTATATGTACTGTCGAAGCGAGCACGAATTTTTATGTAATTTAAATTGAAACCTAATCATGTATAATAATCCATCACAATAATATTATATCGGTTATAATTTCTAACACTGGTAAAATAATAATAAAAAACTTTACCAATGAAACTGATAAAAAAGAAAATGTTAGTTGTCTTTTTTTTCATACCTTCCAAAAGACTAAATATATATTTTTGACAGTTTTGTTTTTAACTTTTGGCAAACTTAGCAAAAATGAATTATTTCATATATAAATTTCATACTCCTGGAGATTCGTTATTTGCAATGTTTATATTCGGACTATTGTCCTCATTTTTGATGTTTTTGCCACAACGTTTCGGCCGTTGTACCCTCCTGTCTTCCTCAGGTGTATATCGATCCGGGTAACTTACAGGGAAATGCGAACTAACGCTATTTTTGTAGGGATTTTTTAATAAAGTTTGTTTTCAGTCCATTAAATGATTTCCAACGCGTTTCCGTTTATTACATACTTAGAAACGTTCCGACAGACTTCCCCACTAACACCACCAAAATTATTACCCATTTATGGGTAAAATGAATATCGAAAGTACTGAACAGCTTTATTTGCACTTATTCTTGAAAAGGAATCGGAAATGTAGACTTCAGATACAAGTTGCGATTTTCTTACCAAACAATAAGATCGACAAATGCTTGGTCCATACCTGCACGAGCAAGTCGCAAGCCAAGTATCGAAATAAATACAACATAGACTGGCTATTAGGTATTTTTTACTAACAGTTGTAAATATGATTGGAAGTTTTCATCTACGCAGTAACATAAGCTGGCGGTGGTGGGCGTAAAGACGTTTAACAGATGGTTGAATTTGTGCCAACCAGGTTTCTCCCATTGATGTCGTTCTATACATTCCATCGCCTAGCTTTATGAGCCCCTCCTCGCCTCATAAAACTGTTTGCCGGCAACAGATTCCTTGAAACGCCGCAAGAGCCATTAGCTGCTGTTGGCTGTATTTTGACAAAACTTGTTTCCGTCATATATTATCAAGAGTTATCGAATGAATAATTTTATGTATGACCTAAATGTTGGAAATTTAGGCTCGGTTGGGAAAGGAATTGAAGGAGACGTTTCGGTTTTTTAGTTCATAGTTCTTTTAGAATCAGCTGTTAGAATTGTGAGACTGAGATAAATGTACCAAAATAATTTGACCAAAAAAATTCCAAAATCTTTTCGGAGATTGGAAAATATTTTCGGTGATTGCAGTATGTTAATATATATCTAATGAATGTGTTCAGATAAGTATATGGCAAAACACAGTTTTTTTGTTTTTGTTTTTTTTGGTTTGTTTTTTTGGTTTGTTTTTTTTGGTTTGTTTTTTTTGTTTGTTTTTTTTTTTTTTTTTTTTTTTTTTTTTTTTTTTGTCTACATTCAAAACCGAACGTTGATTTTCGAGCTTTGGTAAAGGACGGGATTTGAATTATCAAAGTTGGATTATTTTACAATTTAGAAGACTAACGTAGCACACTACTTTCTGCTATTCAACCTATAGTTGTGGGTGGGGAGATGAATTCACGCATTTTCCGATGGTATTTGCGTGTAAATTAATGTAACAACCCCAACTGGAATTTGAACTCTGCTCTTCGATATCTCATTCCGAGCCGATATCCATTACACGCCCCCGTCTCCTAATTATTCATAAGTACATATTCAATGGCTACTTTTAAAAAAGAAACCTTCATACACCTTATCTAACAGCTTAAATATTTTGTAAACGATTCTATCAAAAACAGATCAAAATTGAAATAAAGTTTATATATGTAAGTACAGCCTGTAAAAAAGATTGAAACTAAGACTAAACATATTTATTTATTTATTTTTTTTTTTTTTGCATATTTATTTATTTATCTATTTATTTTGCTTTGTTGGACAGATCACTTTTACCTGTCTATATCTCTGAGATGAGGTATTATGGTTACTTGCATTATTTACATTATTCGGACTGTTAATCTCATCTTCATTGCTAGATTCACAACGTTTCTGCCGTTTTACGCTCCAGCCTTCTTCAGGTGATTGGAAGTTTGAATCGAACCCATTATTTCGTCCACCGGGGTAGATTGTTCTAGTTCCACGTGTCATGCCTCTTCCGGATGTCTTAGTTATTTCCTATTAATTCAACTCTGCATGTTTTGGTTCACCACTGCTGTGACTTGATCCAAAGAGTTAGGAGTTCAATACCAGGCCACAGCAGTAGTGAGCAAAAAATTGGAGAATTGAGTTAATGTGAAATAACTAAGACATCCGGAAGAGGCATGGCACGTGGAACTAGAACAATCTACCCGGTGGACGAAATAAAGAGTTCGGTTCGAAATTCCATTCACCTGAAGAAGGCCGAAACATGAATATGGCAATGAAGATGAGGATAACAGTCCGAATAATGGAAATAATGCGAGGTCACTTTTTCTCGTCCTTGTAATGTTCGTTCGTTGTTGAATATAAATGTTTGCGCGAACAATCACGTGGGTGAACTTTTCTGCATCGAATTGCCTTTTTTTCTATAGTGACATTTGCGATCTCAGTAAATCCGTTTAAAAGTCACGAGAACTTTAGTTTTCTCGGAGCTCGATAAAATTTTGATTTTGACACTTTATTTTTTCTATTAAAAAAAATTGCTCACATTAAATAGTGTTCTATTAAGCACACACGCACACATTTTGATTCATGCATTATATAACGTTCTTTTTTGCTCGCAGTCGTGATGGTGATTTCTTCCCGCTTGTCTGTAATCCTCAGGTGAAAGATAAAACAATAGAGCGTCGAGCCCATGTCGTAGTTTACCTAAAGGTGTTCCCCTGAGTCACATGCCTAAAAGCTATTGTCTCTATTTCTCTAGAAGTGTCTTGGCACATTTGCAGATAAGCAACGCAGCATCGCTTTTTGACATGTAGCAAACCGCTGTAAACACATCATAACTTCAGTCTTTGAAAAAGACAAACACTCAGAATCTATATCAAAACGAAATTGCTTTTTCCCCCCTTTAATTCGAACAGAATTTCTTTCCATCGTATTCTAAAAATCCTAAATACAAGTAATGTTAGCTGGCCCAATCAAGCCATCACTTGTAATAGGATTTACACGTACAGCCTTCAGCTGTAGTTATCGCTCCTGGCATTAGGTTAGTATAATTCAGTTGCTATTACCACTTCTATGACTAGATTACTAGAATTCAGTTTTTGTTATGTACAAGATTTAGACAACGCAGTTGTTATCGCTTCCGCGACAAGATTAGCAATGTCCAGCATTTATCACTTCTACAAGATTAGTAAAAGCTATTTGCTATTATCACTTCTGCGGTTGGATCCGTAGAACATCTTTACTTTATCAGTTTTAAGACGAGGTATTTGCGACTAGTTTAGAAAACAAAATTCGTTTTTATCATTTCTACTTTTATATTCTTTAGTATTCCGTCTCCCTTCAGCGTGTGGGTGTTCATGAATCTCTACAATTTCTTATCCGTTGTAGCTCTTAGTAACCTTTGAGTTTTTACTACCCATCCCACACCGTTCTGTCATTTTAGTCTCGTTAGGTAAAACTCGCCGTTTTCGTCTTGTCTTCAATACATACTGTGAACGTCGCATTCTCCAAGCCCTCTTTCTCCATATGTCCCCGATATTTCAATTGTCTCGTTTCGATTGTAAGTATAAATTTTCTTTGTTTCATTTTCCTTAAAACTTCTTAATTACTCACATGATCCGTCCATGAGCATCCTTCTGTTCAAATTACATTTGTTGTTGGTACAAATCTCTGCGAAGAAATTGTCCAGCATTCACTGCTAAATAGGTAATTAATGTTACAAAGTAGTTCCGCACCCTTATCTTTGTTTGTTTCTATTGAAGTTTTCTTGTTTATTAATACTTTGCGTATTTTTTAATCATCTTTCGCTATTCCAATGTGCCTTCGGATTTTGATGTCCATTTTTTTTTTTTCGTTGTCTTTTAAAATATGTTTCCCAGATATTTACATTTCTCTTAATTGAATCTGGCATCACAATACGTAGCATCACTTTTCGAACTAGATTATAAAAAAGAAATTGACTTTCTATCATGTCTACACCTGTATTAGGATAAGATATCTGCTTTATTTTGTTGTTTTGTTTTCGTTTTTTTTAGTTTAATCCAGTCACTGTTAGCACTTTTGAGAAGATCATAGAATGAAAAAAATATTTATTGGTACCAGAAGAAATTGCACTTCATATGCATTCTTGTTACTGGTAAGCATTTGTGTATTCATAAGTAGTGTTTTTAAGGGATTCAAGTGTTAGCACATGTCTTCAGAATTTTTACAAAGCTACTGAACCTCCTTACCAAACGCAGCACGATAAAATATCGACTTTTCAAATTTTTAATCTAATCACTGTAGTCCTTAGGAAAGCTTCGTTTTCCCCAGACATAATCAGCACAACATTCTTCCTCGTTTTCCATAACATTTAAAAAAAATATATTTGTGTTTTCTCTTTTTGATCTAATGAGAAATTTCATCAATAATTTATCCTTTGTTCAAATCAACGCATTATCAAAGTCCTGAATGTACGTCTGTTCAAATCTCGAATATCTGTTGATTATTTTTTTAACAGTTCTTATTCCACAGAGATTTTTTGGTTTATTACTGGCTGAATCCAAGGTGCTTGTACAATTCCAGTTAAATCTCAATATATCGTTTCTTTTATTCTGTTTTTATATTGCTTTATCCAAATTTGCTATATTCACATGTTTCTTAATGTCTCATTTCTTACCTCCAAAATACAATATTTACAATTTTTATGCCTCGCTAATCTTTTACTTGATATAATTCAATACCATCTACTTAAGTATTTTTCGCACTAGGATTATGAGCTAATTATTGGAGAGGACAATATGAGCATATGCCTCCACATACCAGAATATTTTTCTGGCTTAGGACGAAATATAGTTAAAGTGTCAGTGTTTTTTTTTCCAATTTCTTATTCACCCAGATTAGTTGCAATGATTATTTGATAGTTTTACAGTGCTCTAATGATCACTAAACATTGTTTTAACTTTCATGATTTAAATATTAAACTCTCTCATAATATTTTGATAGGCGTTTATAATTATTTTCACCATTAGCCTAGGCTTTTTGTTCATAATTGGTGCTATTTTGTTCAAAGCTGAGGCAGAGTTCATAAAACAAGTGATGACAAAATGACCGTTTTAAATTTAAATAGAAATGAATTTACAGGAATGGAAAAATTAAATTATTAATAAAGTATTTCTTATTGCTGGTTTGAAACAACACTTGAAAATTGAATGGAAGATTAAGTAATATACACCCTTTTTTGGGAAAAGCCACTTTCAAAATGTAAAAATAAAGAAATCGTTCATTTCACTGGACTTAAAAATAATATTCAAGTTAAACTTCAGTCTTAATTAACTTTATTTTAACTTCATGAATGTTTATCATAAAGTTAATTTTACTATTTGTATTTTATAATAAAGATTAAGTAATCAATGTTGACATTATAATGTCTAATTAGTCGAAAATGATGTAAAAGGCTCAGGCTGATATTTCGTTTGTAATATTTAGGCAAAAAGAATGACAGGGATTGTGAAACTGTTGATTTTAATCTGAAAGAAGAAAAGGTTCTGTTGAAAGCATCTAAATAACGTCAATTTCAAAAGCAAAACAAGAGAAGAAATGCTAAGAAAGATTTACTAATTTTGAGTAGTTTGGGTATATTACCGAGTAAGGTTCTTCACGCCAAAATATTTCGAAGTGACGGACATTATTCGACCGACCGTTTAATTGAACTGACAACAGATTTTTGAAGAAGCTCTCTAATATGAAACATGTTTATCCAGAGGAACACAAGCAAGAAATGGGAAGTTGACCGAGCGAAGAGAAGACAATAGACATCGAGTCGGATGGCGGCAAAAAATTAAGACTTTCTACCAAACTCTACATATATTTATCGACTGAGTATCTCAGCTCATTGTTTATTGGTAAAATCTAAGTATTTCTTTTTCTGGTATTCCTTTTCAAATTACAATTTATTTTTTTTTACAATTTTTATTTATTTTATTTTTTTACATTCATCATTTGATTCCAATATTGTTTTTGGCGTCAGAGATTTCACAAAATCTGGTCTAATGAATGAAGTTAAACTTACGTGCTTAGTGGCAGACATTATTGCGTTCTCTATTTAAGATAATGATATTTTTTTCGGTAAAACGAATCGTGCGTTGTCTAGTGTAAAACCTGAAAGTTGTCATGCAAAAACAAGTTTAATCAGGGCTTTTATTATCTTTAGTATTAAAATTAATTATCCTGGTCGTGCATATACTAGCAATGAAAGTAATAGAAATCTGTTATATTGACTTCTTTACTACAAAATACAAAATTAAAATTAACTTTATTTTAATTTAAACGTTCATAATGTTAATTGTTAAGAAAGAAGTTCAACTGAAAAATAATATTCAAGTCCAGTAAAAAGAGCGATTTCTTTATTTTTGTATTTTGAAAGTGTTTTTCCCCAAAAAAGGGTGTATTCATAAAAGCGGAGTCCTGTAGTAAGTTTTATAAAGCGATATATTAAAGATTCTTCTTAGAGTCCTGAATGATTTTACAGGTCACTCTGAAGGAAGATGCTATTAACCTCAATATCACGAAAGACAACATTTTCATCTCCTGCGAGAATGGCTTTTGTTTAGACAATGTTAAGCAAAGCCTTAAGAAGCATAGCGATGCACAAAACTTACGTTGCTGCAAATACACCTTCTTGCCAAAAGTAATTTTCGCTCCATCTGAACTTCTTCATTTCTATTGTTTTCATTTAGTATTCAGAGGGATTTTCAATAGTAAAGCTCTAGAAGATGATTGGCTAGAAAAATTATCGTCGAAGTGATTATCTTATTGATTTATATATATATATATATATATATATATATATGTGTGTGTGTGTGTGTGTGTGTGTGTGTGTGTGTGTTACTTATCAAAAACCAGTGACCTATATCGGACACGCCACTACCTCCTTAATTAGGCGTCTGACTTGACACCTTCTTTCAGAACAGTGTGTTTAATAAGTATGAATTAACGCATAATTTAAAAGAAAATTTAAGTAAAATTCTAGTCGACAACACAATGATTCTTTTCAGATCACATAACCATATACAATTCATAATTAGGGGAGCATGGCTTATTAAATATTATTCGCTATTAGACTATTTAGCAGTGGAAATGGTGTGTTAAAACCTTTCTAAAATCTGAAGTGATGCACGGGTCAACCTGCAAAAAAGCATACAACAGCCGCGGGCATATACTCCACACAGCAAAACTACTATATATATTAATCGCGAGCATAAATTCACCATCCAAAGACAAAATCCAGGATAATGGTTATAGACGTAGCCGAAAGCGCTCGGAACAATTATAACTATGGACAATTCGTGTAATTTTTACGCATGAAAAAAGTTACAATGCCCGAAAAAAAAGCTCAATAAAAGATTAATTGAATCTTCCTTGTCGGGCGTTTTCAATGAAACCGCTATACACACACACACACACACACACACACACAAATATATATATATATATATATATATATATATATATATATATATATATATATATATGTATGTATATATATGAAAATAGTTGACACAAACTCATTACACATTATGCTAGAAACAAGTCATATAATGCTCGCTTCATTTCAATTTACGCCGGTCATTAATTGAGGTGTCTTAGATTGCATGACGTGTGTGTGGTGTGTGAGTCATATTAACGAAATTAAGGGATTATTGCAAGAATTTTATATTTTACTGTTTCTATTTCCTGACTAAGAATAAAAGAATATTTCGCATCATATACACGTTCCATTTAACACTAAAAATCCGGGAAGGAATCTTTAGAACTTGACATTTCCAAAGTCATTAATTCACTAATTATTTTTACCCCAAATACAAATCCCAAAGAATGGCACTCCGTAATCTGTTAACATTTAAATGATTCAATTAAAATGTTCGTTTGAAATTCCTCATAACTTCCCATCATTATTCGCAAGAAAATGTCTGTTAAAATGGATTATAAACTCGAGAAACCGTCAAATGAATGTTTAATAATCAGATAACATTTATTCCTATGTCTCTCATTAACCCATGTTAAGATAATGCCACTAAAATAGCTTTCTCTTCAAAAGTTTTAGACAAGGCATGTGACGGTAGTTTTAAATTTTTACTGGTAATCTCAAGTATAGTGAGATGTTCTTTGTTTCAATGTTGGTTTGAAGCTATTGTAGCAGTTGAAAAATAACCTTATTTTATGTGATTTAAGTCGGATAGCAGTTTTACACTATTGTTAGCAACTTCAACTTGTTATCAAAATACCTGGCGTTTTCTCATGGCCCACAAAATACGATAATATTACGCACCTATTTTTTTCTTTAAATAGAAGGGTTATTCTGAGAGATGCTTGTATAAAATCATGATTAGAAAGTGAATGAAAATAGAATTTGGAAATAAAATCAATCATTTTTCTGCTGGTGAGATCTATGAAACTGTTTTTATTGCTTTTGGATTTCGTTATATTGTAGTTTGAGATTAAGCTTCGTCTAGTCAGGCACATGGCTCCCTTTAAAGACCTTCGTGAATAATTAAATAAATTATATCCATTCTTAAAAGAATCGTACGTAATCATAATACGTTTATCACAGCGCATGTTTACCCATAGCCATTTTTAGACCTGGGGCTATCTGACAGAATAATAAAGTAAATCATTGTCTGGCTGTCGTAGATCGATATTCAGCTAGCTAGTGTTAACTTGTAAGTGGGTTCGATCCTCGTGATTGTCTTTTGTCAGATAAGTGTCACGTTATTGTTTTACATAACTAATTAAAATACAAACTTTATTCTCTCATTTTCTTTACATCCGGACCTATCAGTTACAGTTGAAGAGTGGTTGTGTTGGCTCCGGGGCTTTCTCTGCACTTCGATTCTACGTGTAAATCTAAGAGCCTCTCTTCTTGTTCCTTCTCTGATGATGTTTATATATCTACTATTGTTTTCCCATGCGTGCACATCGTAGGCGCAGCTGGTTAGAGCGCGTATTTACCTATCGGGGACAGTCTGCACTCTTTAATATAATCTAGAATGACTCGCATACTACACTATAAATAATTTAGTAAATAATTTTCTTTTCCCTTTTCATATCCAGGGATAATAATAAACTAAGAACGGTAAAATGTAGGAAAGCCCTTGTTATTGATAAGTTGTGCTTTTCTCTCGGCATCATTATTTCATCAGTAAACTTATATTTCCTTGCCTGATTTGATACAAATGAAATTTCAAATATCGGTTCAGAGATACGGGTGAAAATTCTGGGAAACTTAACGAGAGAAAAGAACTTAGAAAATTTGACTTACAGGCCCTAATGAACTCTTGACGAACAAAGGGAGATAGTGTAAGGGTAAAACATCGCTTAGAGCTCTAAAAAATAAATTGTAGAGAGACATGATTATCCATTTCCTAAAGGGAAACTGCACATAAAAGATGAACTTTATGTGCACAGGCAAAATTTATGCCTTTAGCAATTTCCTGATTGCGAAGTAAATATCAAGTGTATCAAAATGAATTCGAACTCGGTTGGGGGATTCTGTGTCGATTACCATTACGCCATCTCGCTCGGAATTGGATATATAACTAACTCTGTCCTTAAATACTTTATATATATATATATATATATATATATATATATATATATATATACATATATACATATATATAATGTTATCTTATGGACAGACATGGTTGCCTATAGGGCACACAAGTGTTCTACAAGTCTTCTCTATAGTTTTTAATTGCTAGTCGCCCCTCTAAAGTGGTTGCCAATCAAGGCTGGAGAGTTAGTGTATCCTAAAATTTTGCGAATAACTTTCAAAAGAGCATTAGTGCGAAGTGAAAGCTTACAGCTTCGGCCATTCAATTTTCTACGTTATTATCCATGGCATGATCTGTACATCCATTTTGTCGAAAGAAAGAAAAAGCAAAATCAAAAATGTCTTTTTCTCGTCCTGTTTCTTCTGTTTTTCTATTGTTAATGTCTTTGCTTATCAGTTTTCAACCTAGATTGAAATGTAAAATACGAATAGCCGTTAAAATTTTAACAATATACCCAATCTTTGTTTTCTTTCAATTTTGATATTTTCATTTCATTTTGTTCTTTTTCTGTGGAATTGTATGAAATCCCGTAAAGAACTACAACCCATCCTAAATTGATGAGATAAGCCCTTTCCTCTTGAAACAACTGAATCCAAGGTTCGATTTTTTTTTCTTATATCTGAACAGATTTTGTGAAGTAAATTTCGCTGACAATAATGAAACACATAATACTAAACAGTAAACTCGTTGAGATTACTGTTACAAGAATAATAACAAAATCACATACAACGAGCCTTTTTCTTCCACATTGTATTTTCTTCTTAGGCATTTGAATATTTTATTTCTTTTATTTTTTTATTCTTTTTCTTTCTGCTTCTCTTTTCTTGTCTATTAATAATAGCATGAAAGGATGCGATTAAAACCCATTTTGATGCTAATATCATTAATAAAAATCGAATATACATTCCCATTAATAGAAATCAAAGAAGGAGACTAGAGAATTCAAACCAGAAAATTCAGAGATCAAATGAAAAAAATTAAAATTAGCATCAATAAAAGAATTAAAACAGTAAACCTGAGTAAATGAGTTCAAATTCTAGCAGCAGCTGAGGTTAAACAGTTGAAAATCTTGAAACTACGTATTTTCATCCATACTTACATATGCATTTAAGCTGACGTCAGTGGGTTTTTTTTTTTTTTTTGGTTGAATGAGTTAAGCATAAAAATTTAGGTTGCATTAACTCACACACACACACACACACACACACACATATATATATATATATATATAAAGATATAAAAAACAAAAATAGCAAGCAGCATCGAGCTGCTTTGTTTGAATGGACATCCAAACCCGGATCTTACGTGACAGTCCCGGATGCTTCGAGCATATTGAACATAATCTGACTTCACGCATGCGTAAATGTAAGCCATGTTTCAAGTCGGAGATGTATGTTTTGGTAGGAGGGGAGAAAGAGATGAATATACTGCACTACACAATAATGGTAAAGTTTTAGAAAAAAATTTAAAATGAAGGATAGGAAGATGTCAAAACATTCAGATGTACTTAATACAAAGAGGTTTTAATAATTGTGGAGAGGTCTGAATATTTCTCGATAAACAAGTGAAATAACTTAAAAGATCAAGAATTTCGAAATTAAACAGGGTGTTGGGAAACGTTCCTAACAGTAAAAAGCCCCACCGCGTTTACGAAAAAAAGTTGAATATGAATGATTTTTTTTTTCTTCGTTGTTACTCTAAGGTTTATTTTACTTCTGAACATTGATTTTGAGAAATGGAAGGAAAAAGAGACTGCAGAAGACAACAGGCTACCTACCTGACAAGCTTGGGTAAGAGGCTTAGCAAAGGGACAGAAGAATGTTGAGTCATAATTAACCATGTACTGAAGGGACAGGGTCCATAGAAGATAGTGTACACTATTGTTCATTTGCCGCCTCTCATGGATATATAGAATAAAGAGAAAATGATTATTTAACTTGAAGAGTAACTCTCCAAAACGATAAAAATGGCAAAACTATGTTAATAATGAAGTACAAATAATACAAAGATGATGTGTTTAATTACAGAAATAAAAGAAATATGTGGATGTTTTAAAAAAATGGATTCAGTATAAATATCTGTGTATGAATTCATTTGAATACAAAAATATTTATGCGTCTGTTGAATGTAGTAATGTATGACCTTGATTAGTCTTTGAATGATTGTTGATCAGTATCTTGAATTCGATTTTCGAGAGACAGAATAATTTAAATGGAAAGAACAGAGAATAAAACTGAGGTTAAAAATGGGATGTATGACGATTTTCTATTCTATAACAGGCATCCATGTCATCATCACTTGTATCAACTCCTCGACATCTCCAATCAAATCAGGCCGTCGCAGGTAAAGTGAAATCTGCTTGGATGTCAAGGTATTTGATACGTAAGACTGTAGCGTGTAACACACACACACACATCTGCGACGACCCAGACGTAGTAAAATTCACTTCACATCTCCCGCTTCTGCACCTTCTCGCGAGCTGGAACATGAACGAGAGCGTTAACGGAACTTTTTTTTTTTTTTACGCTCTGTTTCTCTGCCACCCTCGGTTGCAAGTAATTTGAAAAAGGAGAGCGGCACGTGACTCCGAACTCACGCAGGTTGGTGGCAATCGCTTGATGGCGACGGCGGCAGAATGCCAGCCACGACAACGCGAGTTGCAAGAGAAGCTCCTTTTGATATTTCTCGAATTTTTCTCTCATTTCCGCGAATGCAACATTCTTGAATTTTTTTTTCTCTTCTCTTCTTTTTTTCTCTTCTCTTCTTTTTACCCTTCTTCACCGATATCGTTTGGCCTGCAACGGTGGTTAAATTTCACAAATCCTACTCAAGTACAGTTAAGTGAATGACGTGTGGAGTTCATGAGTTTGCCTCGGTGATGCCAACTGAAGCGGAACCCGTAAATTCCATCCTCGCCGTAGAACAATGATATCTCCCCCACCCAATGCACTACTACTAAAAAACATGTGATATCGATCTTCACTTGGTAGGTAAATTCTGTAATTATGATAATCTGTATTATATAAAGGATAGGGCCATTTATTTTTTCTTTAAGAACAATATCCTTTCAGACGTAGACTCTCCACAAGTCACATATTTACTATATCTACACTGCATTCTTTTAATAATAAATTTGTTCCAATACAAACCTCAGGAGTCACACAAGGTAGAAGGATAATCAGTGAGTTATGTGATCTGAATGGATAAAGATAATGTGGATAAGGATATACAGCTAGTGACCCTCGTCTTGAAGAGATTAAGTTTGTAGTGTTTAGGGAATTTTCACTAGCAGTTCACGAGGTAGGGGAGCTGTTAGGTGAACATCATCTTTACACTTGGAATAAGGAAGACATGAGTATGACTCAGTTATGTGGGCGATACACGAATCGTTGCTCTAAGGGTCTAGACTTGCGGTACTCATCTCAACATTTGCCGAGGAAATAGCGATAGACTAGCAATAGGCTGTCAACGTTGCATCTGCAGGAAAGAAGGTGTAGAATGGAAAATAAGATAAACGATTTTCGGAATTTTATCAATGCTGGAAAATGCAGAATTAACAGCTCCAACACATATAAAGCAAGGCAGAAAACTCTGGTACTTCCGGTAATGTAAAAATGAGACTACCGTGTTTCTATCATCTTTTAGCAATGGGCTGTATGTGTATGCAAGACAATCTAAAGCACTACAGCACCCCCACTTTTATTTCTGGGAAAGGAAAGCGTCGGATGCTATCGTCACACGGCAGAAAGGAGGGGGGTTTTAACGTTTTTCTCTATACGAAATACTCCAACGGCTTTGAGAAGTCAATTCATATATGCAGAGCAATGGTTAATAGCAGTAGGAGCCGCTGTTTATTTATTTATTTTTTTGTTTGTTTGTTTCTTTTTTTAAGAAAAAAAACCTTCCTTAGAGAGCTCAAATGGATTTCCGGGAGCAAATTATATATATGTGTGTGTGTGTGTTTTATATATATATATATATATGTGTGTGTGTGTTATATATATGTGTGTGCTATATATATAATGTGTGTGTGTTATATATATATATATATATGTGTGTGTGTGCGTGTTATATATGTGCGTGTGTTATATATATATGTGTGTTATATATATATATATATATATATATATATATATATATATTTGTGTGTGTGTGTGTGTTATATATATGTGTAAGAGTGTTATATATATATATATGTTATATATATATGTGTGTGTTATATACATATATATGTGTGTTATATATATATATATATATATATATATATAATAGCCATGCTGCTTATTACACAATAAGCCAAATTGGTGCAGTCTGCAAGCATACAAATAAGCATTATAACTAAGTTTTGGGTTGTTTTTTTTCGAAACTCGCAAAGTATTAATGGGCCAATAATCGTCAAACTTTCTGGTAGACAAAATAATTATTTTGCCGATGTTTACATATTACAAACTAATGTAATAGCTACTCAATGGTTACTGCGTGGAGTTGAAAGAGAGTGTTAGAAATGTCAAGAAATGAAGTTTATGATGTTATGCAGGAAACATAACGATTAGCCCTAGACATGAAGAGGACAATATTGTAACGATTGGGAAAACACCATGAGGGGAATCTGTTCTACAAAGCAGCAGTTCTTGGAAAGAAGCTGTCCGAATGGAACTTGTCTCTTACTAATGTAATACGAAAGGAATGAGAATTATTATATTTCCTTTTCCTTATATTTCACTATAATTTGTAGGCAAATATGGAAAGACATATTTAGCTCATGACCTTCCTATTTCCTATATCTCTGCGTTCCGAATGGATGAACGACTTGCTAACTGGAATTATGAGCAATGTTGAGATCCTTCTGTTTGTAAACAAAAATAGGTCTTGGTTTCAGAAGTAAACATGTCAGATTAAACCGGAGACGGTTTAGCCAAACTAGTTACGGATTGACATTTTAAGATTTGGTAGGAAAAGACTCAGAGCATCAGTTAAAAATTGAAGCAAAGTTAAATATATAAACTAGAATCGTTTAAAAGCGGCTGGCAGGAAAAATACTTGATAAAGTTTCAATTGAAAATGTGGTACACAAAAAAACTTTAGTTCTGTATTAACCGATGTTCAACACTATCAAATAGGTAATCCTGTGTCGGACAACGGTCAACGATTCAATCTGCCTGACCATTATTATCGAATAGTTAGTGAGATTCATTTTAATGCTTCATACTTATGGTCTTGTGGCAAGATATGTTTATTAAATAACTATCCAAAAGCGATGAAAGAGATATGCAAAATTGCGATGGAGAAACCGGATTGGCTCCATACAAAATATCCTTGGGCACCTCGGCGTGGTGCAATGGTTAACAAGCTTGTCGCTTTAGATCAGTCACGACTTAAACGTGAGTTCGATCCTCACTAGGTTCTCCATACTTTCGGCATTGCGCCACATCTAAGCTACGCTTAGAAAATAACCATACAAAATATCCTTCAAAGTGGCCGGACGAAAAATAAACGCATATTTAGACCTGCACAAAAATGCATTCAAGACTCCAGAATCTTTTTTTTATGCATATCATTTTGGCTACATTGTAATATCCACTGTCGGGTAAAAATGATTTCAACAATATGGAACAATCAAAAAAATGATTCTGTCCCCCACCGCTCCTGTTAAGTATTACCCTCTCTTAAATCTGTCCACTTTTCAATAACAATTTTTTCAGTTTGAGCTGAAATTAACAAATTCCACGGATTTTTTAAAAAAATAAAGCCTCCCAGAAAAGTATTGACGGAGTGAAATAATTAATAAAATATGCAGTTGAAGTAGATCAGTTACATCGTTTAAAATATCTATCTATCTATCTATCTATCTATCTATCTATCTATCTATCTATCTATCTATCTATCTATCTCTCTCTCTCTCTCTCTATATATATATATATATATATATATATATATATATATATATATATAAACAACTGGCATGGTGCAGTTAGCATTCTCTTCTCGCAATCGTCTGGCACTATTTGTGTCTCACTGGATGCTTTATTAATATGGTGTCACCGTTCAATAAATATATATATAAGAGTACCAAGCCAGACACATCTTTATGCAGAAATAACACCTGTCAATGGAATATTTGTGTATATTTGAATTCTTGCCTATGTCAACATCAGCAAAAAGAATTATTTTATCTACCAGAAAGGCTGCTGACAATTATCGGCCCATTAATATTTTGCAAGTTTCGAAAAATCAGAACCAGAAATAATATCTACATTCTGCTCGCAGACTGCACCAATTTGGTTTATTTCTTGTCTAATAAGAATCCGGGAACAAATCAAATGCGGTGGCATCATTACTCATCTTTGTACAAGTTAAATCGAATAGAACGGGAAAATTAAGTACTAATTTCTGCCCAATAATTGTTTTCTTGTTTTTCTTCAGTGAGCAAGGTTATAACAAGGGGCATAAATATCTCATATACATTGTCTGGACAGGGATACGTATTTTATTCTAAAGCGTAGAAGTTTAATACTGAAATCAACTGGTATATTAAAAGTAGTGTCAAATTATCTTCTCCCTGAAAGCACAATTTGAAGCGACAGATATGTTTCTACAGAAGGATATTTAGGATACCGTGGGCAGAGTATCTACGCAACGAGGATATTTTAAGGTAAATGGGAGCAAAAACGACGCTTATACGTAGAATCAGAAGGGGATTGTCGAAATTTCATAGAGAATCCTGAAGACAAGAGAAGAAACTACGGGTCTTTAACTTAACGAGCTTATGTAAATGAATAGCAGAATGGGCACTCGTAGGAATAGGGGATAAATTTTGCTTAGTTTTGCCAAGAACAGGGAAACCGTGGAGAATCATGATCGTCAACATTTTAAGGGGACTTCTTATATGATAGAATATATATCAAAGTAGTTCAACGAACAAATAATATAAGGATGAGTTTTTATGACAAAGAGGTAGAGAAAATTAAAGTGGTTTGACTTTGCACTAGAAATCCACGCCGTATAGTCCTTCAGTGCATTCCCAGAGGAATTCAATCTTCCAAAATGCTTGCATTAAAATCTCTCATTTGAAATTCTATATTATGTACCAGTATGGCTAAAATGGCTTCTGTTTTTCCTTCTTTCTGTAGATCAGTACGACAGTTTTTTGTTTTTTTCTCACTCTTTCATTCTCTCTCTGTCACTCTTTCATTCTCTCTCTCTGTCACTCTTTCATTCTCTCTCTCCCACTCTTTCATTCTCTCTCTCCCACTCTTTCATTCTCTCCCACGCTTTCATTCTCTCTCCCACTCTTTCATTGTCTCTCTCTCTCCCACTCTTTCATTCTCTTCCACTCTTTCGTTCTCTCCCACTCTTTCTTTCTCTCCCACTCTTTCGTTCTCTCTCTCTTTCGTTCTCTCTCTCTCTTTTTCTAAACTTCTGCATATGAATAAGTTTTCGCCACTATTCAGAGGTTCGTGTAGCTCTGTAAAGAATATAGTGATGTAAATTTATTAGTTTTTTACTGCTCATGTAAACATTCCCAAACATTTCATAATTCTTGAACACACACAGAAACGCACTTTTATGTGTATGTTTCTGTCTGCCTATTTCTATTCAGCTCTATGTATATGCAAGTGTACGCATCGATATATCTCGTTAAATACCATTCGTTGATTCAGATAGTCCTTGCCTAATCGATAAGTTTGAATAGCGCTCTCTGAGAATAAACAGTTCAGTGCTTTCTGCAAACGACACGCATCACGTTCTTATTAGGCAAAATAAAATCTCTGTATAATGGTTTTGCTATAAAACGAACAAAAAAAAAAACAATGATGGTTCCCGATTCAGTATTATGAGAAGGTGCTTATTTCATCCGAAATGCAACCAATATGAATAGTCATGATAATAAGAGAAAATATGTGCACAGAATTCGATGGGAGTTTGCAAGGACCTAAAATGGTCAGCATTGATGCACAACCATTAGTTAAAATTACAGGTGAGAGTATCTACTCCCTTGGACATTACTGTGTTAGTCTTTAGTTTCTTTCTTTCTATCTATTTCCATTTGTCTTCCTTAATAAGTCATGATTATTTCTCTCTTGTCTACTTATCTTAATTTCATATCAGACTATTCATATCCTATACAAATTTCACATTTCCATGCTGTTTTTTTTTAGAGTTTTATATCTAAAGTCCTGTCGTTGTTCATTTCTCAATTCCTATTTGCTCCTAGCAATTTGTTCATATATGCCTTAATTGTTAATATCCGTCGACTATTTCATAAATATATATATTATTTGAATAGGAGAGGAAGATAACGGTTAACCCTAGACTTGGACAGATTAAGATTATAGTGATCAGATAAATATCCTCTTGGGAGTAGGTTCCACGAAACAGTCGTTCACAGGAATAAGCTGTTAGAGTAGAACTTTTCACCAATGAAATACGGAGGGAATGTTTATGTTTTGCTAATATAATCGACTTTTCATCTTTGTCTTCCTATCCACAAACATATACATGATGATATGTACTGAAACTCCCCAGCGCGCATACACACACACACAGAGTAGTCCGAGAGTTTTGTTACTCTCTACCAAAATGTAATGAGAACACTATCAGAATACACTCGATCATGTGACTATGCACTGGCAAGCAGCCTCCATTCCAAACTGTAGGTGCTCATGTCAGCCATCTGAAATAGAAAATTATATTATATAGAGGTGATAAGACTTTCGGGCCATCGTGTATATATATATATATATATATATATATATATATATATATATATATATATATATATATATAAATAGTCATCCACAGCCAGACTGTTTCGCTGTATCACAGATGATCAGTGCCTAGACATCCGATCGCTTCAAGCCAGGACCGAAATCCGACTGATTTATCATCACTCTGAGATTCTAACCGCTAGTCCATCGACGCCCGGCAGAGCGAAAGAGAATTTTTGCGTATTTATTTTTTCATAAACACACCGGTCATTCGGGGAACTCAATCGCTCGAAGAGTCTTGCATTATCAACAGTAATAGTGACTGTTTACAAATTCATTTCTTACTCCCCACATTGCTCGACCGTTTAAATTATTTTATCGAGAGCTAATATCGTCATCCACAGACAGTTTCGCTGTATCGCAGCTCATCAGTGTGCTTACACACACACACACACACACGCACACACACACACACACACACACATATATATATATATATATACATACATACTCGTAGTGTACTGTGTATCGGCGCAGAAAATTCCGGCCTCATCTGTTGCATTCCTTTTCGCACAAATTTCCTTGGCAAACGAATCCATCTTTCCAACATCCACCTAATAGCTATGTGTTAAAAAGGCAGTCGACAGGTTGTGAATCAAAGATTTTGAACCCAGTCTAAGACGAAGCCTACTCCTAATTCAAAAAACGTATAAATGGTAACTGGAACTAATTCCACTGTCATTTCAAGAAAGCATTATAATGGATAACAAATAACAGGAATCTGTAGAACCATAATTGTTTCTATTCTGAAGAAACATAGAATTATTTTCTTTTAAATTCATACGAACAGAAAAGTAAATATATATTTGTGCATGTTTAACAATGTCTACGTAAGATGGTTGTTTTAGCAGGAGTTATCTGAAAATTAAACCATTTATCATTTAATGGATAAAACTAAAAATATGTATGTCTGTATGTGTTTTGACTCGAAACTTTAAATTATATTTAAAACTGGTTTATAAACGTGGGTGCATTAATATTCAACAAAATCGTGGCATCAAATAAAGATTTGTTTACTGAGTAAATTTAACTTAGTTTTAAAAAGTTATAAATACTAAAGTATACTACTAATGAATGAACTCTCTACTCAGTATTAATGTAAACCAGACTTCCTCGTTAGTCATTAACCCAACGCCGAGAGGGTCGTCAAATATTATTTTATTATTTAATGTCTTATATATTAGGTTGGTGCAAAAAAAAATTTCGTTTTCTCACGTAGTAACATATGTGAGAAAACGATATTATTTTTGCACCAACCTAATATTATAGAACTTAGTGATCTCTATTAAAAATTACTGATACGCATTTCGGCTTTAAAAATCAAATTTATAAAATTAACATTTTTTTTTCATTTTCATTTTCATTCATGTTTTTCAGTATAAATAAGCAATTTTTTGTTGATGACATTTCTAATGACATTTATTAAAAATTCAAATAAAACATTTTTTTTTCTGTCTAAAAAGCCTTAACGACCTTAGCATTTCGATCAATTTCATAATGAACAAAAATACGTAAAGTAAGCAATGCTGATATTTTAATAGCATACTAATATATATATATATATATATATATATATATATATATATATATATATATATATATATATATATATATAATTTGTGGGGTGAAATGATCATAACCACGAAGCAATCTCAATTTGTATTGTGGTAATTTATGTGCTCTGTTTGAATAAAACATTGAGATCTCAATGTGCTCTGTTTGAATAAAACATTGAGATGCAAATCCGTTTTAATATTTTTTATTATATTAATAGGATTCACTTGGATTATATAACAACGGATTATTAAATTATATATATATATATATATATATATATATATATATATATATATATATATAGATAGATAGATAGATATGTTTGTGTGTGTGTGTGTTTTGTCAAAGACGACTGAAAAGGAATTGGGTGTATGCTTTTTATTATAAGAATGAAAAATATATTTTTTCATTCTTATGATGCATAGACACACACACACATATATATATATATATTATTATAGAAAAGAAAATACTTGTACAAATTAACAATTATATAATTGCAGTAAGTTGTCCGTCATCTTTAAGAACACATGTGTAAAAGAAGTATTGGTGCCAAAATACCCACACACAAACATACGCAAGTATATATATATATATATATATATATATATATATATATATATATATATATATATATGAAGTAAATTACCAACTGCTTTAATTGAAACAATTGTTTATATCATTTGATAATCAATTACGAAGCCCACACAACGACAACACCAACTAACATGGCAAGTAAAGAATAAAGACAGACATGAAATTCGAAAGTAAAACTTTCGACGTCTATATTTACAATATATTTTAAATTTTAAGAAAACGAGTGCTGTAATAATTTACGAAACCGTGTATATAATTTTTATTAGATTAGAACTCCCAATCATAAGAGATTAACAAACAGTATCATGTACATTCTTAAAGAAAAAAAATTCCGCGTGTGTGTACGAATATTAACCCCTTCATGGATGCAATCTGTAAAAGCTTACCTCTCTCGTATCGACTTCACTCACCAGATGAAAACAGGCATGGAAGTCTCTTCATTCACGAAGCCAATCTAAAGCGTATATGAAAGTAATAAGGTTCCCTATTTTATTATGCTCTTGTTATGACAGTACAGATAGAGAACCTATTCGATAAAGAACCGTGGCTTTTTGGCATTTTTAAAAGTATCGGAGGAGCAGCAGTCTTACAAAATAGTGTTTGACATGAAAGTTCATACGAAGCAGAGATGTCTCCCTGAATTCTTTCATCCTGGGTATGACCATAAACTACATCCGACAGTAAGGCCTCTGATCGATAGGTTTTTGCTGTTGTTCCCAGTTCTACCCTGTTCAGGTGGGGTAGCACCTGTTAGGATCCCAGCTATGGGTAAATAACTCTAAATTGGGGTAAAAAATAAACTGTGAAAATATAAAAAAAATTTATAGTAAAAATACCAGTTATACGTTTGACTCTGAACAAAATCTCTTTACAGAAATAAAGCAATGAAAGCTGATCTACAAACTGATTTCTTACAAAGAATACATATTCTATTCATATAAACCTATCCTGAAAATCTTCTCGACATTAAGTAACCCATTGAGTTGGTATGCCACAAGACATAATATACTAAACCAAACCTGAATTCTTTCATGCGGGCAAAATGACCCCACAGTAGATGAGATCATAGCCTGGTAGTGGCTAATACTTTTCAGCAGTGGTACAGTAAAGTGACAAGTTGTGAACAAAATGTATTGCCTCCGCTAGTGCTTTCCGAATATGCAAGACTGACGAAAATGCATAACCAGTGGTGGAGATTATGTGAAGAGATGCTTGGTAGTTGTAAACTTGCTCAATCCGTTGGTGTAGTGTGCTTCCTATATTTGTTGTCGCTTCTGTGGAAATAAGATATTAACATCTGAAGTATTAAACATTATTGTGCACATAAACAGAAGTGAATAAAATTGAAAAAAATGATCGATCTACTGCAACGCAAAATGACCATCCATATTTTTCCAATGTAATATTTATAACCTTATTTGTTCTGGTGTCGTACTAGAGTTAGTTTGATTAATATTGTCTTTCTGTATAGAAGAATAGTAACATTTTTTTGCAAACAAGCAGGCCCTTGCTTATCGCTGCTAGTAATGCATAACTATCGGTGTTGACTATGTGAGAAAGTATTTTTTGGTTATTGAAAATCTCTATAATACGGTGGTGTTCCATGTATCTATTATAGAGTCTATTATAATCACTTCACACCAAGCAAAGCAATAACGCCACTAAGACGTTACTAAATATTCTAGAATACAAGGAAAATACTATTACCGCATGACATTAATAAAAGAACGAGGATTAAACCAGAAGATATCGATTGAAATTTTGATGGTCAAAGTTAACAGGGAAGCAATAAACTGGAAGAGATGTCCACAGGCGATAATTGCGATAGAAGAAACTGATGGCATAAAATTTACGGTATATCTAGCCATTTCAAGTGTAAAATGATGAGATTTTGCTGTCAATCTAGTGAAGAGGAAGATAAAACGGGAGAGATGAAAAGAGCGGGAAAGTCGAGGAGAGAAAGAAAAGCTAAAAAGAGAGACAAGAAAAGAAATAGAAAGATGAGAATAGAGATAACAAAGTGCGTTAGAAGAATCTGTTTGCATAGAACTTTCGGTGCATCTAGTCATTTCAACTGTAAAATAATGAAACCGTGCCGCCAATCTAGGATTACGCTTAAATTTATAGTCTATGTACCATAGAGGAAAGTTCATCAGATTAATTACAATGGATATATTTACAGAAAAGGTACTGGGAAACCACATTACGGAGGTTGGAAATTGACTGAAGCAGAGATACCACGTCAGGACTAATAACACTGCAGATTTTACGAAGAAGTACTAAATATATAGCAGGAGCACGAGACATGTTGTGGCGGCAATCTTCAAAGCAAGGACGAATGGTAAACTTATAAATATGTAAGATGGATTCTCGAGTGAAAAAACGACACGAGAAACCAATTTTCCTAGCATCGAACTGAGCCTGGGAAATAGAAGGCATTACATTCGGTGCATTACTGTTCTTTTCGTTATAGCTGTTCTTATAAAAAAATTTTCAAATTGATATTTTTATTGGTATCACATGAATGATGAGGTATTGACGCTAGGATGGTTAGTCCAAGCGTTCATCAAATACCCACTCTAATGAAGACACATTTGCGTTCACTTCAAACTTGGAAGAGGCATGAATCTATTTTCCCTTGTCTAACCATATATATATATATATATATATATATATATATATATATATATATATATATATATATATGGATAAACAAGCTTTTACCTTTACCTTCATATATTTCTTTTACGTTTCTTCTCATTTTCTTTTGTCCAGGCTCAATATTTTTAAATCATTAATTAAAAGTGACAATTCTAGCTAATCTACCTAAATCTACGTTTGACGTGATGTCAAGTGTTTTTTTTGTTTTTTTTTTCTCAACTTGAGACGCTTTTATTGATCTCACTTACAAAATCCCAAAAGAAATCGATGTCTGGGGTACCAATCTACTTATAAGTCCATGAATTTCAAAACATTCTAATAGCTAACTGTGGCAACCGATCTTCTGTTTCCTATGTCTGACGTCGCTAGCCTTAAAATGTCTCTCTTACCAATCCTCAGTAGAAGATATATGGATAGTTTTGTCTTTCTGTCGTGTCGCTTCAGGGCGTGGACGGTCATGGCGCTCCATAACTTCCTATTGTATCTTTTAGTAAGTATTTACTTTTCGTTATTTCTCCGAATCTGTTCTGCTATTTACACAAGCTCGCTAGGTAGGTTGCAATTTGCTTTCCCTCCTCTTGCTTTTAATGTCATGGGTGTGTCTCTTTCTCCAGGCTCTCATTCCTTATAGAATCAGAAATTTTAACCAGTATCGATTCGACGTATAAGCGTTCATTTCCATTAAAATGTACTCATTATTCCATGTTCAGTCCAGAATCCATCTGTGTAACTCTTATATACCGTATCTATGAACACTAATGGGTATGTCTCAATCCTCATAAATATGTTGGACACAACTTTAAGTTGGAGTGATATACTGTGTAAGTAGTCCACCACTAGTAGTGGTTTACCTACTTCAAGCCGCTGGCGAGTATTATATTTTGTTGATGTTATAAAGATTACCATTTCATTTCTAACCTCCATGTTGGTTATTCCTAATTCAATAACCTTTTTTAGGTTACAATAATAACTACATTTTTGTTATCTCAAAAAGCATTCTGGTTTATCAGCAGTAGATGACAACTTCAAAATTATTAAAGTGAGGACGGAAGGAGAATTGTTTAACACACACGCACACATACAGTCCCACCAGTAATCACGAGTGTTTATATGATGTATCGTTCTATTAGCGAACAACGACTTGTCCTCATTGAGGATACGCTTAGCTATTACAAACCTAGATGCGTCTGTTATAATCCGACTAATAAGTCTCTCAACAGAACTCGAACTCGCATCCTAGACAGTCTATAGAGAATAACGATAGAAGTTCGAAACTTGGAGTTGTACTTCATTTCAGATCGATACTGCTTAAACTGAAGGTCATGATGAAAAAAAAAAAATTAAAAATACAAGTCATAAAGTAATAAAATGTCTTGGATGTTTGTTTTGTAATACTCGGATAGGCTTTTATATTTGTTTTTTTAACAGCTGATAACAGTGAGGCATTTATATCATATAGAATTTAAAAGTATGACGTAAGATATCACAGGTAACTCGTTATTGATGTTTTTTTGGGTTTTTTTTCGAGATGGAAATTTGGAATTTCCTTTATGCGTAAAAATAATTATGCTTCTCCATTCGAAAGAATCAAATTACTTTATTCGTGTAGTGCTTAGCGAGAATAAAGTTTTTTGCTATATTTTTTTAATAAAAATATGAAGTGCGACTGACAAAACGTTTGATCGCCATATTTAATCACTCTTCCGTGCCACACATGTCAATTGACCCTGTGAGGTAGATCTCCTGACGAGTGCATTTACATAGGATGTATTTGACAATGAAGTCGATTTTCATTTAAAAAAGTGGGAAAAGAAAAGAAAATGACTACAAATTTGAATGCTTCATTTATAACGTAAAATGTACAGTGGATTTTGATTCAAGAAAGAACGTCTACCGTTCAAAGTAACGTCATTTGGTTCGTTTGTTGGTTCTTAAAAATCTAATAACTGTGCACTGACACGAGAAAAAAATGTTGAAACTTTAATATGCAAACAATAATCGATTCGCTTTTCCATGCAAAACAAATGCGCACGGTTAAAGAGCCAGAAGAGAAATAGACATAATTGATACAAATACTAGTCCTATTCTGTCTGTAAAGTTGGCATTAATTCTTAAACAGTTGTGACACTCTTTACGTCGCTAGAAAGAAAGAAGAAAAAAAAGAAAGGCGAGAATTAAATTTAGGTGATAAGAAGCCATCCCGAAAAGGACACTAAGCGGTGTTATTTTTCTGACAGGAAAAGTGGTAAGATTTTTATTTCCATTGTCGAGAAGGTAAAACACAGAATTTAATCTGATTTATGTTACGGGGCGGCGAGTAAGATATATCCAATCTGCCCATGGCAATGATAAAAAAAGATTTTTTTTCAAGTTGGACAAGAGACCTCCCGCAGGGTGCTGGGAGATAAAAATTAATTAGGTCAAGCTTTACCGAAACCAAAATGTCTGTAGAACCACCTCCATGACATTTGGGAAAACACCTGTTTATCGTCAGGGCTGGCTATGATAGCGAAATTATTTTATCAGAACAGTTAATTAACAACAGAATGCAAATACGTCCAATTGACCACCCACTTGTTTGGAGAAGGCCCCGGGTGATAAAGTCCAAATGACATTTGACTATGATAAGAGTCTTAGGTTTGTTGTCGGGCAGAAGGAAAGAAAGAGAAAGAAAAGAAAAAGAAAAACAAAGAAAAAGGAAGATAATTTTTTTTCTTTGAGCAAGATTTTTTAAACCGAGGCTAGTCTGGCCACACCCACGCCGCTGAGCCCCCATTGGCTGGATGCGGGCATGAGCGTTAGACGGAGGTAATCATGTGAAGAAGGAGGGGAGGTCTGTTGCGCCCCTCCTGAAGGGATAGGTGTGAGATGCCACTGTGAGAGAGAGGGGAAACCCGTTGACACCCTCTGAGGGCATGGTGAGATACCAATATGAGAACAGAAGAAGGTGGAAAGACGAAAGACTTCCAAAAAATGGAAAATAATAAAATTTTCCTGACCGAAAACAAAGAAGCTGATTGTGGGTTTAGAATTATCAAGGAACCTCAAACCCCGACAAGCCCACCCCGGTTTTGGTCGGCGTCCATATAAGCAGAGTCGTAACGAGTGAAAACCAGTTCAGTTCGAGCTCCAGTTGAGAGGCAATTGAGTGAAGTTCGTAGTTGGAGTTGCACCCACATCGCAGATAGCTGACTTCCAGGCATCACGACCTCAACTTCTAGCCAAGAACAATTTATTTTTGAAGAACGACTTAGACTCATACCACCAAAACAAGTTTTACGAATATCGCCTGAAGATAGACCAAAAAACAGTTTCTTAAAGAACAAACAACTTAAGATGTTAAGACTCGCCTAACAAACACAAAATGTCACGAATCCATATAGCGGGTTGGGAAGAAGACGCAGTCCTGTATTCAGCAACCAGATATAAAATATTGTTATCCTTTT
The DNA here is from genome assembly GCA_963932145.1 of Acanthosepion lycidas. Taxonomy (NCBI): domain Eukaryota; kingdom Metazoa; phylum Mollusca; class Cephalopoda; order Sepiida; family Sepiidae; genus Acanthosepion; species Acanthosepion lycidas. Next base: position 129,170,274 of record OZ010571.1, read on the forward strand.
TTTTAATACATTTGAACTTTTCGAGTTATTATTTTATTTTCTTTTACATATACTTGTGCGATGTTACCCTTGATGGAACTCGGCTTGCATTACGGCCCGGCGACTGATTGATTTCGTCTGCCTAAGATCAATTCACAACGTGGGTAGGTTAGACTGGAAATCAAAACAGTTACTTCGGTAACCAGACGTTGGAGGCGAGCTGGGAACGACAAGGCTGATACCGAATCTAACCAGATTCCCATCCGAATCACCAAAAGGTTAAAGCGTCACATTTGGTGCCGCGACCAATACCAAGCCAGTTGGTCGTCACAGGACAGGATAGCATGACGGACGCGGCTAGGCAGACGTCACATTTGGCGCAGCGACACCGCGGGGACGTCAGACAGTGACGAACTGCATTTTTATAATTTTAAATGTTTATTAAGGATTAATTTTGGGAATTTTGAATAGAAACCTGAAAAAAAGGATTTTCAAATATTTTTATAGCGTCATTTTATTTTTAACTTTTTAAATATCTGTCTATGTTTCTGAGATGAAGCATTGTAATTATTTACATTATTCGGTCTGTTATCCTCATCTTTGACATGTTCACGACTGTTTCCACCGTTGTACGCTCCAACCCTCTTAAACTGAATGGAATTTTGAATTAAACCCTTTATTTCGGCCATCGGCGTAGATTGTTCTATTTCCACGTCCCGTGCCTTTTCCGTATGTCTGTAATCTCCCTTTAACGCAACTCTCTAAGTTTTTGTTTCTGCTGTAGCCAGGTATTGAACTCACAACACTTTGGGTCATGTCACTGGATCCCACCAACGCATTTATTCACTGTGCCATGTGTTCGTGATGATTCCACACGTCCCGCTTATTTCAGAAGCAAGAATAAGTCAAAATTCCTTTAGTTTTGTTCACTGGAATATTTTCTAAAGAAACCGCATTACTAAATCAGTCATTTTGTCAAGCATATCGAGAAGCTCCCCATAAAATCTTCTATTAGTACGACGTATTCCTAACACGTGGATACTAGCAGAGCCCAGTAATACGTTGTTACAGTTTTCGTATAATATAACTCTAAATTCGGACTAGTTTCATCATCTTGTTTGCCTTATTCACACTTTTCGGCCATTGTATATACTCTGTCGTTCTTCAAGTTTCTCACATGATACGGAGCCATTTACTCAGTACACGAGAATATAAAATTCTCATTTTATATTCCTTCCTTATGGAATATTTTTGTCGGTTAATACTCTCCAGTCTTTTCACATATGAGACCTTTTGCCGTTTCCTTCCAGTGGTGGGGTAGGCGTCAGGTATATGACTTTGTCCGACTTATTCGTTCCTTAGACTGAACTCACGAGCCGGATTTAAATAAAATGTTTTAGTTGCTATCGTTTGTCTTGTTTTTTAATAAATACCCAGTGTTAAATTGATCATGTCTCCTTAGATTGAGAGAAAACATTAATTTATATACAGTACACTCAGTTAAATAATGTGGAAATTGGATTTTGCTGCACCTTCCTGAAGACAAAACAAACAAATAAGCCGCTCAAGGTGCCTCTATTTCCGCGTTAAAATTATCTATAGTTTTTATTTAGATTATTTGAATCGATGATGCATAAATATCAGATTCAATTTAAAAAAAGAAAGAAAAAAGTGAAATTTACCGATGAACAATGAAGAGGGTGTTTTAACGCAGGGGATGCCGGATAAATTAGCAACTAAATATAGGTGCCTGGTTATAAATATCTTTTACGTACCGATATTCATCCACCAAAGTATTGAGAAATAGAGTTTGTCATAGACACAAACACGCCTTATACGTTTCAAACATACAACGGCATAAGCATGTAAATTATCCTATGTAAGATTTTCTTCACTTTTTTTATATACTAAAAATCCGCAGGCAGAACCAATTATCTATCTTCCTTTGTATTTTATATTCTTTCCCTTTTTATAAGAAGGTATTTGAAGATAGTAACTCCACAGAAACAAGAAAGAACGTCTTTAATAATAGACTTTTTTTCCAATTCTTTCGTGACTACAATTATTCTCTTCGCTAAATGATAAGCAACGCTATTAGCCAGAAGAAACATGTATTTTCATCAATGAGGCTTGCTTTGTTTTTCAAACTTGAAATTAAATGAGAAACTACCGGGAAATACTGAAAACTCGAGATTACACTTAATAACAAAGATTTGGCTATTGGGGATTATGCGCATTGTTGTGTAGAGTAATTCATGTCTTACACTAGTTTGTAGTGAAAATTGATCTGATACATGATTTTGCGTTTTAGGCATAGACATTAGTCGACAGACCTGGTCATATTAATTACACTGGGGAAACAATAAAATGTATTACCCCGGAAAATGATGTTGTACGGGAATAAATTGTGCACGCTGATTCTGAATCTATTCTCCGAATTGTCATAATACTTCATGGCTTTGAAATAAACACCAAACATGATTACCTTCAAGGTAAATATCGTATTATAAATATTACAACTTTTTCTGAGCCCTTCATACCAAGAAAGGCAACAAAGTCACTAAGACGCAGATGCTTACTGAGTGAAAGAATGAGAAAAAGATAAGCATTATGAAGGAGAGAAAGCAATAACAGAACATGAATTAAAACATTTTGCATTTTTGAAGAGCAAAGTTAACAGGAAAGCCAGAGGAGATATCCTCAAGCGAAAAGTGAAACTGTTAGCATAGCACTTACGGTTACATTAATTTTCCAAGCATAGCTTACCTGCGGCACAAGGCCGAAAGTAGGGGCGCCCAGTGAGAATCGAACACTATTCAGTCGCAATTGTTGTAGCGAGACAAGCTTGCTAATCATTACACCACCTCGAGCTGCCCCAAGAACTTACGGTTATATCTAGCCATTTCAACTGTAAAATGTTGAGACCTTGCTGCCAAGCTATTATGTTGGTGCAAAAATAATGTCGTTTTATCACATATGTTACTATGTGAGAAAACGACATTATTTTGCACGAACCTAATAGTACAGAGCATAAATTCGTAAAGTTGAGGTGCCAAAGAGGAAAGCTCATCAGAACTACCATGAAAATATTTATTAAAAATAGGTCCTGGGAATCTATAATCTGGCCTTGGGGAATTGACTGAAGCCGAGATGCAAAGTTAGGAGTGATAATATTGCTGATTATTCCTTGGATTTTATTAAGAATCTCTGGATACATAGAAGCACCGGACCACATGGGACGTTCAGTCAATGCATGAACGGACGGTAGACTAATAAATGTGTAAGAAAAATGTCTATCAATGCACACCATTTCTCGCAGCAGACCTAGCAATTAATTCAATCTTTCCATTTCATGTCAAGTAAAAAACCTTTACCCGAGAAGGCGCAATGAGGCACTCTCTTAAATGTCACCATCAGCCATGATGTTGGGAGGTAAAAAAAGACCCCTTAAGATGATTCAAAGAGAGCACTTTTGTTTTGGAGGCATTACAATTAACAAGTCAATTCTTGATAGACTTTACAGACTTTAGGTCATTTTTTTTTTTTTTTTTTTTGCAAATTAACTATTAGGTTGGTGCAAAAATAATTTCGTTTTCTAACATATGTTACTATAAGAGAAAACGAAATTATTTTTGCACCAACCTAATACATATACCATTTATGTTCAAGGCAAATACTATATCAAAAATATTCAGACTTTCAGCATATCTATTAACAACTATAAATTTGTAGATATTGTGATCACTTTTATGAATTTAAAAAGTCACATAAGCTCGTTGTTACCATGTCATACCATTTAAGTTATAAGAATTTTTTTTTTATTAGTTATTGTATCTACAAAGTACTCTTCAGTAAATGTTTAACAGTAATTTCTATTATATGAACTTGTAATTGCTGTAAGTTATTTTTTGTAAAATCAGGTCTCGTGTTATTTATAGTGGTAAAGATGTTTAGAAAATTTCATTTTCTTAGTCGACGTCATTCAAAATTCTATTAAATAACACACTTGAAAAGAGTCGTTTCCGGTGACACGCTGATCCATGATTCTGTTTAAAGGTGATTACATCGTCGTCACATGAGCATTGTCGCTATATATTCAACTAGCAGCATGTCCTGGCGTTGCCCGTGCTTGATTCAAAAATCGTACGACTCATACAGCAATCCCTATCACTTGACTTAAAATATTTTTGCCCTTCCTTGCCTTTCAAAGAGTGCCCTTTGCCGTGCTGATGTTGCTACATGCCTTACTTCTTGCCTATCTCACACTGCGAATTTTTTCTAAGCTCTATATTAAACATTAAATCTGTTACGAAAAAAGAACTAAACAAAATGAACACAAAACGATTAGCTTTAAAAAGGACTCGTAACTGGAAAAACCGAATGAAAAAAGAATGTTAACAACAAATACTTTTTCACACCTACCCCAGTTCTGCGGAATCAGAATCAACGTTGAGTTTAAGTAAGCGAATGAGCCAATTAGAGTAAAGTGCCATGTAGATTTAAATTTTTTCCTACTTGTGACGAATGCAGCTATCGATTTTTTTTTTTTTTTTGCATGCTAGCATGCTAGTTAACATTCGTGTCAGTAAGCTGTTGGCTCTCACGGTGGCCAATAGAATATTCCTGCCTATTCGTGGCAGCCAGCTATAGGCTCTCACTCTGGCCAGTAGAAAATGGCCGCAAACTACATGAAAACTGCCGTAGAAGCATGAAAAAAATCGATTATTTCCACTATCGGTGGGAGTTGGGAAATGCAAAGTCGGTCTTGGCCTACCCGCTAACTTGGAGCATGTACATGTAAATTTTCGTGCAAATCGGTCGAAAATTGCGGCCGTGCATTCGTTACAAACACAGACACAGACACACACACACACACACATTCTGCCTTTTATAGATAGAGATATTACATTTACGAACGACGCTTGAAACTGTTCCGATGCCAAATCTCGAATGAGCACAAATACATTGTATTGTTCTAGTAAAATCAAAAGCAATGCAGTGAAGATCTGAAGGTGAAAGGAAGCAATCTAATGAGTGATTTGCACACTGTGTGTTTCTGTGGATGAATTGGTTTAGGCAACATCCATGAGAAGACTTCTTGAAATATAGGATGCTTGTTCAGGTCTGCTTTAATGCTGGTATATCGATTCGACTCCAGGTTACGTTTTCCGATTTTTTTTTCTCTTTTTACACCTCCTATTTTGATTTTTCGGCATTGATGGGCGCGTAGTGTATTGGTTATCGGCACGACATGTGGGATTGGTGTGGCGAGTTCAAATTCCAAGTGAGCCCGTTACGTACTCTTTCGTGCAAATACGTTTAATGAAGCATATAAAACTATCTCTTCCAACGTCATCTAGCGGTTAATAGCAGAGTAGAGAGTTGGGTAAGAGAAGTACACATACGTGAGATTATCAACCAGACGTTAAAAAAATATACTTGTTACAGAAACAGCAGCATCGCCTAGCGAGGGAAAACTCCCTATCTCTCAGAGAGGATTTTAAAGAGTTAACATGCGTATATCTACGCTAATGTCTTATTTCGGTTTCTTTTTTTTTTTTTTCATGGAGATATTTCTTGTCGTCTTTAATATAATTTCACATTTTTCTATGTACTATTTTAGTGTGCATGTCACTGTATACATGTTCTTATCTCATTAATCCTCATACGCTTAAAATATTATTACCGTATAGTCTCTCGCTATCAATCTTCTGATATTGAGCTTTAAGTTCCGTTGTTAATATCCTGGTTCGTCTCTCAAGTTACAGACTTTCATCTTTTATCACCTTAAGAAATAATTCTATGAACCTCTTTAGAAACACCGCTTTTGTATTAATTACATACAAGTGATAGCAAGTCTCTTTATGTCACAAGTAAACATCAATAGTGCCGTAGCCAGAAGCGTTTTGTGGCTACGGCTGTTCTTATTAACATGATTAATGTTTTGCTAATAATATCAAGTAGCGTTATTTTGGGTTCGTGTGACAATTTTACTAAAGATGGTAGCATCAACAGTGTTCTTGGCGACACTTTTATAGAAATTAATTTTCAAGCCAGACATTATTGAAATCAAGTGACAGCAAGACTCATTACTACTCCAGACCTCTTCATATATTCTTGGCATTTTAATGTTTAATTTTAAATTTATATCGGAATGTCACCTAAAGATGTTAAACGGAAAGGGACAACAAAGGCCTATAGATTAAAAGGCTTAGTTCGAAGTTCCCTAAAGGCTGTTCGGTGCAAGAAGCACCTGATGAAGGCTGGAGAGCACAACGTTCGAAACATTGTGATAAGAAAGAATATAAGTCTGCATGTAAATAAAGTAATTTTTAATTATTTTTTAATTGTTTTTGTTAAAATAATTTTCATTTTTACCCTGGAGTGTTTTTGTTTTAAAAACATTTTTCGAAAAGTTCTTCAACTAGGTGATTGTTTTTCTTCAAATCTTTAGTCCTTCCATAATTATTGTCGCAAACTTCAATATTGTCATGTTCTAAAGGAACCAAAGTCTTCTTCGTAACCATAATATTGGTTCCCTCGTTTTGGTACAATTCTAAGGGTACTAATTATTACGAGTGTATGACTGTACTAACATATGTTTGCCTTACCCTAGGTCTCGGTCAAGTTCTTGTTCTCTTTTAGATTTTGTGTTATTTGCTTGTTTTTTGCTTTTTGTTGTTGTTTTTTTCCACATTCTGTTGTAATCTGCTAGTTCAATTGATTCTCGTCCTTCTTTTCCGAAGAACTACATCCAACTGCAAGGCCTCTAATCAAAAGATTGGATATTTTGAAGAGCGCAGAGCTATCTCTTGGTGATAGTACCTATTAGTGCCCCCCCACCAAAAAAAATCAAAACAATAGGAAAATATAAAATACATTTTTATAGTAAAAATATCAACAATACATTTTATATTAAAATTGATGACATGGCATACATTGTGAAAAAATAATTTTATAAATTTACCAAAAGTACATATTTATATCGAAATTAAGAGCAACACATTTTTATGGCAAAATTGAAGATCTGGCATACATTGTGAAAAAAAAAATTAAAACAATTTATGATTGAACTTCAACAAGTTTTAATTCCTCGTTTAATTTTGTAAGATAATTTGGGATAAAAAATTTTGTGAGGGAGAATATTTCCCTACAAGTTTTGACTCTGCCGTCGAACGATAGGCATAAAAATACTCCTATATCAAGAGGAGATGCAGCAATAGGCTTTTTTGAAAACAGTTCAGGGCTAAACATTCTCTTGTCTAGTTTCCTATTCTACATTATGTTTCCCTGTACCAAAAGGTAATAAACTTGTTCTTAAACCAATTCCGGTTTTCTAATATTGTTAACTCAGTTATAACAAAAATACATTTAAGTAAATAAATTTTAATCACGAAATAAAATCTGTCTCTTGAATTATAAAGTTTAAGCTTTCTTATTTAGATTTGGCATTGAATAATGGTTGAATAATGATTGGTTGGTTGCTTGCTGAGCAAGCAACCAACCAATCGTCCTTATTTTCCTTTTACGTCTTGCCTGTGTTGCATCTCCTCGTGCTTCACCAATGTCAGTATTGTCTATGTGACCTTGTGTTGCAACATTTGTTTTTTCTTGGTTTCCTTGGGATTAATTGTGGTAATATTTATTAACAATGTCATCTTCTCGCTATTATTATCATAATCAAAATCATAAAAAGGATATTGCTATGTTTATCCCATTATCATTTGGAGGCGTATATTAGTTCATTACAATGACCAATTGTGTTGGTATATGATTTTAACTTTCGTTCAAGTAGAGCTGTAATGCCTAGTTTGAATATTATCATTATAAAGAAGTTGTTTTAGCTGTACTCCATCTTTGCCTCAGGCAAAAATACAAAATTGCAGTTTACTGAAAACACACACATATAATTTCAGTAAATTTATTTACAATCTTACTTCTTGGGTGGATGCAATCCAAGGAAAACTCAGTACTAACTGATTAGGCAACATTTAATTTATTACTAGTCAATCTCTTTATATTGAGCTCGTTAAAATTGATGTTAGCATTTTTGTATAACATCAATTATATAAACAATTGTACTAACCCGTAAAAAAAACAGGAAAAGAAAAATCATTTGGTATACCCTTCCGTTCAACCAAATGGTTAGTTTTAAACTAGGACAGAAATTCCTAGCTTTAACTGGAAAACACTTTCCTACCAATAGTAGACTTAGTAAAATATTTAATAAAAACACCCTAAAATTAAGTTACAGCTGCACTGAAAATCTAGAAATCAAAATTAAAAAAAAACACAATAATAAAATCCTGAACAAACCCTCATACCTGAATATTAGGTTGGTGCAAAAATAATGACGTAATAATGTCGTTTTTTGATGTTAAAAATACGTCAAAAACCGACATTATTACGTCATTATTTTTGCACCAACCTAATAACTTATGTGAGAAAACGACATTATTTTTGCACCAACCTAATAGTATTAATAAAAACCCTACACTTAAATTAGACAAAAATATTGAAAAATTATGTGATTGTAGAAACCCAGAAGACTGCCCATTGGAAAATAAATGCTGCGTTAAATCTGTGGTATACCAATGTACTATCTCATCCATTGAGAGTCCTATTACTAATATGATATGCATTGGGTCTACGAAGAATGAATTTAAAACCAGATGGAGGCAGCATAAGTGCTCTTTCACCAATATAAATAAAATAAATCAGACATCTCTATCTAAATATTTTTGGCATTTGAAGGAAATGAATAAAACACCAAAAGTAAAATGGAAAATTATAAACAAAACTAGAACTTGTAAATCTTGGGATGACCCATGCCCTTTATGCCTATATGAAAAACTACACATTATTAAGTTTCTAAATAATAAAAATCTATTAAACACTAGACATGAGTTAACGGTTTTTTTCCGACATCATCAAATTTTTGCATTGAATAATTAGCATAAAAAACTAACAAACAATAAAATAATTTTTAAATCCATGGTCCTAATAAATAGTTTAAGTGCCCTACAAAAAAAGATAACCCTTTATGAAGTCGTCAAAAAAAATGTTAGCGATTTACGACAGTTTTTATATACACAAAACCCTTTCAGAAAAAATAAAAAAATGAAATAAAAAATAAATAAATCTCCATAGACACTTAACCAGACAAGGCATTGTCATCTTCGCTTTAAATTTAGACACCCCAACCTTACCCTGACTTGACATCTGTGAATGTAACTGAGATATTGATACAAATTATTAACACCTTACGCCCCTTTTTCTTTAAGCAATTGCTCTAGCCGTTACCATAGAAATTTTGATTTCAATAATGAATATGCTTATAAAACACGTAAATTTCAGAAATAAGTTATTCCAAAAAAATTTCGCTTGAAGATGGAACAGAGCTTAGTACTTTAATTCAATTTAATTCAAATAATTATATTGAAGTTTTCGGCTCTTGTTTTGAAACATGAGAACTCTTATGTAGCGTGTTGGAATCATATTTTTAAATAAATAATTATATTTATGTTCTACTTTTGTATCGAGCACTATTTTTCAAAAATAATAACAAAAATACTAAAAAACTTTGCATTATTGACCTAACAAGTTCTTTCCTATTTTCTATATATTTTTCACACACACACACATATATATATATATATATATATATATATATATATATATATATATATATATATATATATATGCGTGTGTCTGCAGCGTAAGATGAAGCCATGCTATATTATGTTGTAAAGATTGTGTTGCATCAGTCATAGGACCGGATTAGCTACATTGAAAATCATCATGAAAGAGACTCTGTGTGCTTACTACAATATGTATCGAAGTAATGGTATTTTTTTTTAATTATAGAAAATGTGTTTCGCTAATCATCTCACCAGCTTCAAATCAGCATTCAAGAATCTCTTAGTAGGGTTTGAACACCAACCTCATGCTTCGATGAACACTTCGCATCTGTCTGAGCCACGAGGTATACGCCAATTAATATTTATTATTCCCTAAGTTTTGCTAATTTTCCGCTTATTCATTTTTGTCATTAAAATCTACAGACTTACGGTCACACGCTGCTTTTTTTTTTTTCACTTGATGAAACAAATGCCAACATCCATTGGTCATAATTATCACCCATGAATCATGAAAGGATTCTAGGCCGATTCAGCTGGGGACGATCAGCTTGATAACACCCTATTCCGCCGTATCAACACAGCGGATTCCTATTCGATAAACTCATAAACCGTTACGAAAGAAAGAAAAACAAGCTGAAAGGGATGAAGTAAGATAAGGTTTGGAAAGAGACACAAAAGGGGGAGAGAAAAAGGAAGAAACCATGGGACGTGTAGGGAGAAAATCTGCGTAACAGACTTACGGTCGCAGGCTTAAGAAGCGTTGTATGAATATATTCCCTACAGATCTCGAAAGAACAAACAACGGCGAGCAAGGCAGATCTCGAAATGGATGGATGGACAAATGGGTAGATGGATGGATAACGACACGGAGAGCGCGGGAAAAATGCGAAACTGTGGCAATCAATCGTATTAGGCCGGGTGGCTGGATTCCATTGCCAACACTGCGCGCACTGATAGTCTTTCAGGCGCCAAGTGAGCTAAATCAAGGAGTTACTTACTGTTATTGACTCGAATCAAAACAACCTATACAACTAGCCTCGAGCAATTGTGGTGTTGGCTCGTTGGTAGAAAACAGGGCTGATGGTTCGAAGATTCTAGCCTCCATCATTTTGCATCAGCTTACATAACTACATTTTTTTAATTCTTTATAGTTAAAAAAAATAAAAAACAATGTGTGCCACACGATTGTATCTGTAATGAGTTGTAAATAAACATATTACTATTTACGCTCTGATGGATATCGCAGATTTTGGACACCGGTTGTTTTATATTATGTGCATTGTATTTTTTTTTTTAATTTTTATATTGATGAGAATCCAATTAAGTCATTAATAACAGAAAATCTAATTTCAGATATAACTTCATTATTCACACAAAACTGTTCAAACTGTACTTGTAAAATCTCGCGTAATAAAAGCATTAACTGTACACACAAAATAGAGAAAACTAAATAGCGCTTATTATTGAAGTACCCAAATGCATGAGATCTCACCTATTTAACGCTAATTCCAAAGGATGGTTTTCGAGTTCTTGATTAAGCATTCGCTGGAGAAAACAGAAGAAATTCGTTAGAAAAAAAAACCGAACTTTTGTGTAATCTCAATCCTAATATATGCTGAGAATATCACAAAGAAAATATGTGAATAATTATATTTTAAAGAAAATAGGAACAAATACACTTGTGAAAAAAAAAAAAAAACAGTCGAAATTTCTGGGGTGCATAATAAAAAAAAACGGCTTGGAGAATGACACGGGATATATTAAAAGCAAGACGGAAAGACTAAATTCATTAATGATTTTCGTTAAAGGAATTACAGAACAGGGACTCAGAAACTGTCTATATTTCTGAGATGAGGTATTATGTACATCATTTACATTATTCGGACTATTGTTCTCATATTTGTCGCCATATTTATTACAATGTTTCGGCCTTTGTACGCTCCATCCTTCTTCAGGTGGTTGGAATGTTGAACTGAACCCTTTATTTCGCTCAATGGGGTAGACTGTTCTAGTTCCACGTGCCATGTTTTAATGGATGTCAGTTATCTCCTGTTAATTTACCTCTGAAATTTCTCCACTGCCTTAACTGGGTAGTGAACTCACACTCTTTGGATCCTGTCTGTGGATCTAACCAGCGCATTTATCCACTGTAAATTCTTAAACTTAAGGAATCAGCACATATGCTAGGCCACAAAAATCTCCTGAGCCGACCAAGCATAGAAATAAATACAATATGGGAACCAGTAATAAGGAGTGCCAGAGAAAAGCAATAATAACAACAAAATTTGCAATATGAGCTCTGGCAAAAGCATTAAACGATAACAGCAAAAATTGCAATATGAGCACTAGTAAAAATGGTTGAGACATTAGGTTTATAATACCCAGGAATTCATATACATATGTCCTCAAGTACAGTGGATAAAGGCGTTGGTTAGATCCAGTGACGGGACCCAAAGAGTGTGTATTCAATACCTGGTTAAGGCAGTGAAGAACTTTCAGAGGCAAATTAACAGGAGATAACTGATAACTGGCATCCATTTAAAACATGGCACGTGGAACTAGAACAGTCTACCCCAGTGAGTGAAATAAACGGTTCAGTTCGACATTCCAACCACCTGAAGAAAGCTGGAGCGTACGGCCGAAACGTTGTAATAAATATGGCAACAAAGATGAGGACAATAGTCCGAATAATGTAAATAAGGGACTCAGAAAGTTAGTAAAAGGATAAACATTGTTTAGAGCTTCAAGAGCCATGATCACCCATATTCTGAAGGAAACTATACATAGAAATCGTACAACACAAGTCTAAGTGGTGTAAACAGGAGAACAAACTTTGTGTTGTGTCGGTCTTAATATTATAAATCTGTCTTTAAAATTGGTCTCAGGAATTTTTGTTTTTCTACCTGGATTCATACATCGATATCGGGAAACATTTACTAAGCCAGCCATTATTGTTGGCATTTACTTTCTTTTCAGTTTTTTTGTTTTTCTAGTTTCCTCTTTCTTTTATTTCTTGCTGGGTACTATTTTTTTGTTTTGTTTTGTTTTTTGTTTTCATGAGTTTCATAGGCAAAATGGAAGCAAATAAATTTAGAAAGGCTTTTGTTACCACAAAGTTATCAGCTGGGAAACATTTGTCCGCCATGAAAATCAGCATTCCAGATCTTTGCTTTCGACTTGGATCCAAACATTGATTTCTGGAATCCGTGGTAAATACTCTCGCTACGCACTCTCTAAGGCGGCCATCATTATCGATATTTGCATTCCTTGCCGTTTTTTCTCCTGAACTTTTCTTTCCTTCCTTCGTTATTAGCTCCTTTCCTGCTTTTCTTCTTGGATATTTACTTTGCGTTCGCCAGGAACTTTAGACCAAACTGGAGCAAATATTTTTAGTCAGACTGTGCTGGTACAATATTCATACTTTCCAACAGCAGTCCGTGAAAATCAGCATTCTCGGAAATTAATTACGTGTACTCGAATACCCATCTTTGCTACAAGTGCGAAATACAGATGAGATAGGATGATTGTATTGCACGAATCTTTAAACTGTGTAAATTCTGCCTCGTAAATTAGCATTGGTCTGGTTTGGTTTGGTTTGGTTTGGTTCACGGAATATCGACCACAATTGGTTATTTAATTCTGACAATATTTTTAGCATACGTTCGTATGAATAGAATCTGTATTCTTTGTAATAAATCCGTTTGTAGATCTGGTTTCATTTACCTATTTTTATAAATATATCTGGCCATTGTTATTCGAGGATACCTGTCTATTACCGTGGCGACCGAATCCCTATTGCAGACGTTTGCTCAGGTGCATTTATATTGTTTCAACACCCACAGAGCCCACCTGTGATTTATACTGCAACTATGCAGTTAGTTTCTTGGAAAGAGCGTATTATCTAGTGTGATCAACAATCTGAACAAGGCCAGCACGCTCAAATCTTCGGTGACGATGACTTGTGACTTCGTGCTAGTATATATATATATATATATATATATATATATATATATATATATATATATTTATTTAAGACATTTTTTATGTTTAACGTTCTTTTTATAGATACAAGTATTTAAGTAAATGCTCTGTTTATAATAAACAGTATTAAATAACATTTATAAACAGAGCATTTACTTAAATACTTGTATCTATAAAAAGAACGTTAAACATAAAAAATGTCTTAAATAAATAAATTGTCGGACTTTGTCCATTTCGTAATATATATATATATATATATATATATATATATATATATATATATATATGTGTGTGTGTGTGTGTGTGTGTGTGTGTGTTATTTTTACTATAAAAAGGTATGTTTATACTTTCATAGTGATTTGACCCTATTTTGGGGTTAACTATTTTCCCATAGCTAGAATCCTAACAGTTGATCCCACTCTAGGTCTAAGTGAACCTAAGAACAACAGCTGTTAAGAGGTGTTTCACGCTCCTCAAAACCTCACGATCAGAAGCCTTGCTGCCAGATGTAGATTATCGTCAGTAAATTAGCATTGAAAATATTCAAACACCAACAAAAGATACTAGAGTGGGGAAGTAATTAAGGTGTAATTATCTCGATTATGGGACAGGCCAGCAGTTCTCATTTTTACATATTCGCCCATGCCAGGAAAGAGGAAAAAACGTAAATTTAGTCAGAGTAAATATTTTCTTTCGGTCGCGTTCGGTTCGTGCTTTGTAATTACTGATATAATAAACAAAGATGCATGAATGTAAATTGGAATTCACAAATCAAATTCCATAGGTTGATCGAAACAAATATTAGATCTTTCATTGTATTCTTTTTCTACTGATGTGTGTTTCGTTTTCCGGCGTCAACATTAGCCTCTTTTGTGATTCAGTTTTGGGGTGAAGAATTGATTGTTTAACGATATGCGTTGCGACTTTAAATCATGACCTGCATCTCGACATCAGTAAAATCTCTCCTACATTATGATCGCTACAGATATGTTTTAAATATTTATTTATTTATTTAAAAACATTACTGTAACAACAAACTGAAGTTAAAAATTGTAATGGCAAGAACTGGGAACTTTCGAAATAAATGAATTCAACACGTAGATTTTTATACATATAAGGAATAACATCAGTCGCAAATAGAAAATTATATTTGCGTGTTTAAAGAGAGCCCAAGAGAACGCGGTTTGCCTTAGTGAAAAGACTGAGCAACGGCTTGTACCTACCACATCCAATGAGAGCCAAAAAGAGTTAGAGAGGGTTTATATCTCTTTCTTTTATAGTCCAGAATAAAAGGCCACTTAGCGCCGTTAAGTTACCCAACTTGCAGAAAAGGCCGAGTAATCTTATACAGTATATTTTAAGGTACGTTTTTAGGTGAGGTTAGAGGTATCGGTTGGTTTAATGGCTATCAACGTGGAAAAACGAGTCGGCAAACAGAGTTAAAATCTCAGTTGACACAAGGTATATCCATTTTGTACTTGTGACTTGGGGGAAGTTATAAATACACCTTTCTTTGCGCTCCATTCAATCACTAATTATAATGACAAAACGTTCCAGTACTGACAAGCCATAATGATTAAAAGATGAAAGAGCGTGTGTCTGAATACTTAAGTAAGCTATCCTAAATGTCCATGCGTTTGACGCAAAAAGTTCTATCCTATTGTCAACATTGAGAGGAACACTTGAGCTAGAAAAGTATGGGCTAACGGGAAAAGTATTAATGGTTTGTTTCTTCTTCGGTTTAGTCTTGTTTCTTTCTTTCTTCTTCTTTCTTTCTTCTTTCTTTTTCTTTCTTTCTCCTTTCTCCACCTTTCTTTCTCCTTTCTTTCTTTCTTTCTTTCTCCTTTCTTTCTTTCTTTCTTGCTTTCTCTTTCCTTCCTTTCTTTCTTTCTCCTTTGTTCCTTTCTTTCTTTCTTTCTTTCTTCCTTTCTTTCTTTCTTTCTTTCTCCTTTCTTTCTTTCTTTCATTCATTCATTCATTCATTGGGTCAAGATTTTTTTTCATCACCACTTCGTACATGACTATCCAAACAATATGTCATGTCTGGCTAGCATAACGAATATCGTCGACGTTATCGGAATCTGAGGTCCGAGTTCAAATTCTGCACATCTATCGCGTTCATTTACGTACTGATACAATTAGGAAAAGCATGGACTCTTTTCTTCCGACCCACCACCTAGTAATGGCCGGCAACCAATTTAAGAGAAGGAAAGCTCTTACTTCAAAACTGTGTAGAAAGCAAATTGAAACCAGACCACTATCCTTCCCAAGAATACAGTGGAAATGACAAATAAAGAAAAAGAATCTATGGCGAGTTTTAATCACCTACGTCCTGAAGCGACTTTGCAATTTTCATAGAATAATATATTTTTATTAAGCTTGTAGATACCCTGGAAATAAGTCCGACAGAGCTAGATGTTACTTCAACGCCTTTCTCGTAGACTGTTTACCAACTAAGACTAGAGAACCTAGTTTGCCCTATTATTTAACATCTAGTTCGATATGAGATGTATTCATACGTTTCCCCATATCATTTATGCGAACGTGAACACAACGGCGTCGGCTGGAATTTGAACCCTGCTCGTTGATTTCACGTTCTGCTTCGAATATGTCTGGCTGTATTAAATAATGCTGTCATTGTATGGAAGACAAAACCGGACAATAGCTACGAAAGAGAAAATCTACATCTTTTTTTTTCCGGGAGACTGAATCGAAACCAGATTCTATCAAGAAGATTCTATTCAATATTTAACGCCTGAACTCTCGTCAGATTTTTTTTTCTTTTCTTTTTACTCGAAATGATAACAGAAAAAAAAACCTGTCCACTAAGCCGATAAACGACTACATGCTCCGACGCCTGGCGCTATGCTTTGTTGCTCTCAAGACTTTTTCTACCCGCCTGGCTTCTTTAGCGTCGTCTTTCGGAAAGTTTAATAGATGTGTTTGTAACTCTTTCTCATATTAATAAAGCCTTCCAATATACTTGAGATACAATTTTATATCTTTTAAGAGTGAAAAACAACAAAAAAGATTCTCCTAATTTTCTTATTTCTTAATCATTGTCTCCTCTTCTTGTCTACAACTTTTCGACTTCCTCTCCTCCGCCTTCTGTTTCTTCTTATTTCTCTTCTATTTTCACATTGACAGACGAGTCCAGAATTTGAACTATTGTTTTCCTAATAATAATAATTTATGTTCTGGTCTACACTGGAGCTTAAACTATCTCTTAGCTAGTTGCAGTTAAAATGTTAAAGCCCAAATGTCTAAAGGTTGGTTTTCCAAGGATAAAGGGAATACAAGTTTCAGTTCATGTCGAGAGGTACATTTTCATTATTAAGACTTGCTATTGTATAGGCGGCTAGATAAATTTTACTGTTTGAAAAAATAATGGCATATTCACGCAAATGTATTCGGTAAAATAACGTTTAATAAAAAAAACAATCAGTTTTAAAACAGTTTGGTATTGTATATAATTTATTAGGAGTTTATTAGTCAACTTAAAAAACGAAGATATTACGAGATCCGTTCATCATCGAATTCTAAAACTGAATATTTTTGTCGTTCAGTTTCGATAATTTTCATGCTTACAAATGTGATGGACTTACTTAATCCAGAGAAGATAATGTATTTACCAAATAATCCCCGTTACAAACCTGCAATAATCTGATAATTCTCTTTGTTTTCAGTGATAAAATCTGAGAGTGTGTTCCCAATGCATTGCAACTAGCTCCAATAAGGATATGTTTGGTCTGTAGAAATAATCCACCAAAATATAAGCACACACGGGCTCGCATCCACACATACAGAAGGCAGATGCCCAAGTGCCTGTAGATGTATAAAATACAATTAAGTCCTGTAGACTGTGAAACAGAACACATTTTACCGTAAACGATTTTTCTAAACACTCTAGCTACACAATAACTCTGGCTGAATTTATTCCGGGGGTAGTGGCAAAACATAATTTGTATCCAATTAAAATACGTTCACTCGATTAGACCCATAGAAAAAAATGGCGCCTTATTCAGTACGTTGTTGTTTCATAGTATTCATCCAGTCGACTTTATCGACCCCTGTTAATGATTTGTCTTTTAGAAGTATGCTCACGAAATGTGTGAGATTGGGAAACGTTACAAGATTTCCTTAGTACTCTTTTTTATGTCAATGTCTTTAAATCTTAAAAATCTAAGTACATGAATTTGGTTATTGTACAGAAACGAAATATTTTTTTAACAAAATAGACTAGAACACACGCCAAAAATGTTCAGGCTATCAAAGCTACAAAAACTTCCCTAAGCCGGACTCATCATTCCAATTCGTAATGTATTGACGTTTGCTTCTGTCTTACAGCTATGTTCACCCAATACAAGACGCAAGTGTCACTACAATTATTTAATAACGTGTGATCGTATGAATAGTAGGTAAATGTAGCTTTTGATGTGATGTAGCGGAGATAACGGTTAACCGTGGAAATGAATACGTTAAGATTACAGTGATCGACAAAATATCCTATTAGAAGTCTGTTCCACGAAGAATCAGTTCTAGGGAAGAAACTATCTGAGTAGAAGTTCCTTTTTACTCATGAAGTACGAAGAATATGAACATGCTTTGTCTAAATGTCCGTGGCTTAGTGGGTCGTTGTTGCGAAGGTCAGGATTGCTGAAAATAAGGAAAGTAGCTAGTCATAACATCTCTCATGGAAATAGCAATAGTGTAGACAATCTTACGATGTTTCGTTTGTTGGGAAACGTAGTTATAGAGAGAAAAATAACCAACCACAAGGTCGCGTAGAAACCTTTGAACTCTATACAGAGAGATATGTAAGAACTGGAAAGCTGCAGCCCATATATGGCACCAATACACCGTTTTTGGTATGATCTGGCTCTTGTAGAGATAGAGCATGGTAAGAGGAATACGATACTTTCCGGAAAAGTACAAATAAGTGACAATGTTCCAACAGTGAATCGTATATACAAGTTCCACGAGGGTGTTCTAATTGGCCTTCAAGGCGAGGAGCCTTATTGGGAGAACAAGACCTCTGTCTTCGAGCAGAGGGTGACCCAGTCGGGGCTCTGTCTACGGGCGGAAACTCGGTTGAGAAAAACGTGTACCCGATCCCGCGGAGTGGCTGGGTAAATTTTGACCAATGGCCCGCGTAGAAAATCTCCGTTTCCCCGTCGACATTGTGCCACATGCCATCTCGGTGGGGGGCTGGGAAAATGTCTAGCTTGCGACTGACACGACCTCTACTTTCGGGCAGAAAGCGACTCAGTCGGATAGAGACTCAGCTAAGTAGAACAGACAAACAAAGTGCCCGTCCCCTGCTGTTACAGCGAATGGGTAAAATTTAGATCAGCGGCCCGAGTGTACGCGCGCTGTTTCACCACGTTAAATCTGACCTTGTGTCGCATCCATTCTAAATGAGAAACATGCGTAAATGCATAGCCGTTTCGAGTCAGTCTCCAGACTAACTAATACAGGCGTTACGGGAAGGTCTTTTTTCGTAATAAGCATGTACAAACTGAAGCTTATGTATTAAAAATGCTACGAATTTATTCGGAACGGACTGGATGGAAGTATTTAATCTTTGGGATTTGCCATCAAAAGGTTTATTGTGAAAACGTAAGTAGACAAGCGACCAATTTAAAAAGTCAGGTCGGAAATCATAAGGAAGAATTAAAAAAATGTTTTCCAGATGTACTCTCAAAAGAAATAGGTCAGTGTTCAGATCTTTAGGTATATTTTCAAGGAAAAATGTTCAACGCCAGTATTTAAGCCAAAATGGAGTCTACCATTCTCAGTATTATATGGAATTAATAGAGAGTTGTACAGACTCGAAAGAATTAGTGTAATAGAAAAAAAATTAACCATTCGAAATAGGCTGCACCAGGGAAACAATTACAGCCAGATAGAAAAAGAAGTTCTAGCAATTATATTTGCTGTGAAGAAATTTCATAAATTTATTCATGAAAGGAAGTTCGTTGCAAACTGATTGCAGACCTTTATTAACAATATATGGTTCAAAGAAAGGTATACCTACTCATACATCTAATAAATTGCAACTGTGGGGTTGCCACTCCTTAACTCCTGTTAAATATGATTTTACGATGGGGTACTAACCCTCTAAAACTTTAAGATATGAAGATGGATTATTTAAATTAATACCCAAAAATGCGGAACCATTGGTTGACACGGTCATTGCAGCACTAAAAAGCGAAATGGAAATAAAGCTACACTTTGTGCAACGTAGTATGAGAGTTTACCGGGTAACACCTAACCCCAATACATTACCAGTCCAGTCATGTCGCCGAATGTTTGCCAGAAGAGTAAAATCAGTGCTCGACAAGTTGTTACCAAGCCGGAAAACACGAAAGCTTAACAAAAACGACACAAAAGTTTCAAAATCGGCGATAAAGTGTTCTTTAAGAGCGTATAAGGATAGGAAAGAAACGTGGGAAGACGACATAATATCAGCAAGAAATTGGTTTACATAGTGAAAGGGGAAAAGCAAAAATAAAAGTCATCATAATCATCTGAAAAAAGATTCAGTAACGAAAGACCTGCAATATTGGAAGAAGCAATAAAAATGCCATATGACGCTTTCGGTGTGCCTGCACCACAACAATTCGTGCAACCTACAAAGACAAGTTCTAGAAAAAGAAAGCGTACTGAAGAAGTGGATCAGAGAAAAAAACACGACAAAGTCAAGTACGTTGGCGAACTCTCCAGAAAAAGTATGTGGAGATACTAATAAAAATATTTAAAAAATATAAATGTATTAATCTCAAAAGTGGGAATGTTGTGGACCTAGCCTTTTCGAGTCAGGCATTTCGCTGTCTAGCTTGCAACTGACACGACATCTGTCTTCGGACGACTCAGTCGGGAATATCTTTACGGATAGAGACTTGGCTTAATAGAACAGACAAGCAAAGTGTGTTCGTTCCCCGCTGTTACAGGGAATGGGTAACTTTTGGATCAGCGGCCCGAGTGTATGCGTTCTGGTCCCGCACGTTCAACCTAACCTTGTGTCGCATCCTGTCTAAGTGAATACGCATGGGTAAATACCTAGCCGTTTGGGGTCAGTCTTCAGACTAATACAGTCGTCATGGAAAGTAGCAGAAGCATTGAGTATAGAGAATCTCTATATAAAGTACGTTATATAAGTAAAAGTGTGTTATAATAATAGCCATAGAAAAGTGGCGGTATAATTGTCTTTGTGTCACAATTGCTATATTTAACTCTCTCTCTCTCTGTCTCTCTCTCTCTTTCCTTTTTGTTATTTCATTATCTCCTTTTTATTCTTAATGGCTCCCTCATATTAAAAAGGCGTTTTTCACAGCTTTTCCATAGCTCAGAAAATTTAGCTGATTCAATGATCTGAAGCCATTTTTAATTTTAATTATTCTCCCCTTTTGTAAAATAGATAAAATCATTCAGACGAATCTGTTATTTGTTGTGATATCTGAGCAACAAGTGGCAAAAGCTGAAAATGGAAAGTCTTTTTTAAGAATTCAATGATGGTGGGAGGAAGTTAAAATGATGGCCTCTTTAACAGGCAATGACTAGCAAAATAAGAAGTAGAAATGCCGCTGATGCGTCACACATTTACTTGAAAGCAAAATGTTTCATTAAATTTGTGAACCTCTGTAAAGAATTAATATTGACACACGTCTCTAAGGGAATCTAATCTAATATTTTCTTGCAGAAATCATATAGAATAAAAGAATATTTTTCTTTTAAATTAAATTTACATACATATATATATATATATATATATATATATATATATATATATATATATATATATATATTATATATATATATATTATATATATATATATTATATTATATATATATATATTATATTATATATATATATATATATATATATTATATTATATATATTATATATATATATATTATAGTATATATATATTATATATATATATATATTATAGTATATATATTATATATATATATATATATATATATTATATTATATATATATATATATATATTATATATATATATTTTATATATATATATATATATATATATATATATATATATATATATATATATAATTTATGGCTTTAGACTTTTTAAAATGCTGCTACATTTCTCTCTGTTGTCCTTAAATATGGCACATTTTAGTATTTTATATTCATCGGACATCTGGTGCGAGTAGCGATTCTTTTTAAATTAAATGTTTTAGTTTCACTTTTTTCTCGCTAAAAAGTTCCGATTTTAATCTAAACAGATGTAGGACTATTTCTGTCTTATTTCTGCTCAGTTAAAATTGATTTTAGTTTTGCTTTAAAGGTTTTAAAATTTCCAAATATATAAAATTAAATGTCAATTTGTTTTTTGTTTCTTTTTTTTTTCAGAACGATTCTATGATGTGAAAAATAGCATTTTATAAAATTGTCGAATTGCTTAAAGTTTTTACTTAAAACAAAAACGCCGTCAACGTTTTCTAGTCGATAAACGATCTTTTCATATGTCTAGAACCGCGAACTTCACTGGAAAATTCGTAATGAGCTTGCGTATCTAACTAGCGACTTCTATAGTAATGACATATCATCATCATCATGGAGTGTGGTTGTAGTATCGCCGCACAGTTTGAAATTTCGCTTTATGTCCGTGACGGACACCTAGCCGTTATCAAGATCATTCTCTACTCTGTCCGAGGACTTCAGTGTAGAAAGCTCTCAGACCATTGATGCTATATGATCACAGTCAGTGCGGTGATGGTATGGAAACATATAAATCTAGAATGGCGATGGGGCAAAGTATATACCATTTTACTACATGACTTATAAGAAAATTCATCCATACTTTGACAGGTTTTGGTTTAATTTGGATGAGTTTGTTGACCATCCGCTTTACCAGAAAAGCCTTCTAAAGGAACCAGTTCAGTCACCGATGACTTGATCCTGCGTCATGTGCTACTAGGTTACATGATACCAGTATCACTTGTTGAGTGACCTAATCAAAGGGAGACCTCACATAAAATAATAGATTGCAAAATAAAAATTATTACCGTGTGGAAAAAGTTTTATGACTGTTTTTGCCTTCCACCAATATGGCTGATACTAACCTTCAGTAGAGAAAATCATTCTGGCTTCTTGGTTTTACGTTTTCTGCGGGGACATGAAATGCAGTACTAGGTTTGATTCTCAGAAGGTTTCTTCATTTGTCGTGGCAGACAATTTTCTCGTCAGAATCCGTTTTTCACATTTATAAATCTACCATTGCTGCCATTTTCATGATCTGGCGCACCCGCTATATATCTCGCGAGTCTTCATAAAATCCAAAGAGTCTGCAATATTATCGGTTCTGACATGGCATCTCGACTTCACTCACTTTCCTACTGCCGTGGTGTATTTTCCCTCTGTCTTTATGTAAATATTTTCATGGCTGTTTTAATGAGCTCTCCTCCTCAGTACGTCCACCGCGTAAATTCAGTCGCAGTACTGGATTGGCTAATAGGTCTCATCTTTTTGCTGTTGAAATAACTCGATATAACAGCAAGTTCATTTCTAATAGTTTCTCTTTTTTTCACACTTTTCAACCGTGGGACTCTATTCGAATTTAGTGCTTCCCCACCGCTTACAATCTTCAAAATTTTAAATGCAACGTCAATCGCCGTCTTTCGAACACTGTTCTTTTATTGGCCTTTCTCCTTTAATCTTATTTATTGTTTTTTTTTTATTTTATCCAGGACAGAATTAAAATTTGAAAAAAATGATAGTCGAGTGTCTTTCCGTTGCCTTCGCAGAACGAAAAAATAATTTGTCCTCCTTTTAGACTGATTGCTATTTAAGTCTATATGAACTCAGAATGGAGATAAATTCACACCCTTTCCAAAAATAATTTTTACAAAGTGAATTCAACGTATTAGGCGAGGGATTTGAACTCTGCTCACCGAGCCGACCCAACATTCGCCGCTGATAACAATATATATATATATATATATATATATATATATATAGAGAGAGAGAGAGAGAGGGAGAGAGAGAGCGAGAGAGAGTAAATTAGCAATCCTTTCTTTAGTAGAAAAAACAGGTAGAGATTAATAATTTTGATGACCTTGTCTTAGTCTTGAATAAGTAGTTTCATGTTAGATTGAATCTTTATAGAAACTTGTCAAAATTGTATTCTGTTCGAAGCCATTTGGACTATCATTCAGCGTTTTCAAGGAAAGAAGGTATTAGGTGGGTGCAAAAATAATGACGTAATAATGTCGTTTTTCGACGTATTTTTAACGTCAAAAAACGACATTATTACGTCATTATTTTTGCACCAACCTAATAGAAAATCGAGAAATAATCGTTGCAGCGTTTGTTAAGATTCCGATGTTTGAAATGAAACGGGGGTTCATCTTGTGACAGGAGTAAGTTTCAATGCAAATCCTTTAGTGGGTATATATATATATATATACATATATATATATAGAAAACGAACACTTAAAAGACCGTGGTGATATTTATTTCGTTAGAATCGAAAATTTTATCCCAACTCAACAGACCCACTCTCATACACAAATGTAAATGGACAAGGATATACCCATGCTTAAAAACAGCATTTTTAAGCCTGATAAAATCCTTGTCCATTTTTATTTGTGTGCAAGTGTCGGTCTGAAGAGTTGAGATCGAATCGTCGACTCTAACGAAATAAATATCACCATAATATTTTAAGTGTTCGTTTTCATTATAAAATATTATAATTACTTTCTCTGTTTTTGACATTGAAATACATAGTTATTCTTCTCTGGTCCACTTCTTCAGTACGCTTTCTTTTTCTAGAAGCTGTCCTTGTAGGTTGCATGAATTGTTTTGGTGCAGCCACATCGAAAGCGTCATATCGTATTTTTATTGCTTTCTTCCAATATTTAGGTCTTTCATTACTGAATCTTCAGTAATCTGAATTATTTTCATCTGATTATGGTAACTTTCATTTTCAATTTTTCCCTTTTAACATGTAAATCAATTTCCCTATATGTATATATATATATATATATAGAGAGAGAGAGAGAGAATTTATCGAAAAAAAACTTTAGATTCAATTGACATGGCTAATCTATTTCATTTAGAATTGCATTTTTCCGTTTTTCGATTAAGGTATTTTTTAAAGGAGACGCCATCTTAAAGTATTTATAAATATTTAAAATGAGTACAAAATAATATGCATCTGATGCAATCTGTTCCGATTACACATGACGTCATTTTCAAATTATTCAAATACAAAGACTCTCGAAAAATAAAAGAAACAAAAGCTTTCAAGATATAAGCAACAAAATCTTGTCTACCACACAAACAATATCCAGTTCTTGATAATGTCGAAAAAAGTAAAATGCGATAAAAAATGTAGACACTCCTCGACGGTTGAATTTAACAAAGCTTTATATTAGCTTTTTTTCATAATGAAAAATACAGAATTTCTTTCACATTTCTACTACAGTTTGATTTTTCGTTGCACTCTCCTCAAACAGCCTTTTGTGGCTAGTTGCATTCGTATAGATTGCAGTTTTAAGGTACATGCCTTTCTTTTCTGATATTGAAAACAGTACCTTACATCTAAATGAAGATTTCATACTTTCAAATTTTTCTGTTATCCCAACATGAATTTATGCTCTGGTTGATCTTAGTGGATAATTACGTAACGATGAACACAGCCTTGATTTGTTCGCCTATATTATAAAGTGTACATATTCGATAATAGGCATTCAGGTTTCTTTGCACACTTATACAAGCCTATGTACATGTAAGTACGTTAATATGGATCCACTTGTGCATATTCAGGTCTGTACGTATGGAAGAGAACATTAGATTTAAATTGCTTAAGGCCTATTTATAACAGTGAAAATGCAGAAAGGATCTTACATTTACTCATTGATAAATCGATGCTTCCAGAAAGAAACCGACTTAGATGGATGTGATCGGAATGCGATAGAGAAAGAATTAGATGAATAAATTCCTCCATAAAGTGCTCTGTGGGTGTGGATGTGCATATATATATATATATATATATATATATATGAAATATATGTGTGTTTGTATATATATATATATATATATATATATATATATATATATATACACACACACAAATGCCTAGATAGATGGACATATGGACACAGTGACATTGACAGATGGATAGATAGACAGACACGCCGACATAAATGGATTTCTACCCCTGATACTGCCAAATATCTGAGTGTATTGGAGCTTGAAGATTGACGCTTTAATATTCATTAGATGCTTAAACGTCTATTTTAAAATTCAGACGACAAAACTTGGTTTATTTGACAAAAGTCTGCTGGCGCAGAATACATTACCGTAACTGTTATGCTCACGAGACAAAAATACTGCGAGTGGGGAAACATATTTATGAAGACAGATGTGAAATTATACAACTCTGCACTTATATACCATGTTGATATCAGATTCTACAAGTACACAGTGAACAGATATATATCGGAAATTACTTAGTAATAAAGCTAATCTTCTATAAGACTGACTTCTTTAGAATGGAACATGGAAAATCCCATCTTCAGGAGATAAAGGATTTTAAACATATTCTTTATGGAAAAGATTGTACTCAAGAATGGTGGGGTTAATCCGACCGATCTATAAACAGGGTTCTTTTAGGCATCAATAATTTTACAATGACATTGGTAAACTTATTTCACTGTCTATTTATGATTTCTCAAACTGCATTTGTCTGAATCCAAAATAGGATATCTGGTTTTAACTTGCATTTGAAAATCTGGTGTAATGGAAAATGCGTAAGTATTTAAGAAAACATTATTATGACATGTTTTACCGATCTGGTGTCATCAAAAACAATTATTTTCACAAGAACAAAATTTGCATTAGTTAGAGGAAACAGGATCTCTCTGGTACCTAGATTTTATGAATTTAAGTGCAGTACTAGACTGGCGTCGAGAACTCATCAATTTACAGTTTAGCTGGCTAGATGTAGCCGTAATTTCTATGCTAATAGTTTATTTTTTCGCACCTCTTGCTTGTGGAAATCCCTTTCGGCTCCATACTTTCCAGACAACTTTAATCTGCAAAAAATTAAATGCGATGTCAATCGCTATCTACTGTCCTCGGGATTACTTTTTTCTCTTTCCGCTCATTATTGTTTTCTGTTCCTAATCCCTATGATCCCTTGTGCCTTAGTGGCATTACTGCCTTGATTGGGGCGATTCCGTTTTTTTAAAAAAGCTACTAATGCTTGATTTTTACTTTAACTGGATCGTTATAGAAATGACAAATTACCTTTTCTGGATATTCTGTTAATACCAATTCAAAATTAAATGTCTACTCGGTAAAAGTCGGTAAATAAAAATACCCAGTTTAACTAACTTTATCACAATAACATGAAATTTGGAATAATTACGTTTTTTTGTTTAAGAACCCCATAAATTCGCAGCATAAAATATCTGAAGATATAAATACTTGTAAAATTATTCATTATCCATGTGATCTTATAATGTATAGGCACGTTATATTCTATAGGTCATAGTTAATGAAATTGATAGAAATTTGGCGAGTGTAGTTATTTTCCAAGCGTAGCTTACATGTGGCACAAGGCCGAAAGTATGGGGTACCCAGTGAGGATCGAACACACTACTCAGTCGTAATTGTTCTAGCAAGACAGCCTTGCTAACCATGACACCGCCTCGAGGTGCCCAAAGTGAGTGTAAATATAAAAATAAACTAGTTTCATTCCATCATCGTCAATCAGATCCTGAACTACCACCACTCACTAAGAATGGATGACCCTCGGGGTGCCTTCGTGCCTTGAGAAACTATGGAGGATTAAACTCACCTCTGGCTTCAAGTAGAACTTGTAAATATGATCCATCGCTAATAATGCCGGAAAAATCGTCGGTTCCCTGTACCGATCCAGTACTTACCTGATTTGTCGTGGTAACCTCTACCTTTACAAGAGACAGATCAGGCTTAAAATGGACTACTGCTGTCATATTTTGACACGAGCGCCCAGTCTTGATAGAGTTCAAAATCGTCTCAGAGTCCTTGTGATTGACACGTTATTTTCCACCATGCAACCCCTCCCTGCCAAACGGGGGTTTAGCAAGCTTATCACTGCTCCATCACTTCATTGGAAAATGCTGGAACGAATTGCATTTCTTTGGTTTTTCCTGTTCTTACTGTCAGGGCTAGAACCCGTCATGCTACTCACATTGTTGCAAACCAACCACATTTTTTCCGTTCTCCATTAGTGAGAAGTATGTTCAATTCGTACAGCGTCTTCCCGCGAACCACCGCCCCGTGTAACCGACTACCAAGAGGTCGGTGGAGTAATGGATAGCGGTTCAGGTTGAGGAATTGGGGAGCTGAGTTCGATTTCCAGTTGAATCCATTACATTCATTTACGTGGGAAAGTTATGAATAATCTTCTTCCCCCTTAGCTATGTGCAAATAGCAGGACAGATCGGGTTCTATAGCCTTGGATAGCAACTGGTCCACCGCAGAAAGAAATGGCCTCGTCATTCATATCTAGAAAGATACATGATCGCCTAAGCATGTATCACGCATGACACATAACTGAGTGACAATCGTCACCTGATCAAATCTAGGATCTAGGGTTAATCGTTATCTTCCCCAACTACCCGCATGAACTGCCTCTTACTCTGTAACCCTCTACCTCGAGTGGCCCCCCCAGGCCTTGTACATATTGAACCTTACAGTAATGTAATATATATATATATATATATATATATATATATATATATATATATATATAGCATTAAATGTTAACTATTTTTTATACTATGAAGTGTATTAATTTTGCATCAAAAGCAGTTGAACAAATAGGTTACTCTCACAATTAAATGCATTGGCTAAACATCCCGTGATTTATAAAATAGGTTATCTGGAAGGGTTATAGAATTAAACAACACACTCGATGCACATGTGAGGAACTAAAATTCCCGTGACCACAACTGAACAGGAAAACGCCATTTTAATAAAAAGTGAATATAATTCTTTCAGACGCAGATGCATTGAAGGCGCAATGATCTATTTGACCCGCTACGATTAATATACGACTGTGTTATATCAGTTTATCTACTATCCTTGATAAATGGATGTGATGTCCAACGAGATACGATCGACTTTGAATAACTTGACGGGTGAATAGAGGGGTGAAATGTTTCTTTGTCCCACGCAAATAATATCACATCTTTGGTAACGTGTAATAAAACTAGTCCAAAAATGTTACAAATGTTAAATTTATTTATCAAGAAACGAATCGCTATTATTATATAAGTCAAGTATAGAACTCTTTCTTTTTATACTTATTGAAAGTATAAAGGATTTTTATGAAAAAGGAAACTGTCAGTAACCAAAGAAAGCTGGTTATTCTTGTAGATCTTTGTATTCTGTAGAATGGGAAGCATTCTCAAGTATTCTTAGAATAGGCTATGCATATCTCAGTAAATCTTTGTCAACTTGTTGAATGAGGGGATGAAAAACAAATTTCACTTATGCCAGGAAGTGTGTTAGAATGCAAGGTGACTCAAATCAACTCGTAAACTTGGGATATTTTATTGCATCCTTCGAACGCAATAGGCTGGACAGATTA
This sequence comes from Acanthosepion lycidas, assembly GCA_963932145.1. Classification (NCBI taxonomy): domain Eukaryota; kingdom Metazoa; phylum Mollusca; class Cephalopoda; order Sepiida; family Sepiidae; genus Acanthosepion; species Acanthosepion lycidas. The sequence goes on from OZ010571.1 coordinate 129,199,493, forward strand.
CGATTTTTATTTTTAATCAAATCGTCAGAACACTCTCGTAATGCAAAACATCTTTGAAGTGTGAAGGCAGTCTATTCATCCCTATTTTTTCTTTTATTTACCCACAATACCGGATTTATATAACACCCAAAATATAAGAAAGTGACATACATACATACGTGTGTATATATATATATATATATATATATATATATATATATATATATATATATATATATATATATATATATATAAAACTTAGTAAATCATTTCATTATATTTTTTTGCAATTAATGCTCTTTCTTTTGGTATTGAAACACTTAAATTGCAAAGAATGCTTGCCTTACATGTATTTTTCATCTGAAAAACAAAATTTAGTTATTGTTATAAAGTACAATAAAATATATATGTAAAAATGTTTAAAACAATCCTTCTCTCATATATATATATATATATATATATATATATATATATATATATATATATATATATATATAACGGCTGTATGTGTGCATATATGTATATATAATGGCTGTATGTACATATATATGCATATATATATATATAATGGATGTATGTGCGTATATATATATATGTATCTGTGAATATGTATATATAGTGTGTGTACATATATAATGTATGTGTACATATATATAATGTATATATTTATAATGTATATCTATGTGTGTGTATATATATATGTGTGCGTGTGTATTTATCTATATATATATATATATATATATATAGCGCAAATGAGAGAGAGAATATTTCTAGGAATGATGTATTGTAACATTTTATATTGTTCGGATTCATGTCCTCATCTTTGCCACATTCTTGTTTCGGTTGTTGTGCACTCCTGCCTTCTTCAGGAAATATATGTTGAAATTTCGAACGGAACCCCACTGGGGTAGACTGTTTTATTTCCACGTGTCATGCTTTTTTCTTTTCGATTATTTTGGCGAAATGCGTAGGCCGATGTGTTTTTAAAACATTAGACTTTCTTTTCCAATTATCAATAATTTATAACTCTTTCTGGATCATATGACCATATTTATAACATACTCTCAACACAGAGAACGCATGGATAAAAAAAATCGAATCTTTCATTTATTTTCTACCCATTCTGATGTATCCTACCTCTCTACTTGGACATAATATAAAATATTCACGATTCTTTTAAGTCTCTCATTTTCTTTCTCTTTTTTAGTCACAAGCTACGCCTGCTTGGGAAAAAAATAAGATTTCATTACTTTAAACATACACAAATACTTACCCGCGCAACTCATTTTTTTCGCCTTCGACCTGAAGCCTAATCGGCGAAATGCAGTCGGATGTGTTTTGGAAAAATATGTGTGTGCATTTTGACAGCAATTCTTGTAAACAAGTCTTATTAAAATGAATATACATTTTATACCTGTTAACTGTATTGATCTTTTTGTAGTATACAAATAACGTTTCGCAAATATGGCTGTTGCTAATGCATAATATAACCAGTTTTCTGCTTGGCTGTGTGCAGGTACACCAGGAACTGTTTATACTCATGATGGAAAAGAAAACTTATTCTCCTTTTTTGTCAATGCACTTAATCCAATTAGCCTTGATTAATCATATCAGAGAAAATTTAATTCGAAATCCAGTTATGCGATATTTTTATAAGCAACTTAGCATTGTGATCAGAAATGAATTTGGTTAAGTTTTAAGAATTATGAATGCTGTTTAAATTTTGGTTTAATTTTTTAAGTTTGAGTCTAATAAATGAAAAACAGTGCAATGTATCTAAACTACAAGAATTGGTTGAATGCTTGAATATAGTATTAAATAGTGTATTTAGTAACTTTAATTTTACGTTGTTGTTTTTTTCCTCAAGTCACAGAGAAGTCGCATAAAATTTAATTACATTTTAGTCCAGTTGTGTAATTATCAAACTGCAAACTTATTGACATACTTTTTTAGAAACATATATATATATATATATATATATATATATATATATATATATGTGTGTGTGATTGTGTGTGTGTGTGTGTATTTTTTAAGCATTTCACCCCAAGCAAGGCGGGATGCCACTAGTACGCAAGGGGTTACAGAGTGGGAGCGTGAGTAAAGAGGCGTGATGGAGGAAAGGATGAAGAGAAGGACAGTGGATAGTGCAGGGAATCTGGAGATGTCGATTAATATTACATTTGAATACTTGAAGATTATAGCTATCAGTGAAACAAGGAATAGGAAGGGAATTCCACAGACGAGAGTTGCGAGACATAAAGCTATTTAACCGTTTCAACAGTGAAAGGGTGGGACCGTGATGTAGGACGCTTAAATTCATGCAGTCTGGGAACTAGCGATAGCAGCTCGTCGGAGCAGATACCGTGAAAGTATATGTAGAAAAGACAGAGGCAGGTGACGGCACGTCTGTGAGAGAACGACTGAAGACCAGATGCCAGATCAGGACCAACCATATTGTTATATATATATATATATATATATATATATATATATATATATATATATACATATTAGGTTCGTGCAAAAATAATGACGTAATAATGTCGTTTTTTGACGTTAAAAAATAGTCAAAAAACGACATTATTACGTCATTATCTTTGCACCAACCTAATATATATATATATATATATATATATATATATATATATATATATATATATATATATATAATGTGTGTGTAAAGTAAAATACCATTTATAGCATGTATCTCATTTCCGTAGGTTTTGCAAATCTAAGGTGCGAGCCTTGAAAATATTAGATTCAAATGTAAAAAAAATAAATTTAGTTTAATGAATATAAAGCTTTATTGATTGGTTTCTCTCAATAATCTGTCTAATATACGGCCAACTGTTGTAATATTGTCTGTATGGAGATTTTAATAAACGTGCCTCTTCGACAGCTTGGCTGTATCGTCTACAGTACTTTCTGTAAGTCTCTTGACTAGCTCAACTCGGATTTTGGCTGATTACAGAATAATTGAATAGAAGTCCATTCTAATCCATCTATCGAATGATACCAGACGATATTCCAACCCATCAACTTAATTCACTGTCATCTGTCTTTTCCGGTTTTTGTTCATTTTTTTCTCTGCTGTGTCCAGACAATACGATCGAACACTCAGAGAGTGATGTCCTAAATCTCTCTGCCATTTACAATGGCACGTTTTGGGGCCCCTCGGGGTGGGGCAGTGATTATTGAATTAGTCTTGCAGACCTGTATCGAGTTCGATCTTCACTCCGTGACATTTACTTATTTACTGGTGTTGAACTAAGATAGTATTAGTATATATATATATATATTACTTTATTCGGTTTGTATCAATAGTTATCACTTTTGATCTTGCAGGTTATTGACATTTACTGAAATTGATGTTTTTCACCAAGTGCCTCACGTTCGTCGCGCTGTGCTTTGTAGATTCAGCTTAGAAAATATCGAAACATTACTTGTAGTGTAAGAGTTAACAAATTTTCTTGCGTCTCTTTGAATCTCTGGTTTGAAGAATTATCATTATTTGTACTATTTATTTCGAACTATTGTCTTCATCTTTGTTGCTGTTGTCACAACGTTTCAGCCGTTGTGTCCTCCAGCCCTCATCAGGTGTATATCAATCTGGGTAGCCTACAGTGCATTATGAGTTCAATCCCTTGGGCTGGCAGTGTGTACTTGGTTGAAACGGGACGAGCAATAACTGAGCAGTACTAAAAATACGAACTAGGCGAGATATCCCTAGAGCAAGAACGCGAATAGTTTACCCCCGCATATTAAATAAAGGGTTTATTTCGGAATTTCCTGTATGTTACCCAGGTCGATATACACCTGATGAAGGCCAGTAGGCATAACAGCCGAAACGTAATAAAGACAAAGATGTGGAAAATAGTCCGAATTAAAATAATATGAATAATATTGGCTTGTTTTGAATTAGTTTCTCACTAAGTGCCCATTTCTCAGACTAAATTTTATTAAATAGTTTTCCCTCGTGTTTAAAAATTCTTATTATTTTATCTTGGGTTTGACTGCAACCTCGTCCATAGAAATGTAATATCTGACATGATGGTGCACAAATGTACTTCCGAATTAATTTATGCGAGCGTTCCCGCACACCAATTAAGGGTTTCTTCCTGTTCTGCTGTTTTATCAAATTGTGCAAGAAGCACTGGGAACAGATTGAGGGTTATAGCAGTCCTTCTTTTTAATTTCTAAATTTTTGACATTTTAAGATTAGATTCTCCTTTTACTATGAATCTCCATTTATTGCTTATTGAGAAAAATTCTTGTCCCGCCTTATTATTAACCCTCTCTTACATTAAACCCCTAAGATTATTAAATTTCGACGTGCTTCGCTATCTTAAATACTTATGAAGAAAGTTATGTATTGTTTATCTATCGAGTTATTCTGCTCTTTCGCTTAGTAGTATAGGGGTAACTGCTTTATTGCATTACAGTATTATGTCCAGTTTGAAATGGATAAATATCCTAATGGATTTTGTTTTATTACATTTTGGACTAACAAAAGTATAGTTGTCATAGTAGAGAACATTTTAAATACGACTAATGATTCCTGGAAATTTGCTTCTTTTATAGAAACGATATCAGAAATGCCAAAGATTAAAAAAAAAATCATTATAGCAGTTGTTTTCCCTGAATCCAGAGGAAATTAATGATTTTAAGAATTATTCATATAATTTATCTTCTCATCATTTTTTCTTGAATTTACAAAGTGCTAAGGCTCGATGAAACGAATAATAAAATACGAAGAGAGAAAACCCAAGCCTCTATGCTAAGTTTCTTCTACGCACTTCCCGCCTGTGGAACTCCCTTCCGGCTTCTTGCTTCCCAGCCAACTTTGATCTTTAAAAATTTAAATGCAATGCCAATCGTTATCTTATTAATTCTTATTCTTTTATTGGCTCCTCTCTTTAATAGTAGTTTCTTTTTCATATTCACTATCACTCAGTAACCTCTTGAATCCCGGTGGCTTTATTGCCTTACTTGGGATGAAATGATTAAAAAAACTTTTTGTCACGAAAATAGTAGCCTCCTTAGCATTGGCAATAAGAGTAAGAAAATAATATTTAAAAACGTTGAAATTTCTAATGGCATATTTTTAAAATCTAACAAAAATATCCCGTATATTAAATAAACGACTCAATCAGTTCACTGCCATACGTCAATACACTCTTAGGTGATCATTTCTCTTTCGATTCATGACTGTCTAGGCAGAAGCTTCTTTCTTTGTAGGTTGCCAATACTTTCTACCATAGCCTGGTTGCCAACCAAGACTATAGAAACCAGTCTGTCCAGCTATTCAACCCATAGATAGATAAATACCTTTTTTCAAGGGTATTTGCGTGAACATATTTATAATGAACCCGGCTGGAATTGAAACTTGGCTCTCCTATTTTACAGTCCGGACTATTATCTATTAACCACACCGCAAATCCAAGTAAACGACTAACATTTTAAAACTTATCGAACTACTTTAATTAGGAAAATTTTGCTAATGTCATCTTACAGGAACGCAAAACCCTGAACAAAAAGGGTCATATAGCATAGGAGAGGGATTTGGCCCTCACAAATATTTGCAAAAATACTTTTCCTGGAGGTTTATTTACTTATTTTGGCTTCGCAAACGAGAAATTTGAAATAGCCTGAAAAGATGGTTGCTGAGGCTTTTTCTTTTGTGAATCGACTGTAGGAGAGGCTTTGATGTTCTGTTTTCAAACGATGTATCGTTGAATTCCTAAGATATGGTAATCATTTCCAAGAATATTTGCATGTCTTCTCTTTGGGCACCACTTTTGACACCAGAGGCTAGCTTCCTGAATAGAAGGTATTTGGGGAGATAATTTTCGAGCTTTTCGTTGTTTAACATGAAAACTTTTAGGAAATTTCCAGAGATATTATTTAAAAACACACACTAATATATATATATATATATATATATATATATATATATATACACACATTGGAGTCAACACATAGCGGCAGTGTTCGTTTAAATGGAATCAAGCCATCTGCGTTTAATTATGAAACAGGGTGTCGCCGCTCGGCGTTGACTTCAATGTTCACTTTTATATTTAAATACGCTCTATCACTGATATTCAACACTTTCATCCATAAATATAGCATACATTAACACTATATTTTTATCATATATAATGGATGTGCTTAGGTAGCAAGAACAATTAATCCAAACAAGGTTTGTCTGTTTATTTTTATTATATTTATTATATTATTTTTTATATATATTGTATTTATTTATTATATTATATATATTATTATATATTATTATATTTATTTATTATTCATTTTATTATATTATTTATTTTTATTATATTTATACAATTTCTGAATTTTGAAACGATGAATAAACTGTTTAAAATTCATGTTTCTCTTCCTGTTTTGTTCAAATACTTTCAACTCAGTCATTATCAAGTACTGGCTGTTATAGTCTCGTACAGGATTAGGCATCAGCAAGTCTCCTTTTGGTGACATCAAAAAATAATATGAACTGCGATCTCTGAGAACATCACCTAAAGTTATTTACTAGATAATTCCTATTGAAATCGACATATAATGAAATATATAAAGTATCTAGCAATTTTTGAATGTCTGCTTTGTTTGAATTTACTAGTCATTTTTCTCAATTCATTTTTTTTTTTTTTTTTTTGGTCTTGAAACACTTAAATTTGCCCAGACATATTAATGGTAATTACTTCGTTTTACACCATTTCAGATCAAGAAAAGCGTTATTGAAATATTCTCCATTCGGATAGCAGTAGAAAACCTGTATTTGAAACTGCACATATAACTTTTTGTGTTTTTATAGGGATTTGCTTGTGTAATGTGTAAGGTAGATGCGTATTTTTTTACTGGTAACAGTAGTTGAAATTTGAGCACCAGTAACACTCAATGTTTTGACTTTATTTTTTTAAGACCAGTTTTTTTTTTATTTACATGGGATATGAGCTCAAAATGTGTTACTCTCCCTTTTGTCATGACACCCTATTTAATCTTAAATTATTTCAGGGCGTGCGTGATCATGGTTCTCTGCAACTTTTGTTACTGTAAGCAGTTTTTGCTCTTAACTACCAGTCTTTGTCATCCACTCATTCAATCGGGTTGGTTACTCTGTTTCCCCAACTCTTTCTCTGGCCTTCAATACGTTTGATAGTTTATTTAAGCTTTCTCTCATCATCAGGCGTCTCTTTGTTTTGTATTATAGATATCATTTTCTTTGCTATTCCTATATTCCATAAGAGTTCCTCATGGCTCTATTAGCATTCGCCAGTAAACCATATGTGTTACTTTACTGTAGTAAACTACATTTAATAACTGTCTATATTTCTGAGATGAGGTATTATGTATACTATTTACATTATTCAGACTATTGTCCTCATCTTTGCTGCCATATTTATTACAACGTTTCGGCTGTTATACGGTCCGGCCTTCCTTTATTTCGTTCACTGGGGTAGACTGTTCTAGTTCCACGTGCCATATCTCATGGATGTCAGTTAACAGTTATCTCCTGTTAATTCCCCTCTCCAACTTCTCCACCGCCTTAACCAGATATTGAACTCACACCCTTTGGACCCTGTCACTGTATCTAACGCCTTTATCTACTGTGCCATATGTCCTCAAGGACAATGTAATGTAAATAGTGTACATTTAATAACTGTATACTATACGATATACACGGGGGTGGACAGAAAAGAAATCAGCTTGACTTACTCCCAATGACCAAATAACTCTTTTCTTTTTTGGAAAAGCTCTTTGGTCGGGCTGATAGCATTTTAATAATTATGTATATGCCTGCTACATGGAAGCCTTTGCTGATGTAGTTTATTTGCTATATATTCTGTGTATTTAGGTAGCAACTGTTCCTTAAGGCAAATATTACTGAAACTGTTCCTTAAGGCAAATATTACAGAAACTGTTCGTTAAGGCAAATATTACTGAAACTGTTCGTTAAGGCAAATATTACAGAAACTGTTCGTTAAGGCAAATATTACTGAAACTGTTCGTTACGGCAAATATTACTGAAACTGTTCGTTAAGGCAAATATTACAGAAACTGTTCGTTAAGGCAAATATTACTGAAACTGTTCGTTACGGCAAATATTACTGAAACTGTTCGTTAAGGCAAATATTACAGAAACTGTTCGTTAAGGCAAATATTACAGAAACTGTTCGTTAAGGCAAATATTACCGAATCTTTCTTTACGGCTAATAATTGAAAACAGACATTTTGTGTAGATTAAGTTGTTCATTAAAATTAAATAGCATTTTTTCTAAATTACGAATAATCCTTCTCAAACAAGCAGGAAATTTCGTCAGAAACTGTCCGAAGTTCTTTTCGAAAAGAAAGTACAAGAAATATGATCAAATATTTCAACTTACTTAAAACATCAAGAGAGGTAGACGATGCTATTTTTTTTGGTGGCGGGGGTAAATACATTTGAAGATGCGGGCTTTTAATATTATGATAACAAGTAAATCAAGTTTTGGACCATATTTCTTGTAACTTTCTTCCGAACTGAACTTGTCCGCCCACTCTGATTGTATTCATTGCTTATTTGTGTCCACTCTCTTTCTCTTTACTCTTCTATCTTTTTAGATTTGCTCTCACCAACTTCTACCTTTTTCTTTGATTCCTATCCCCCACACTATTATTAGTCTTTCTTCTCGTGTATTATCATTTTCAGTTCCTTCTCTTTTCTTTCATTCTCCTTGTTTATTCTCCTTTCTTTTCCCTTCTTTATACAAGTGCCCTTCTCCTATATTTCATAATCACTGTTCCGTGTCTCCAGTGTAAATGAAGCAAGCTACCAGATTGTCTGAGCCAAGGTTGGAAAAAATATGAACGAATAAAAAGCAAGAAAAGACATTTACTCGCTTTAAATTTTTGTTCTCTTTTACCGTAAAACAGTATCCGAGACGAGATGCTGTGAACCGTGTCTAAAAATTCTCGTTTCGCTTCAACTAATCTCATTATATACGAACAATAATCGACCACAAAAACAATGCAGTATTTCTTATAAACCGAACAATATTCAATAGTTAAATATCAGCATTAATTGTAAACAGTACATTTTTATTAATGTAAATGTAATGTCCAAATAAGATGTTATTTGCTAGATTTAATTTTTATATTCCCAGCGTTATATAAAGAAAAATGCGCACACTATATATATATATATATATATTATATTATTATTATTATTATTATTATTATTATTATTATTATTATTATTATTATTATAATACACACTTCACTATACGATCTCCTATGAAGAAAGATACCTTATTTAATGTTAACTGCTTCTCTTGTATTACAACAACCCTCAGAGTTCTCTTCTGCATTGTGTCATAAGATTTTGGTGTTATCTGCTAAAATTTAATGAGTTTCATTTTCGCACGTTAAATCATGTTTTAACACTTATTTTACAACTGTGTGAATCACTGGAATTTATCTGACGGCTATTGTAATAAAAGCGATGCAGCCAATATTTAATAAGGTGTCTTTCTCCGTAGAGTACATATATATATATATATATATATATATATATATATATATATATATATATATATATATATATATATATATATATACCCCAGAACGTAATATCCAAGGCTCATAATAATAATCAATCCCGTACTGTCAGTGGAATTTTTTCGACTATATATATATATATATATATGTAATTCCACTGACAGTACGGGGTTGATTATTATTATGAGCCTTGGATATTACGTTCTGGGGTATACTTCATCTATCTCCAGGTTGTGTGAATTGACTGAGCTCAATTTCCAGAAGAACTCTTTCGCCATTCCCATTTGCAATTCTGTGACATTGTATGTCGTATGTCTAGATAGTTAAATTATTGACGTCCATTGCCAACAATTTTAGGCTGTCCCTTTTGCTGACAATCATGCAATGTCTTCTCAGATATAATTCGTTACTCCTTTCTTTTGTCTTTGTTTAACTACATTGTCTAATAGTATTTTGAGTTTCCTATCAACATTGTGTTGTTATGGTTAACTTCTTCGATAATACATCCTCGTAGGCACTCTACTTCTCATAGAATTATCTCACTGCTCAGTTTAAATAAATCTGCGGAGAAACCAAGTCTATCTTACTCTTTCACTTTCTGTATATTCGCTATTTTGTTCTCTATTCGTATGCAATCTTATTTAGCAATGAAGGTTATGGCGTAGTTGAATAATTCTATCGTATAAATGAAACTTTCCAGACATTTCAAAATGTATTTCGTATTTTATCAAATGCCTTTCAATTCTATAAGACATATCTACACATCTTTCTGCATTTGCATTTCTCGCTGAGATAAGATTCAGATCATTTCTAGTTCTGGTCTAATTCAAGTAAGATTTTTCATTAGAATCCATTTCTGTAGTCTACCTTTGGAAATCACTTCCAATATCTCTCTTCCCTGATAACTGCAATCTTCAAAATTTTAAATGAAACGTAAATCGCCATCTTCTGTCTTCTTGAACTCTGTTCCTTTTTTTTTTTTTTTTTTTTGCCTTTCTTCATTCTTCGCCATTCTCAGTCATCTAGTTCTCTTTCACTTTCACTCCTTGTAGTCCCCTGCGTTCTAGTGACGTTATCCCCTTGCTTGGAGTGAAACGATTAAAAAAATGACACATCGGATTGTCTGGACTTCACATTCATTTATACCTACAAATATTGATCTGCTGATTTCTTCCGTTATTTCGCCGCTGTCGTATATTTCATTTATCACTTGGGTAACCGTGTCATTACTGAAATCGTCTTCGTTTGCCATTGATGCTTTTTTCTTTTCATTCTTGGCTAGTGCTGATCTAACTTCATGTTTTAATATTGCGCGTCCACCATAGTGTAGGTTTCTCCCTTCTTCTGTCAAGAAATAGTTTTAGAATTTAACTATTTATCTCTATTATAAAAGAGCTGATATTATGTCCTTTATGCTATGATTTGCGCATGTGCATGTGTCATTTATGCGTATATGTTTTGCTTGAATGATTTACATGTACTTGTGTCATGTAATTTACGCACATACATTTCAAATAAGACACTAATAAATTTCTCTCACGCTCAGTCTGGACAACTCCTACGCTGGGCATAGCAGTAAATTCATAGACAAGAAAAAAATGGCAATATTTTAAACCCAAAATAAAGTCGGATAAGTATAATTTTTTTACATCCGTTTATCTTCAAATTTAGTAGTACTATTTTCATGACTTATTGAATTAAAATGTGCATGTACACACGCATGCGTACGAACATACATAATTTGAATGAAATCGAAAATGGATGTATGCGTAACAACGCCTTTGAATCTTTGTTTTTATTATTCCTTTTGTATTTAGACTAAATATATATTTTTAAAAGATACATCTTAAACGGACAAGCCATTTAGATTCGAAATTTGATAATACTGCTTGAACAAGTAAATTAGTATATTATTGTAAAAAATTAAATTTTTCTCCAATATTAAAGTCCCTATCTTCTCAATTTGGTATCAAGAGCAAATTCTCAAATAAATAATATTGATAGAAACATATGATAATTCAAGATGTTTTTTTAAAACGTGGGAAGAAGATTTACAGACACAGAAAAAAGACCCTAAGACTCTCTTTCCTGTTTGTTTAGCAAATGGCAAAATTCTTCTTGTTTATGTTATCTTTTACTCTGTTTTTCTTTCTGCTTCCGTTTAATATATGTTAAGCCGTTCGTCAATGGAATGTCTTCTATCTTAATTTGTTATTCACGTATATGCCACTCTACCTTGACATCGTCAAATGATTAGACGAACAGACTGAAAGCCCACACGAATACAAACAAGGGAATTTACTTATTTCATCTTTTGATGTGCCGTGTTCTTTCAAGACGTAAACGATCATGGCTCTCCATAACTTCTAATCATTGTAGTTCTAAGCAAATGTTTTTTTTTCTTCCCACTCCCTGTTCTGATATTCATTTACACGTTAGGCAAATTTCTTGTTACTTCGTCTCTGTCTATTTTCCCTTCTCTAGTTTGAATTTCATCGATTGGGTGATTTGGTTTTTACGACTTCTCAACCTTTTTCAGGTTACTTAAAGCCAGAAAATATTTTTAGACTGTAAGAATTGTTTTTTATATAATGATTTACTAATACAATGCTGGACAATGTTCTCGTAGACTAAGAGAAAACTGGAAACAGCAGAAAGGTGGTTCTATAAAAGAATGCTGAGAATATGGACAGATCGCATGAATCTAAAGAAAAATGGAAACAGAGAGCATGGAGAATATTGAAGGACGACTTCGAAAATTCACTTTGAAAATTCACATACCGACAGTAGCATTAATGGTAAAATAACTATAGTTATTAAGAGCTACAAAAGATAAGAAATTATGGAAATCCAAGAATATCTAATTTCCGAAGCTGCACGGCACATATTTCTAGTGATTGCCAAAGTCAACCAGTTCCTCTTTTCTCATTATATATCGCAAATATTTCAACACTTTATGTTTCTAAGTATGAGTCCGTTTGTTATGTATTTCTTTAACCTTTCTTCATTGCTCACTTAATCCATTTTGTTGTTACTTTTTTTCACTTCCCTCTCATATGTCATCGAATTGCTGTCTATTCAAACGATCTCTATCGAGTTAATGCATTGTTTATTACGCGGTGATAACTTTGCTGTAACCTTTTCTGTGGATCCATACTCGATTTTAATCGCCTGTGTTTCGTTTCATCCTCTTACTCGATTTGAACAAATCTGATAATAATCTATTATTTTATTTCTGTTTTCCTCACATACTGCCGTAATTTTCTTATCAACAATTTTCTTATCTTTTTATTTCATTCTGATCGGATAATTTAGCAAGTTCACATCAAATGAACAGAGTCGTATATCACCTAACCTTAACACATTTCAACATTACCGGACCAGGACTTTATTGACATATTGTCCCGACGGTCAAAATGTAGATAATTCTTTTGTAAATTGTTTCATAATTTGTGCTTGCACATATGTTTGTGTCTCATCGTTGAACTGCAAACAACTTGAGACGACTTCTATTTTCATTGCTTTTATTACTTGCAAGTCAAGACTGTCAGATTGTATAAACAATACTTTTTATAAGATAAAATTTGTAAGTAGAATTTTCTGAATATATTTAAAAGTTAAATGTAAGATAGAAGTTTTAGCCTATAATAACTGATTTTATTGCAAACATTTGTTATAGATTATTTGGTATTATGAGATTTTATTATGCAAATCGAAAGTTGTTCATTATATATTCTATGCTCATTTGAGTTTGGCATTCCGAGGGATTGTATCAAGGCAACAGTAGGATTTCTTTTGTTGCACGTGTTTATATACAAGAGCAAAGGTGTAACTGGTTTATCAAGGGTTCTAAATTAGAGAACGTTCATGAACATTCATCAGGTGATTGAAAGGTCAGTCAAAATATGTGGAGGATACATACTGCTATTGTTAAGATAAAACTAAGCGAGTAATATTCAAGAAATTATATATATATATATATATATATATATATATATATATATATATAAGGTTGGTGCAAAAATAATAACGTAATAATGTCGTTTTTTGACGTATTTTTAACGTCAAAAAACGACATTATTACGTCATTATTTTTGCACCAACCTAATATATATATGTTGTTTAAATTGTGATAAACTTTGTTATGGGTTGGTATGGACGTGTGTGCTGAAGAGAGACGGACTCTCGTGTCGCTTTTCGAAGTATGAGGGTTCAGAAGCACAGTTCTTATAAGCCAACAATTACACTACCGGCACATATCATTTGTTTATAGTGGTGAAGGCTTCTGCAGAACTGACCACATTTTTAGGAAGAGTCGAATTCAGCGAATTTGTGCTCAGCATACCACAAGGTCCCCAAACGACCCCCCTTAGTTTTTGAATTAAAAGTTGTTGTTCTTCTAGACGGGTTTCTACTCAAGATTATATAGCCCACTCTGCCCGGCTATTTACTCATATATACAAAACTTTAACAGGCAGTGCTTTTGAATTAAAAAAAAATAGAGGATCAGCCAATCACCTTAGTTTCAACAATTCCCTATCATCAGGTGATCCGGGCTAAATTAAATTTAGTTAAATTTTGTCCGGATTTCCTGAAAAAAAAAAAATATATATATATAGAGAGAGAGAGAGAGAGATCATCCGATCATGCTACCTTGGTTTCAACATTTCAGTATTTTCAGGCAATCCTGGCTAAATTTACCTAAATTTAACTTAACCCCTTAGTTTCGTACATGGATCTTGCCGTCTATTCTTCGTGAGGTGAGGGTCAGCAATTTACTGCTTCATTGCAAATATATAAAATGGCCCATACATCTAAGACATCATCTCAAAAGTCAAGTGAGATGTTGTAATATATTGCTGGGAATACAACAGCTTTGGAAATTGTTGCAATCGTAAATAGACGCCTCTCTCTCTCTCTATATATATATATATATATATATATATATATATATATATATATATATATATATATATATATATATATATATATATATATATATATATATATATATATATATATATATCCAAGTGGTTAGAACATTCGCATTCTAACCATGAGACCTGGGTTCGAATCTCACCATGACCGATTTGTCAGGAAGGAGACTTACTGATATTATCGAAGGAGTTGAAAACCATATCGCGAGTTGATTCAAGCTTTGTGAGTGAAATTGGGTAGACGGAACGCTTGGGTGCCGTCCATAGCTGTGTTAGCGTGAATTCACAAGTCATCGTGGCCGAGGGCTTGAGTGTGCTGGTCTTTTTATCACACTAGATAACACGCTCTTTCCCAGAAACTGTAAGTTCTGCTCAGCATAGTTGCAGTATAAACCACAGGTGGGCTTTGTGGGTGTCGAGGCGGTGTAATGATTAGCAAGCTTGTCTCACTGAAACAGTTACAACTGAGTAGTGAGTTCGATCCTCACTGGGTGCTCCATACTTTCGGCTTTGTGCCACATCTAAGCTACGCTTAGAAAATCAATATATATCTAGGACTATTGCCGAGTTAGTATTTTTAAAGAACAATGATTATTCCAGATGCAATTTAACTCATAGCTGGGGGAAGAGATGGCTTCTTACCTTTCACAAGAGTATTTTTGCGTAAGAGAATATAACTAACCCGACCAGAATTCGAAATCTGCATTCCGATGTTGCGCAAACACCTGCTCAATTAAGTCTGCGTGTACAAGCTTCTGATCGCCTAATGATTAGGCAATTAAGAGAAACTTCTTTTTATCCAAGGGTTCGCAAACACACGCTGTTCTCCAACTATAGTGGTATACCAGTGACGAAACATGCGTCATAATCTCTAACGGAGGAATATATGACATTGAAGTTTGTTCTTAGTGATCGGAACCTGAATTGGACAAAATTCGAACTGTTTCCTTTTGGAATTTGTAATGACTATTGAGAAAATAAGATTAATCAAGTATAAAATGAATAAAGGATCGTGGATTCTTTTACTTATCAATGACTTTCACATTTTACAAGGCCCAAGAGCAACTCCAGGTAGAGTTTTACATAGCAGGAGGTATAGTTTATGGGGATATGTGGGCAAAATAAAAGTTATCCCTAGATTTGAACAGTTTACAGTTGTAATAATTGGGGAAGCACCATCTTGGGAATCTGTTTTATAAAGTAGCGGTTCGCGGGAAGATTGTCGAGTGAGACTTGCATCTCACAAATCGAATACACAAAAATGTATGTGGTACGGTAGGTCTTAAACGTGAAGGTTAGAACTGGTGAAACTAAAGAATGTAGTTCGCTTGAACATTTTCCATGGAAATAGTTATATAGCAGCGAGAGTTTTTTTGGGTTTTTTAACCCTTTTGTCTTTGGGGAAAAGGAGTTGAAGGGTTGAAAATAATTCATCACCAACAAGGATGCCGAGATACTTTCAGACTTTATGAAGATTGGAACGTGAAGATTGGACATCTTACATATAAATCGGCAGTATTCTATTTTCGGCCTGATCTGACTCTTGTAATGGAAGATAGTAAGAGTGAGGTACTTGCTGAACCGGTACAGGTAATCGGCAATTTTCCCAGTATCTTTAACGAAGGATGGGTTGTGGTTTGGGTAGTCGTACTAGAGAAAGGACCAATCTTTGCCGCTTTAATGGTCACACGACAAGGGCTGTAAAAGGGCCAAATTTAGAGATCCATTTTCTTGTTTCCTCCATTGTGTTATTCTGGCGGCACATAGCATGGCGGATCGCTACACTACCAAACCTAGACTAGATAGGGTTACAGAAGAACGGAGCCCGAACCTTAATTAACTTACTACTATCTAAAGAAGCTAGCTTTGGCCTGAAATATGTCATTGTATCCGGGAGATATCCGGACACCTTTTCACTTAAGTGCACAGGCTTAATCGGCAATTTTTTTTTTTTTTTCATTATTTCACTTTCACTATTTGGACATTAAATATATTTAAAATAGCAAAAGGTTTGTTTGTTTTTTTTTCCTTTATTCTTCTTTTTTTTTTCATCCAGTTCGTTTGAATGCACGCGGCTTAGATCTAAATCTCCGTATACTCGGAGTATACTGGCGTATTACGCGTCTATAATCACCACAACGCAGAATCCGCTTTCCTTATGCAAGTAGGCAACTGGCTAATGTTTACTGTCTATCAGACTTTAGTGATAGATACACTGTTCGTACAAACAGTACTTCACCTGTGTAATCGAAAAAAAATATTGTTATTTTCACATTAGTGTTTGTTCGTCTTCTAAGCTAATCTTAGTTTAAGGCTACAAGTATAGGGCACTCAGATCGAACTCCGTACAGAGTAATAACCGGCCAGGATCACTGATTATTCCTAAAAACTGAGGCATTTTAAATACTAAGCTTATCCAAATTTGGCATTAAACCACAAATACGAAACACCGACTGAGGAGTGAACACAATCAGAAATAATTATTAAACTTACAAACAAGCTTGTTATTTTGTTTGGCGCCATTTTTATTTTCACTTTTTTGTTACTCTGACAGATTTTAAATGTAAGGATTTTTCTTTCGGTTTACTTGTCAAAAAATTGAAATCAAACATAAAATGACGACACGGAAAATATAGGTTCATGCATCAAATATGCTTGTCATTTATTTATTGACTGTGTGTTGGGTAAGTGAATGAAAAAATGGGAAAAATTACTATGTGATGCGTTTCGGCGTTTAAAAGGATTTCATCAGACTAATGTAATTTCTTTATTGCTATGATATATATCTGAAAAGGGGGCGGAATATAAACGAAAACATCGTTTATAATAAATACAAATTGATCAATCGATTTTATTTACTTTCCCCACACTTTTGTTTTCATCTTTATTGATTTTAATTATCCTACACTGCGGAAACAGATTTGCTATGAAAGGTGAAATATAAGAATCTGGATCCAAGTTTACCGAGAAAGGCTCAGAAATCAGTGCACTTTCTATACATTTCCCCATAGTAAATTATTTTCTATTTTTATTAAAGCAGTATTTTCTAAAGTACAAATTATGGTTAGATTCATTACATATTGCACAAGAAGACGAAATAAAATCTGCTGGGATATGAAAATGATAGCGTTTGTTTTGTTTGTTTTTTACTCGATTGTTGAATCATTCAAGTTCTCAGTTTTTCGGTTATTTATCGATAGCCCTAAAATTGTTACACTTGTCTCACTGAACTGCATTATTCTCAATCCATGTCTTCACGCAACCTTTTGTTACGAGTGTTTTCTTTAGTCTTACTAACCAACAAGTATGAGCCTTATAGTAATTTTTAAGTTTTCGTTTTTATATTATCCCAATATACAAGTTTCTAAGCAAATATCATTTTTCGTCTTTTTATTTATGCAAAGTTGATTTCTTTTTTCAATTTTTCACGAAATTCAAATGATAATATACAGTAAAAGAAAGTGGTGTTGTATAATTTCATTTTCAGATATCTTGGAATAAATGTTTTTAATATATTACATGACATATAATATCGATATTGGCTATATCATCTGATATACGCTATCTGTAGCCTATATATTACATGAAATATAATATGTATTTGCTATTTTATATAACAGCTGAAATCTCTATGTAGTTTCTTACATTTACATATCTGTTAAATATTTATATATCCAGTATATTATATTGAACATTTTATGTACATCTTAATTTAATTTCACTTTTGATTATGATCTATTTACATTTTCGCTTTTATATTACAGGTATGTATATCCTATCTTCACAAAATGTTTCGTTCGGGCGAAATTTCTGACTAAAAAACTGCAACTGAGGTTCGTAGTTTTCTTTTTTTTTTTAATTCATATCTTAGTAAACCTGACTGATTGTGAATGTCATCAGAAAAAATAATTACTAAATGTTTACATTTTTTTCTTGTTCGTTCCTAATATGGTTTTAACAACAAATAAAACCTTGCAATTTTTTTTTTTTTTTTTTTTTTAGTTTGTTTCCTGAAACCTTCATTTCGTTTCCGTACCATTGTTTAATTATAATAATACTCAAATTTCAAATTAATAACAAACCTGAAACCTTTCAGGATGGTAAAAATAACCTTCACTCTTGTAAAATCCAAAGCGATAACGACTATGACTGGTTAAGACATAATAACTTGTGTAAAACGCTAACAGATTAAAAAAAAATCAGTTTAAATACGTACGCTCATGTATTTTTCGCAATAAATCAAAAAGTTCTTACATCATTTACATTATTCAGACTGTTATCGTCATCTTTATTGCCATATTCACAACGTTTCGACCATTGTATGTTCCAGCCTTCTCCAGATGATTACAATTTCGAACCGAACCCTTTATTTCGTCCACGGGGGTAGATTGTTCTAGTTCCACGGTCATGCCTCTTCAGGATGTCTCATTTATTTCCCTTAACTCAATTCTCCAAGTTTGGTTCGCCACTGCTGTGGCCTGGTATTGAACTTAAAACTCTTTGGGTCTAGTCACTGGATCTAACCAATGTCTTCATTCACTGGGCCATGTGTCCTTGAAGACGAAATAAAGAGTTCGTTTTGAAATTCCAATCACCTGAAGAAGGCCGGAGCGTAATGTGACCGAAACGTTGTGAATATGGCAATAAAGATGATAACATTCCAAATAATGTAAATAATGTAAGTAATCATAATACCTCCTCTCAGACATATAGACAGATATTGAAATCAAAATGTTTACGATACTTAACTAAACTTTTGGCAATGTTAAAGCTACTCAGGGTCAAGTAGGAATAACTGCATTGTAATCATGAAACGTTTAGTCGGTTTATATAAGTATCGCGGATTTTGTTAGTAACTAATCAATAGGATATATTTACCCTACACGCAAATCACCAATCTGCCACTGGGTGACATGCAACTAGCGGACCGCCAGTGGCCCACCCGTGGCGCTCCGGCGGCTGCCACCAGAGCACCGCTAGCGTTTCCATCGGCGGCCCGCCATCGACTAGCGGCTTGCGTGTAGCGTATATTTACTTTAGAAATATATATTGTGAGCGTCATGTTTTTATAATATCTATCTTTATTTAAAATACTGATAATGTTTAAGTAGCGTCAATTATACTGCAATATACATTTATATTTAAATATGTAAATAATACAGTATCACATATCTACGAATAAATTATTTTAAATTCTAATAGTGATTTTCCGAGCGTAGCTTAGATGTGGCACAAGGCCGAAAGTATGGGGCACCGAGTGAGGATCGAACTCACTACTCAGGCGTAATTGTTCTAGCATGACAAGCTTGCTAAGCATTACACCACCTCGGGGTGCCCATTTTAAATACTAATATGAAGTTCTCTACATTCTGTAACCTTAAAGAATCTTTCATGTTTTGATGTTGTCAACTTTTCTACTTCGTGGCTTTTATTGCTTTCCATAGAATTTATCTGTTTGTATATATTTTTTCATGCTTATGCACATCTGTAGAATATCAGAATATATATTGTTGATCATCAAAGACGACGTCAGATACAAAATTGGGTTGACCTGGGGGAAAACCTCAACCGCTAAACAGAGAAATACGTGAATTTGCACTTGCATCCGGTTTTGAGTGGGAAGGATTTGTAATACACTTGGTTATGTAAACAATCCCCCACACCTATTTAGATTTATGTCATTGTCTAATATATATGTACAGGGTGCGGCAGAAATATTTTCTCTCGCGCCCAGTGTGTGTGAAATATTCAAACACGTTTCATTGAATAATACAGACATATTGTGTCTATTTTTAGATTAACCCATTCTAGTTCTCTAATTATTTTCTTGATGTTAAGCTGAATTGTTTTCGATTCTTTCCTTTGGATTTTGCAAGTGAAGGTTACCAATGAAGGTGCTGTTGTTGTTAATTTGAAGTTTTTGTTTATTATTTTCGTATATTAGCGTTGTCAACAATTATTTTTCTGTATTGTGACACTGGGCAGAATGTGTTTTAAATGTTTTAAAAACAGACCTAATCGGAAGAAGAAAACGACGGCGCCTTTCTTGACGAATTTCATCTTAACAATATAAAAAAATAAGAGCTCTTAGAGTCATTAAAAAAAAGAATGGAATCATTTATCAAACTTATACTATGAGAAACTTTTGCAACGAATGCCAAAACTTTGTGCTGCAGTAATCAAGGCTAAAGGAGGATAATTTGACAAGAGCAAAATTTAATCATCTTTTCGTCATAATAGAATTTCTAATAAAAAATCATATATAATAATTTAACTCTAAAGATACAAAACAACTACTTTTGGGGTCAATTTAAAAAATTGTCAGGGGTTTGCTCAAACTTTTGAACTATAGCGCAAATATATATATATATATATATATATATATATATATATATACATTCACACAAACGTTTCGGTCGAGGGCCACTTGCCACGCATTTAGACACTGGCCTAGAGTAAGAAACAAAGTCAGTAATTGATTTAAAAATGTAATGTTAAATACGAAAGATTCAAGTCCCCCTTTTGATGGAGCGCCCTTTTCATTTCGCATCCCTTTTAATGGAGTACCACAAGTTTACTTTTAGATTAATAACTGGAGAAGGCCAACAACCATTTTCTTAATTTCCGATTTTTAAAACTGCTAAACCAAAGTAGAAAGTAGTTATCCTTAATGAATGGGAAGGAATATTAACTAAGATGAATGTGTTCTTTCTCGAAGAACATTTTGGCAATGATCAGTAAAACTCAAAAAGAGTCTTATCCAAGAATTACAATAATTCTATACGTCTCTATTAACCGAATCCTCATGATTTTGTCTGCCTAAATGATGTACCAAAATCTTCCCCCAGTGAGATTACGGCCATAAAACACCAGTTCTCGTATGATCACCAAAGTTAAGCAACGTCAATCCTAATCGGTGCCTACGTGGGTGATCACTTTGGATAACAGATGCTGTAACCTTGGATGTGCGGTTGGTGTAAATGATAACGGCTCGCATTTAGAAATCGAAGAGTTGAGATCCAATCCATTTGGGATCGTTATTTTCATTTACGCGCAAATACTCTTGATAGATTTATGAATCTACTTCTTCCCCCCCATCTATAGGTTAATAAGGACCTATCAGTAAATCATTAGCTCGGAAGATTCTTCCAATCTAAAAATATTGTATGGCTTTAAATAACATTCAAAGAGTGGATATTCTGTAAAAAAAATAAATTAATCAAAATCCCCATTTTTGTTGTCTACTAATTTTTTTTAGTTGACTATTTTCCATGATGTAACCAATTTCTAGAGCAATCCTCATATCTATCAAATGTAACACTATATTTCTCACTAAAAATTACTATTGATAAATCAGTTTTCATGTACCACTTCGTCAAAGGTATTCGTTCCTTATATTGGTATTTACTTCATGCAGTTTATTTGCTTTAATGTTCTTTCGTCAGTTTAGTTACTATCCACCATCTTTTATCTATTTACACACATTGCATTTACGTATGCTATTTTAATTCTTTATTACCAACTTTGAATCATTTTTATCCTGTCTGATTTTGTAAACTTTTTTTTTGTTCCGAACTTTCAGTTTCTTTCAGGATATTTTTATTGCACTGTGATCGTTGTTAAAGTTTTCGAAATTTCTTAATTTGTGCCCTCTTCCCCTCATGACTTTACAATATCTGTTTGTGTGTGTGTTTTAAATTTTCTGAGGAATTAAAAAAATTTATACATCTGCAATTAAAAAAAAATCAACTATATTATAGAGATTGAACAAACATCAAATTGAATAATAAATATCACGCCGTTGGTGAGATTTTTATATTGTATTTCTCATAAAATCATATATTAAAAGCTGAAATCCATGTGATCTATTTCTTATAAATATAAAGCCATCATGAAAACATCTATTTCTTTATATCTAATTACATTTTGAAAACATTTATTTGTATAATAAAATCTGATATACTAAATGCACACGTGTCGTTTTGGCCCAAATTCTTAGAAATTTCTTCTGAAAAATGCTTAAGCTAACATTGAGCTTATATTTATACAAAGATCTCTCTCTAAAAGGCTGCTGCTCACAAAAAGGTATAACGGCAAAAATATGCTGACAGATATTTCTCAAATACTAAGCTTTTAGGAACTCTTTCATATACATATGATATATATATATATATATATATATATATATATATATATATAATAGAGAAATTTACTATTTTGTAAATTATATAGTATTTAGCAAATTTATAATAGGTATATTTTATAGAGTAAGGAGATTGTGTTGCGCCAATTTACTTATCTATATTAAAATATATTTATGCGCATAAATTTTTATAAGCGTATATGATGGAATCTTCCAATATTAAAAATTAGTAGTGCGATATATCAATCAAACATTAATGGTAATATTAGGTAATTTCTTTATAAGTAAGTGGCATTCATTGACAGAGCATTCAGAAGAACTCTCGGTTGAAATTTGTAAAATCATTCTCTTAAAACAATTTTTCAAAAAAAAACGTTTCTC
>OZ010571.1:129227487-129242487 GCA_963932145.1 Acanthosepion lycidas
TCGAAACTCGGCATCGAAATTGTCACGTTTCAAAATCAATTTATATGCGAGACAGTGTACTAAAAAAATGTCACCACTCTGGTATTGTGAGTTCAGCGGGGTACTTCGAAAGAGATGGTGGAAACAGTTTTTTTTTCCTACTCTCTAAAGTTTTGGGCAGCAAAGCCAAAAGAATGAAGCCTCCAACTTGAGTCGAAGCATGTACTGCAGTATTACGAAACAAACTCTTCATTCGAACAATTAAAAATGTAAAGCCTGTAACAAAAGCTGATACTGGGATTTAATGCTTATAAACAAAAAATATGCACAATATTTTCGTCAGAAAAGTAATGCATTTTAAAATATGAAGTGGGTCGTGGTTTATATTTAGTGTTACACCAGGAACATTAATTGCTGTTCTGGTAGAAATTTAATGCAAATAATTTTGTGGATACCATGGACAAAGCATACGGATTTAGAGATAAAATATAAAAAATAATATGCAATGTTATTGGTCCTAACCTAGCATATCAGTTTCATCACATTCTCACCGCCGTAGCGTAGCTTCCCTGTGCTTTTTCTATAAATATTTTAATGGTAATTGTTCTGATGAATTTTACTCTATGATACACAGACTTTATGAATGTAAGCGCAGTACGGAAAGGTCTCATCATTTTACAGTTGAAATGGGGATATAACCGTAAGTTCTATGCTAACAGGTTCTTCAATGACATTTCTTGCATGTGGAACTCACTTCCGGCTTCCTGTTTTCCAGTCAACTTCAAAAATTTAAATGCAATGTCAATTGTCATCATCTGTCTTAATTCCTGTTCTTTTATTTTTCTCATTCTCTTATGCTCTGCAAACCATTGCATCTTAGGGAAATTATCGCCTTGCTTGGGATGAAATGATTTCTTTTTTTTTCTTTTCTTTTTCTTTTTTTTTTTACAAAAGTACGTCAAAATAGTTTGCAGGAGAATAGAAAAAAAATCTTACGAAAAATAGGAAATACAAAGAATAAGTTCGTAACAAGAAACAGCTGGGAATCTTAACACAATGAGGTAATAAGGCCTGAAAAAGGTAATACTCATAGGGTACATCGAAGTTCATGTAAGCGGCTGATATACCAGGAACAAGGCGTTCGGAAAAGAGTATTGGTCAGAACAAAGAAAATTTGTAGAGAGCCATAAACATACAAGAAAAGCTAGAGAGATGGACAGTCAGTTATGTGCCATGCGTGATACATGCATAGTCGATCATGTATCTTTCGTTACATGACTGTCGAAGCAGATTTTTCCCGCATTAGATTGCCATTTCTTTCTACGATAGACCAGTTGCTATCCAAGTCTATAGAAACCGGCCTGTCTTGCTATTTACCCATAGCTGGCGGGGAGAAGAAGAGGATTCATACCTTTCCCAAGGTTATTAGCACGTAAGTAATGGATTCAACTGGAATTGGAACTCGGCTGTCCGATTCCTCAATCCGTGCCACTATCCATTGCTCATTTGTTCAAATTGCATGCGTTTTAAGTGATAACTTAGTATTGAAATATTTTTCTGGTTATCTGGATAGTCGGATGAATATAAAGTTCTCAGTAGTTATTTTATGTATTATTTCGACAATAGCGCCAAAGATTGTAGTTGTTAATTATTTTTGTCGGGGCACCTGGTAATTGTTTATGCATATCACTACATTGCGTCGTCCGTCCGTCCGTCCGTCCGCCGAATTACACCTTAAAACGTCTACACGGAATACATATTTAATAAATGCTAAAACAATAACAGAAAAAAATCTGTATAATGGCTCGTTAATAACTTTTCGACTGTCACGTCCTAAAGATTAAGCAATGAGTCCTCAGACAACGGCTCTTTCTTTTTCAACGAATATTTTGTCTCTCATTCTCCGTTTTCTTTATTTTCTTTTTCTTTTCTTCCATCTCTATACAGTTTCAAATGAGTTTTGGTTCTGAAATAGAATACAAGGTCATAGGCGGAAAGAAAAATGCCAGTTTTCTTGCTGTGTTTTTCTTTTCCCAATATTATTCCTTGAATAAATCCTTTTAAAAGCCAGACTGGTTTTCCATAATATTTTAATGAGCTGTTTCCCAACTAGGTTAAAAGTGTCTAGGCCAGTGTCTGCAGCATTAAAAAAGACCATAAGCAGGTGAGATTTCTCGTTACAGAAACACGCCAAGATTGGAACTATCAAAAACAAAATAAAAAAAAAAAATGTATTAATACCATAATATTTTATTCCGTATTAGTTTTCTAAATAGAAATTCAGTATTCATTATATCCGTTTATGCATGGAATGATAATTTGCTACAAGTCCATATGAAGTGTAAGAAGATTGCATTACGAAAAGTTACCGGCTTACGTAGAAAAATCATTTATAATCATAGCGTTTTAACAAGTCTTGAACACCGACCAGACGCTAGAAAGAAAAATATGTATTAGGTTGGTGCAAAAATAATGACGTAATAATGTCGTTTTTTGACGTTAAAAAATACGTCAAAAAACGACATTATTACGTCATTATTTTTGCACCAACCTAATATTTCTTTTATCTCGAAAGCAAACGTTTAATTATATAGAGCCACTTGTACAAGAGCGTACTTTAGTCTTAACATACACTATAGCTTTTCCAGCACAAGGACGTAATGCAGTTTCCGAGCGTACCTAATTACTGCTAAATTCACTCTAACAAAAGATACATGAGGTTATTTTGATTAGCATTGCACAATGGATACCCCATGTAAGCTCAATAGTACAAGTATAACTATGAAAACAACTTATCCGACACCTAGTTTCCACCGTGTCTTTCGAAGTAGTTCCGCTGGGTGTGTAAAAAGCAATTGTGCAAAATATTCTATTCACTTGTTTTTGTTCCCTGAAATTTGAATAGTCATTTGTATATGAAAAAGAGAACGGATACAGAATGTCTTTTTTAAATATTTTGGTAAATTTCTTGTAGCATCGATTAAATCGTTTGGTGTCAGGTGCAAAGCACGCAGAAGAAATTACCAAAATTATTATCGAATTCGTTATATTCACTCACGTGCACATACTGTTGGAGATCTGTATAAAAACCATCTCTTCTCCCTTCCAAGATATGAAGCGAGAAGGTCTTCGATATTATATATATACAGGGGGTAACAGCAATTTTTTTCAATTATTAGATAAAGCTCTGAAACTTTGTACCTTAGAAATGATTAATGATAACTTACTGGAATTCTCCAATGTTTTTATAACACTATTGAACTCTACTTTGTGCAATAGGAAAATATAATTACTCTCTAAGCTTAACAGAAATATCGTGATGAAATATATCATGAACGAAAATAATGTTCATTATTAATTAATCATAGATGAGGATCAGAAGCTCAAGAATGATTAAAACACACACACACACACACACGTATATATATATATATATATATATATATATATATATATATATATATATATATATATATATCCCAAGATCATTTTCCATCTTCACCCTCTCTAACCTAAGTTTTTTTGTTTGTTTGTCTTTTGTTTCCCCTGGAGTAAGCTTTTGCGTCCGATTTCATTTTCAAGTGCTATTGGGAATGTCATAGCTGAAACTCCTACTCAACTTATGGATTGAGTTGGATCTTTTCTAATTGATCGCTTTAGCTAATTTGAAATGATGGTCCCTCTTGTGACCTCTTGATCGAGTTTTCCTCTCTACGGTTCCCTCTTTTTTAAACGTATTCACCGTTCTCTTGATGGTTCTTGAATGGACTTTGAAGATAGAAGCCACAGTATGAATTTTGGTACCATTAGTGAAGACCGGAATGAGCTTTTACCTCTCATCATTGCTCATCTTGAAAGACAATTGATCTGGCACAAAACAATTTTACCTACAGTCTTTTTAGTTGAATAACTCAGGGATTTTTTCCGCGATTTTTAGGATATATGGTGTCATGACTAAACGTTTTATCTGGAAATCTGGAAAAAAGTAACTCAATTTGTTTAATGTTTTTGTTTTTTTTTTGTTTTTTTTAGATATTAAACATTTTGTGGGATAGATAATTATGCTGTTACACAGTTTTGATGTTAAACCAGGTATATATAATCAATACGGATTGAATGACACTGAGATAAGAGCTCAATTCATTTTTGACTTCATAGAAACAGAAACGAGCGTAAAATCTAATGATAGATGTATATGTATGCAAAAAGAATCACGTATACATATGCTGGTATTATTTACATACGATACTTTTATTTAAAATATGACTTAGAAATCTTTTACGAGGTCATATCATGCACAAACCCGAAGCCTCATGGGAATAGTCAAAAATCCTTTCAGAAACTTTCGTCTTCCATTAGACAAACAGCTTCTTCTCAAGAACAGCTGCTTTGTGGAACAGTCTTCCGGCGGGATGTTTTCTCAATTACTACAATCTTGACCTATTCAAATCTAGGGTTAGCCGTTATCTTTCTTGCATAATCCCAGGATCGTCACTTTTTCCTTTTCTTACGCTTACACGACACCTCACAGTAACCCTCTATCTTGGATGACTCTGGGGCCTTTTATTGCTTGAACATAAATATAAAAGATCAAAATATTAAGATATAGAAATGTTTCGTTAGAAACCATGAAAACAATTCCGAACTTCCATGCCATACTTAATTCCCTACCAAATGAAGTAGATCCTCGAAGCGAAATATATGTTGGTTCTGGACACGTGAGCAGTGAGGAAGTTCTAAAGAAAATGGGGACTTGAAAACTTAAAATCAGAAAGAGGCAGATGACATTTCTTAAAGACTTAACTAGGAAGAATTAGAATGGCAAATATACTCACAGGAGATAATGAAGGAATAATTATCATGTGTTACTGTTTCCCTCTGCATCCTGTGAATATTAAATTTTCCAGTTCGTCTTTCCTCGTAATGTGTCCCATAAATCTCAATCTCTGATTATATGTACAAGTTCTCATGTAGTTCCTATTTTCTTTAAACCTTCCTTGCTTCTCACATGCACTGATGCACTGTTTATGGCAACAAGAAAGACACATAAGTAACGTCAAAAATATCATTAAAATTTCTAGGGTACATAATGAGGAAAGAGGGCTTCGAAAACTTGATACTCACAGGACATATTGAAGTTAAGAGAGACAGAAGAAATCATCGCAAAACCTACCTGGTATTTTATTGAGAGCGTCACTCGGACTGGCGTAACTACAGAGGACCTCAACAGATCAACTATCCGACAGCAACACACCCGCCTTTAGAATTACATCTCTATCGGTACGAGTCTCATCATTGTCCAGCATTCATTTTCATATAGATCAGATATGACATAGCAGGTTAGCATTCTTTTCCCTGAAGTTTCAATACACACAGGGTAAAAATGAACGTGGAAAAACTTACTGTAATAAAGAGCAGTAGTAAGAACTACTAAATAGTATATTGTTTAGAAATAAAACTTTTTTGTACTAACAAATATTAATAATCAGCATATCTTCTTATTCCTTTTATCCACGGCATCGATGGCTGGGAAAGTCCAGCCTACTCCCGAGGAGTAACCCAAAACAGTTTGACGAGGCCATTCGCGTGAATTTGATTTTGATAGACAACTCTGCGCGACGGAGAAACCCACACATTTGTCCAGAAGCGTCTCCAGTGAGAGTGAAACAGGCCAAATCTGAGAGACCTGGTTGCATCGGGTTGTCGGATAGTTGATCTTTTGAGGTCCTCTGTAGTTACGCCAGCCCGTCTGACGCTGCCCTCTTCCGCCTGTTTGGTCGTTGTGACCGTGTAGATCTTTGCCTATTCCGCCTTTGGGGACTTCGGGTGTTGGTCGCGTTGTCTGGTCCATCATCCTCGACCTTACCGTCATTATTAAATGTTAAAAACGTTTATAAGAGTTGAGTAAAAACAAAAGTATCAGAGTTCAGCACTGATGAGGGAAGTTTTGTTTTTGTTTTCCTTCCCAGCGTGTTAACAGGACTCATGGTTGAGGTAAGTGATTGGTTTAATTTAAAAAAAAAAAAAAGAAAAGATTTCAAGCTTTGTAAATATAAATTCCTCTAAGTTTACGGTAAATATCAATATATTCCTCTAAGTCTATATATGTTAAAATTAACCAAATTTATTACTATATTTACGAACTTTATTTTAATGAGGTGGAAAACTAGAGAAATAATTTTAATATTTGCATTACACAGTACCAATCTCACGAATGCGTAAAACCAACTTATCTTGAAAATCAGCGCTAGAAATTCGGGTTTCCCGTTCAGTTCGGACGCCGATTTCTGGTACCGATTAGGGAACAAAAAGAAACGAGAATCTTAAGATTTTTACTTTTCAAACAAACCTGAGGCTTGATCTCTTTAAAAATCAACATTCAAGGATTTGAGATCGATTGCCGATATCCGTCATTGTGAGATATATGTACTTATCTAGGCTATGTGACAGACCTCCAGCTTTCTTCATTTTACGAATTCTTTAATATTTTCAGCTGCATAATAGCTAATATATTTCTCTTAAATCCGGCTAAGTCTGTTCAACAGGCCAAATTTCCATTATATTAAATCATGTCATCCATAAATATATCTACCTTGGTATTGGTAATAAAACTATCGTAAATAGGAGAAAATTCCAATGAAAAGTTTACATTCCCCTTTTAACTAAAAGTGATCTCTTCGACTCCTCAGATTTTCAATACTGTGACCCACGTTATATCTAGTAGACATAAATTTGTATTATATATCTCCACTTCAACAATGCCACGATTTGTTAATGCTTTATACTAAAATTCTTGGGTTATAAATTATTTAAAGACTCTTTGAGCACTTGTCGCAGAAAGATGATTAATAAGGTATATTGTAAGTTAGAGTTCGATTCAATCTTTTGGGTGTGCTGGTCATCTTTATGGTTTTATGAATGCAACTGAATCACTTGAATCTGTAGACTCAGTGTAGGTCCACAGCCGCAAAACGCTAGTTGTGGCTACTGTGGTTTCCGTTTGATGTTTTACGGTATGCATTTACTAGTCCTAGGCCAACATGCTTTGGAATCAGAGTTGTCCTTTTTTTTTGCTGAATGGCTGTCAAGCAAGGCTAGAGAATCTAGTCCCTCCTGATATTTAAGTTATAGCCGAGGATGGCAAAACCTGGACTCATACTTTTCCCTATGCATTTGCGCCGAGTGAATCTGAATTTGAAATCGGTTCGCCGATCCCATTTTCTAGAATAACTGCTAATCTACTAGAAATAAAGTTTATCCTTGATTACTTCCCATACGTCTTTTTTCTAATAAACCAACTTCGTTAGAAACAAAGAAAAAAATGCTGAACTGTTATAAATTATCAGCCCTTGTATAGGTTAGTGAATACTCAGATGATGAAGAGACTTGAAGGAACAGGAATGTCATTCTACAGAATGATGCTAAGAATACCATGGGACAGAACATTTGTAACGACGAATTTCTAGAGACAATGACAACAAGAAGGACACATAAGTAACATCAAGAAGGGACCGTTGAAATTTCTAGGGCGCACAATGAGGAAATAGGGCTTACAAAACTTGATACTCACGGGACATATTGAAAGTAAAAGAGATAGAAGAAATCATCGCAAAACCTACCTGGTATTTTATTGAGAGTTACAAAAGGAGATGGAAATGTGGAGAGCCATAATCACTAACGTCCTAAAGCGACACGACACATAGAACATTGTCAGAATTTGTAAAGAATGACAAAGTAAAAAACGCGATTATCACAACAGAATACACATATTAAAAGATTTTTAAATGTTATTACTTTTTATTTATTTACTGCTTGAAACAAAAAGTTTCACCAAAGTATTCAGTATTTCTCTGTGTACCTTTTACCATTTTCATAGTTATCCAAAATGCACACTCTAAGAAATAGTTATCATTTTCTGGCTCTTCTTAGTCTTGAGTGTCACAAGATAAGCATCGTGTTACGGTTACTGATACGAGCAGAGTAACATGTATGCAATATTATAGTTCGACAGAAAATATCTTATTTCGGTAACGTTTACTGTGAGACTGAGGACGCGAGCCGATGATTACCCGCAAATGAGTCGAAGATACGAATAAAGAATTTTTTAAATGCTATATTACACCAGAGCGTGGGTGATCATAGCACTCCGCAAATTACTTTATTTCCTGTGGCTTGTCATTACTTTTTTTTTTAAGGGTAGTGGATTGGTTTCATTTCTCCTAGAATTGTTACCATCCAGGGCTAGATAACCCAGTCCACCCTACTATTTATCTCATAGATGATGGAAAGCATTAATGTATGCCTTTCCCAAGAGCATTCGTGCGAAAGTGAATAAGACATTAAACCGGAATTTAAACTTTACTCTCGCATTCTATTTTCTGAGAAGATAACCATTAGACTCCTTGGACATTCCAAAAATAAAATATTTCACCGCGGATACGGAGAACTAAAAATATTTTTCTTCTTTCAGTTTTCTGAATGAAGAATTAGCTTTTATGTATTTTTTAAATATTTTTCAATAATCCGTATACCCACAATGTGTAGTGGATATCTAGGTTATCCGAAGTGGTGAATAATGTGGACAGCGTCAGACTATCGTTACATTTAGATCCATAATATAGTGGGAGTCTTAATAAATGGTATGTCTGAAAATCATAGAAGGGATCAGAAACTGCTAAATTAATAAATGGGGCTGTTTTTAATTAAATCTCCGGAAATTCTTTTAAAAAAATAAGCGTTTCCATTTCTTTTAGACATAATAAGCGTTTTCATTTCTTTTAGATTTCTATATTGTTTGAAACTTGTCTCTTAGATATCTGTCTATATTTCTGAAATGAGGTATTATGTAAACTATTTACATTATTTGGACAATTGTCCTTATCTTTGTCGCCATGTTTATTACAATAAATAATGTAATAGATATGGCGACAATAATCCGGATAATGTAAATAGTTGTTTCTTAGGTTTAACATTTTTAGCAAAAGAGTATTTACTTAATATTCTAAGTTATAATGTTATCAGCTTGGTTTTTGTTAGCAGGTTTTGCAAATGATTAGAAGTGAATTCATTCTGCACAAATCACGTACGATCACCGAAGTTAAGCAACGTCGAGCATGATCAGTACATATCTGGGTGACCGCTTGGGAATACCAGGTTTTCTAAGTTTCTGGGTTTGCGTGTGGTGTAATAGATAATAACTCGAGATTGTTAATCGGAAAGCAGAGTTCAAATTTCAGTTTATATTCGCCCGTACAAATACCCTTTGAAAGGTATGAATCCAGCTCTTCTCTCGTTAATTATTAAGAACTGTATCACTACGCCATTATCTCCAAAATAAAATTGCATACAAAATATTTAGATTTGCTACTAACAAAACAACCAACCATATTTTCCTAATTCTCTAGCTCAATGCATATTAACTGAATAGATATCAAAATAAGACTTAAAACTTACCATTACCGTGTAGCGTTCTTGTTCCTCGCTCGGAATCATTCTTTTACTGTTGCTAAGCATTGTCGCCTTGGGTATGACGATAAATTACATCCGGCAGCAAGGCCTCTGATCGGGAGCTCGGAAGTTTTGAGGCTCATGGAACCACATTTTAATTACTTAGGGGTGCTAGCCAAGGACAAATAACCCTCAAACTGGAGCAAACACTATGAAAGTATAAAAATACATTTTGATTATGAAAATACCTGCAATAAATTTTGGAAAAATATTACCAGAAATATATTTTTCGTAAAAATTACTAATGCTACAAAGGAAATTAAATTTAGACATTAAATGACCCATAAGGAGTTGATGTGCCACTAATCAAAGAAACCAATTCTAAGTATCGGTTAGTTTGGGCACATGTATAACGCATCAAGTGAGAATCAAAATCATTTTTGAGTATCTACAAATCCAACTTTGGATATTACGCTAATCCGAGCCGTCTATATTCTGTAATCATATAACCTCAGACATTCCTAGCTTCCGATATTTTCCTCGGTACTAAAATGATACTTTCTTGCACGAAATGCTCATAGACAAATTCAGTTTATTACATAGAATTTCAAACTTTCCGAATATTTTAACATTAATCCACTTCTAGAACTTTTATATTGATAACCAATAATCACTTTCAAATTGGAGACATTGTTCGTAGGTGACGATATTTAAAAAAAAATGATATCTAATTGATAGGTTACACCGCAACAACAAAATTGGAAAGTCAACAAAAATTGCTCTGATAATTTATTAAAAACTGAACACAATCCACCCTAAGCCTGATCCAGTAAAACGTTATAAATAAAGAAATCTCAAAGGCCAAAATACGCAGAAATATTGGGCTGGCCAAAAAAATATCGTCCGGTTTCTTAAGTAAATTTCTACTTAATAACCAAACAAACTTTTTGACAAACTCAATAGATCACTAAAATTTGTGATCAGATGAATTCCCCGAAGTCGATCCAAGAGGAAATAGCCGAAAATATAAATTAAATAAAGAATAAATTGAATTTAATTTTTGAAACTATCTATAGAATATTAAATTGGGTATATTTAATATATTCGATTTGAAACGGCTTATATAATAATAAATCGAAAAAAAATGTTTACTCTAGTTTTCTTGGCCTCTTTCCAAAAATAATCTTATGTTTTTTTCGATGTCTTTTTAGAAGAATAATTGTCAATGCTCATTAATTATCGAAATAGGAACGACGCAAGCAAAGTTGAAAAAAGAAAATGTAATACGAAAGAAGATTGAATTAATTTTTCTTCTACTCGTTCTTCTAAATATCCGAATAATTTAATTCAATTTTTCTTATATTTGAAATATTTCCATAATTATCACCGACAATTCGAGCTTGTTCATTTGATGATATGTTTGAGAATACAACGAACGTCTATGAATCACCAAGTTCTCACTCACTCACTCACTCAATCGTTGCATGAAGTTCTTACCGGAGGCAGAAATACGAATTCAGATCAATTTAAAAATTTATACTGTCTGCAATTAGTTGTTGCATATTTTACAAGTTTGCCTCATTGCAATTTTTAAATGAAAATGCCAAACCCCAAAGCATACAGTGTACATATTTAAGAACTGTAGATATTTTATTACGAAAATAGTTGATTTTATAACGATTAAATGTCAGAAAATTGTAAAGACTAAGTATTTTCGTTTGAATGACGTTCAACGGGGGAGTTATGTTATCTTTAATATTGCCATAAATAATGAGAACAAGACATGGTCAAAATTGATCGAATACCGCCCTCCTCCCGAATACTGACAAAAAAAAATCACATGAAGCCGGCATCCCAACCATCGAATCGGGAATTTAAAGTGCTAGGTAAGACTGCAAAAACTGTAGCAAACATTTTAATATTACTTCTTGAAAGAGTTATCCTTTCGAACATTATCTGAAAACGTAAGACAGATAACACAGATAAAGCCATAGTTACTTCAGATATTAAATAATTGTACAAACGTATCTCTTAGAAATATCGAGAGCAATCAAAAACGTTCTTCTTCCTACTGATACATACATTTATGAAGATTTACCAATTCACTAATTTATCGATATTAGTGATAAATTAGTGAATGAAGTCTGCTAAATTATGTATCTGGATACATCGGACAACGAAAACGTAAAGCTTTATATTTCAAGCTAAGCGTCCTTGTATTTTCAACTTTTCAAAATGTAAAATTGTAACCGGCGCTTGTATTATTTGTATTATAGGTTGGTAGGTAGGTACATACATACAATGCCACCGTTAAAATCATGATTTTGTAAAATTCCTTTCGAAACGCATATCATAACTGATTTTTGTTTTGCCATTCAACTACCTATAAATTCTGTATGAACATTTGTATCACATTTTGCGAACAACTTCCGTCATTTACTATTTCCAACCAATCATTATACTGGCGGAGCCCTCAAGCGCTGTCTTCAGTTGAAATGTAAGTATATAGACAATAAGAAAATCGCATATTACAAGAATATTTAAATGTCGATAAAAATTGTTTTTAACCAACCAATGACTATGCAATCAATGAAGAAACAAAAGTCTCTGGAAACACCTAAATAATCAAATCTCCAAGAAAATTGGTTTGTCGTTGTATTTTAATCGATTCATTCGTACTCGACCAATTTTCAGTATTCCCGAGACGAACAACTACCTTTACTCTGTGAATCAGTCTTATCATATGCATTATTGCATGTGCCTTTAGTAATTCGGTATGATTTTCGATACCTAAGGTTTAAAATGAATTTTTAAATGAAAAAGCATTCTTGAAGATTACATTTTAGCTTTAGTTGCAAGCTAAATAATTAAATTTAATATTTTAATAAGTAAAATATTTTGGTGTATTTCAAATAGAAATCATATAGATCGGAATCTCAATTTTCAGAAATTTTTCTTAATATCAAAAAATTTGTAAACAAAATAAAATTATCGGTTTTAAAATCTTCCAAAAATAAATATATTTCTGACAAGTTATTTGAGTAAAATTAGCAAATTTAAAGTTAAAATAATCTGATTTGAAATAAACATTACTTACTTATAGCATAAAAAGTAATATACAAGCATTTTTAACGACGAGTCGTGTCTTTCTTTTTCAGTTTTTTTTTTTTTTTTTTTTTTGACGTATCGATAAGTTCCGAGGTGGATGACCAGAATTGACATAAATTTACGAAACCTAAATGTACGCATTTTTTTTATTTTTAACTACTTAGTAATTTTTATAAATTAACAGCTTCAGCAATTATCTAATATTGACTTTTAGTTACGTTTGAAGATGCTTTATAAAAAATTTAAAGCAGTATAAAATTTTCTTAAATTAATTTTAAAATTTGATAAGAGATGAAATTAAAACAAAGATCGGTAAGCAAGAAAATGAACGCATTGATCTGGATTTTTATAGTAATTAAAATATTGTTTAATTATTAATCATACTTATTATAAAACCCAGGTTGTGTGTGTGTCTGTTCGTTTATATATTGGATCGGATTTCCTACATTTTTCAACCTATTTCGACAAAACTTCACTGGACTACGTAAAATTACCTTGCGGTGGTTCTGATAGCGCCAGAAATTGGGAAAACACAATTGTTTTTACACGAAATCAATTTGAAAACACGATTAAGAGGCATCGCTGTCGCGAGAATGAAAGCGGGACAACTCATATCGAGTTATAGTTATTATAAAACCCAGGTTGTGTGGGGGGGATCGGATTTCCTACATTTTTCAACCGATTTCAACAAAACTTCAATTTTTTTTGGCAGGTAGTGTTTTTTATTGTCTTGCACACTTTTTCTTTATTTTTACATTCAGAATGCTTTAAAAATTCCATTTACAAGACAATTGTTTATAATAAAATTCTATTCAATTGGTAGACTCATAACGATTGAAAACAATGTTTTTGTTTGAGTTTGGGTTTGACCAATTCGTAAAAAAAATACAAAAAACAAACTAATTAAAACATGCGTGTCCGTCAACCTTAAACAATAATGTTTGTCAATTTTATTTTTCAGTCTTTATGATGGTCGATACTTGATCTATCTCTTACTGTTACATCCCCAGGCAACGCCGGGCTCTACTGCTAGTAGTTAATAATTTTTAACATTAGCTAAAAGTTATTTTTCTATTTTCTTCAATCCAAGCACTTGACCTGTCATAATAATGCCAAGTTTAGCCTCACAGATGAAAAAAAGGGAACAATTAAGTAATTTCTTTTTAAAAAAATAGAATAGAAAAACGACGTTTATTAATCTTTACAATTTTGGATTCGTAAATTTCGTTTCCACTTAATCACATACAAGAAAAGAAGTAATACAGGATTTTAAACGTTTTTAAACTATTAAAATTATTATAATTAAAATTTAAAAATAAAAAGATTCTTGTAAAAATTCATTATTCGTCTAAAAAATTTTAGTAATTCAGACAATTTTTAGTTTATTATTTGGTGTAGATTTTTAGTTAGAATAGCCAAAGTTTGAAAAAAACTGGATGATTTACATTCTTCAAGGAGTCCTACTTTTAACTAATGAAAAACTTCTGGAAAAATTAGGTCACGGAAAAATACGAATTCAAAGCCGGTTAGGCTAGCAACTTCATCCAGTAAAACCTATTTACTACTGAAACCAGAGTAGCACAACAATGCAATTTAAGTTCCCAAAAGGAGCACGCAAGCACATACACACCTGAACTTACAAAACATCAATGGGGAGAATCTGTAAAAGCGCTTTCATAATCCAGAAAGATGTGAAGTTCTTGGAGAATCATGAAACAGCTTTAACCATGGAAAACGGTAGTGGAACAAAATGGCACATATATCGTTGGATATGTAAATAGCGAAATATTGAATTTGAAATTAATTTTTAATTAATAATCATAGATGCGTGCATCAAATAATCTTTATTACTTGCTAAAACATCATTTTTTTTCCTTTCTGCTAATGTTTTTAATGTATAACAGCAGTTGGTGGAATATTAAACCTGATTTAAATTGAAATAAACTGGATCGTAACAGCCTTCTTTACCAAATCAGATTGAACCGACTCACTTAGTGGATTTGATAGCTGCCAATAATTAATCGAATAAGGGTTTGAGACAGTGATGGAGGCAACGAAATGTAACATTTTATCAATTTACGTCACAAAAATATCCTTGTTTCAAGTTTTTTTAGGCTTGAAAAATTATTTTATATTCCTCTCAATTTACGTAATCAGCAAAACTTTAACTGGCATTGGGAAAAATTAACTATTTTCTTGTAAGGAAACATTCGGTATTTATTGACTGAACAGATGGCATTACTGTAAATTGGAATTTATAAAATCATTCAAAAAGTTTTTTCAAGAAACTAAGTTTATCATGTCCACTGAATTTTATCGCCTTTTTTTTTTTTTTTTTTTGTACTGATAGAAGTTTTCTTCGTAATATTGTAAGGTACTGGGGAAATTTAAGATCTTAATTATATCATTTTCAATTTCAATTACATGTGCGATCCATTTTAGTTCTTACTTCTCTTGAAAGTTTTA
>OZ010571.1:129247487-129339987 GCA_963932145.1 Acanthosepion lycidas
GGCAAAAATGCATTAAATACAAGACGTGAGACTTGACTGCTGAATTTGAACTTCAAAAATGTCACGTTCCTCTATTCTGTTAGGTTGGTGCAAAAATAATGACGTAATAATGTCGTTTTTTGACGTAGTTTTTAACGTCAAAAAACTACATTGTTACGTCATTATTTTTGCACCAACCTAATAGAATCAGCTCACTTATTTCTAGTTTGTAGACAAGAATCACTTAATAGTCAGTTTGGCTACATCCTAAATATCTGCAGTGGGTACGAGAGAAATTTCAAATAAAACCATTTCTTTTAAACTTGAACAAAAAATAGAATGTAATAAATATTTAACTTACTGGTATCTTTTATATGGAGGTAGTATAGTATCTATTGGCGAGCTGAATTCAATTTCCCGCTTAAGTCTGTTGCGTTCCCATTCACAGAAATACTTTTAGGAAACATGAATCTGTATCTCTTTCTTCAGCTACGGGTCAAAAGCAGGATAGTCTGGAATACATCCAATACTAGAGAACTCTGTCTAGACTACTCTAAATTCAAACCCGTATAGGAAAATAATTCACATTATTTTGCCCATTATGTTTTGGAAAGTAACGTATAATAACGAAACGGAATCTATGAAGAATCATGATCGCCTACGTAATGACATTTAAAAATGTCTTTCTGGTAGGTTATAGATTCTCTTTTACCATAACAGAGAATGCTTTCAATAATTCTCCTTTCAATGAAAAATATTTTTCGTTGAAAAACTATCAACCATATTTTGAAAGTGAAATACTTTAGTGTAGATGTTATTGTCGTAACAGCTATAATACCTTCTGCAGTTGTTGATCGACTGTAAATTGTGAATCTGTTTTGTTTCATGAAAAAAAAAATTCCCATTAATAAAAAAAAAAAAAAAGGAGAAAAGATTATCTATGGCAATTGCTTCATGGTTGATTATGAGCATCTTTCAATTTTATTCTGTAAGTGAAATCCTTTTGAAGAATGGAAAAGGAGATAAATATTTATCAAACCTTAATATTGATTGAGTCGCTAGTTCATTCTTACTCACTATTGAAATCCCTACGCGAATAAATCATTTGAACGCCTTCACCCACACAACCAGTAGCGCACGTCTTGATGCCGACACAGGTGTGCTGAGCTGATCTTTAAAACTGTGTGAATACATACCCGCTTGTTTGTCTGTTCCCGCTGTAAATCGATATGACCCACTCGACAAATGTCAAAATACGTTCATTAGGTTTAACTTTTCAACCGGAATGTCATGGATATATTGGATTTCCTTTTGTTGAGGATATTCGAAGTTGCAATGAAATAAGAAAAAATTCCTGAAAACTAAGATATTCATCGTCTCACATTAATGCGAACTATTAAATCAACTTCAAACATACGAAACACTTCCAAGTCCTATAAATGACAAAGCTATTTTAATTTCATTCATGAACAGAATCTCTATTCTATATTGCATGTTGCTGAAAAGTGTTTAATGCCGGAAATATATAAAACATGCTTCCATTTGCCATAAAATAGAAAATGAATTCATTGAACTGGCAGCTATTTTACAAATAAAAAAGTGAATAAATGTCCGAGAATGTTAACTGACAATAACTTCATTGCATTTAAGTTATTCAGACCATGTAGTATTTTAAAAGAAACATTTTAATTTCAATTTAAATAAAGTGAATTTCCTGTTAAGTTTATTTATATTACAGCGATTATATTTGAATGCTTATGATTTAAACACGAAAAATCTATCCAATCTTAAGATAATTCGACAAAAAATAATCATTTGAGTCGAAGAAGATTTTTGTGTTTAAGTGGAAAAGCATATAAACACTCACCCAGACACGTATTATACGTAATGTGTGAGAAAACGACATTATTTTTGCACCAACCCAATATATCATTACGCGACAGCAGCAGATGAATAATTTATGACACTTTCTGATAAGATGAGAAAAAAGTCTTTAAAATGTCAATGCTTGTCATCAAAGAACTGTTTAGATATAGATGTATTTGATTCTTTCATTTTTACCGACATTTTGTCCAGTATCCCAATGGACCCCAACGTGGTCACTTTTTTTTTTAAGAGTCTGCTTGAAATGCTTTCATACCTGTGGGCCATGAAAACCCAATGCTGGTCTTTTTTTTTCTTCATAAAATCCCAGGGTGTAATAATTCCATTTTCATTTGACGACTCACTTGATTACGTGTTAGCAGGTTTAGAAAATTCCAACCCTTCTTAGTTAATCGTTATTAAGACACTGGACGGTGTCTTAATTGAATCGTTCCCCCACAAAGAAGAGATGCGACACAAGGTCTTTTTAAAGTGGGGACACGAGCGCGTGCACCCGGGCAAGGGACAAAAATCGCCCACAGACCCCGCAAACGGCTAGCACCAATCCCTCCCTCTTGTGCAATGGGGGGGCGGCCTCGGGCAGCTGTTCCCCAGGGCTCGGCACCTGTCAGTATAATTTTCTCAGTTGCCCCTCTGTCCTTTGACAGAGAAGCCCCTGAGCGCACTCTGACCAAAGACAGAGACGCAACTGAGAGACGATAAGCCTGCGTTGAAGGAGGGATTTACACGGTGCGATTTTCCAAGCGTACCTTAGATGTGGCACAAGGCAGAATGTAGGAGGTACCCAGTGAGGATCGAACTCACTACTCAATAGTAATTGTTCTAACGAGAGAAGATTGCTATCAATTACACCGCATCGAGGTGCCCTAAGACACTTGACAGATAGTATAGAGACCATTATAAGAATATATATCGATGGTTCAGTATAGATAGTCTTCTCGGATAGAAACGTATATTTAGTTACAGGTACACACGCATGTGTAGGTAGTGTGATAGTTACTCTGAAAATATCGAACCTTGTTCGAATTCTAACAGAGTCAGTTACATCAAAAAATACCATTGACAAAAGTATCAATAAATCTTTTCCTCGCTTTCTCCAGCTGTAGGTTAAATAGCAAGACAAACTTAATTCGAATGGTTGACAACCCGTCTAAGAAAAAGGAAAACTCGTAATTCCTAACTTGAGGACTATTTGAATATTTCTTGGTATATTGTACCATTTCTTTTGGCAGTTCTAAAAAATATCTTTTTCTACAAAAATCTCAACTATGAGATCCTGTGTGTGTGTGTAGCTGAAAGAATTTATGAACTGTTAGGGCCTCATATATATATATATATATATATATATATGTATGTATGTATGTATGTATGTATGTATGTATGTATCCTCGCACCTATATATGCGTATGCAGATGTACATATCTTCTGAAAGATCATTAACTGGAAGGAGGCTATAGCTGTAGAGATACAGTTGAGGATTGATTGTACCATATCGAGAGAAAAGAGTTATTCGAAAAACATTTATTCGAATTGTAAATTGTTTGAATGAATAATCGAAAGGACAAATATACTAAATTATAAGTATTCGAAATGCCTATGTTTGAAATACGTATGTAGTCTTGCTTTGAGTTGATTTACCTAGAAGTAATAACGCCCTTGAAGGGTGGGGTATGAGGCATTTTTGCAGCAAGTGACATCCAACAACATGGAAATTCTTAGATGCTCCTAAAAAAAGAAAAAAACAACAGGACTTGCAAGAAATTCATATTGCCAAAGAGCAGGTTGCTAACATACTAAGATTTACAAGAAATACAGCGACGTAAATGAAAAACTTTAATTAGTGGCGTACTTTAACGAGTACTCTTCAACTAGTTGACTATTTGCGTGTAGTATCATAACTTAAGGTTATAAGGATTTTTCTTACAAATTGTTTTATTAACAATATTTGTATTTCGAATAATTAGCATTTGTGTATTTCCTCTTAATATTTACATTTTTATTGCAATAAAGAATTTTGCGTTTCGAATGCTTTTAGTACAAGTGTCCTTTCATTTAAATTTTTATTCAAACAATTTGCAATTCAAATAATTTTTTTTCAAATAATTGTTTTCGATTAATGTTTATATAATCGATTGTACTAACATAGGCATCAAAAACGAGTTTATTATTTCTGTACTTCAAATAATAAATACATATAGATTAATTAGATCAATTTGGAAATCAAAGGCTCCTGACTATTTTATAAGGTTTAAGAATAAATCAAAATACTAAATATGTTGGAAATATTCGCTGTTGACAAATTGTATTATACGAATCTACCCAGAAGAGGCTATACTACAGCCTAGAAAACATTCGACATTTTGGGAAAAAATTCGGCTTGAACTCGGGAAATTGACGTCAGTAGTAATTACGGAACTCTCTAAGCTAATAAACTTTTAAAAGTCAAGTCTTGTCTAGAACAGATTTGAGCAGCCAGTAGAGATCGAACTCACAAGTATCGGCTTCAGAGTCTACCGTCATAAATTTCTTTGTATATAGGTCTATCAATAAGTTCGTAATTTAAAGCATTTATCTGTCGCAACATTTTTTTTATTTTACAAAATATCTTTAACAATTAATACAATAAATTAAGTGGTCGATATTAATCACAGACAGAATATTATACAGTGAAATTCTCAGATCAAAATGTAGTTCGTAAGTCCACGTTAGGCTGCTCAATTATTGATGCAGTATCGTACTATATACGAACTGTTAGAATTTATTATGTTTAAATAAAACTTTAGATATTAATTTTATCTAGCGTCATTGATTAACCACTAACATTCACTTGATACATAAAGAGCAAATAAATGACATCAAATAATCAGTTTATACACGGTTAGAAAGGAGCTGAAATCAAACAAATGTCTATTTATCCGCAGCGACCCATAAACTTAATGATTAACAACTTGGTGCGACGTGCTTGAGTGTTCGAATGAAGCCAGCATAATTATTACTGAATTACATTTATGATTGTATTTACTTGAGTTTTATTTCTTGTTTGTTGGACAGATTCGACCTTTAGAGTGTCAGTAAGGAGGAAAAAACGACAGGAGTAAAAGAATACAAAACATAAGGAAAATGTCTAAATACAGGAAGAAGAATGATAAAATAATTAAAATTAGTAAATAATGGCGTATGAGAAATCAAATGTCAAAATAAGAAAGCAAACTGAGAATAAAAGATTAAAAGGAAGAGGACAAAGATAGGTTCGCCTATCGCCCGGTTCAGACACCTTCCACGTCTCTTGAACAGCACTAGAGATTTATACATTGTTTTTCCCCGTTTAGGATTGGGATTCCGGTTCTTTCCCTCTTATAAAGTCTTCTCATTCTGTCCTTCCCAGTAACCTCTTGCGTCTTATCGCCTTGCTTGGGATAAAATGATTAAAACAATATGCCGAAAATAAGAGAAAAAGAATATAACAAAATAAGAAAAATGAAAAGGCGAATAGACAAAAGGCGGGTAGAGGAAGTTGAATTCGAGAAAGATAAAAGGAGATGTATAAGGTAGAAAGAAGTCTGAACAAACGGGAAAATATACAAGAAAATAATGCGCGATAAAGAATGAACAAAAAACAGGTAAGAAGCAGACGACATTAAAATATATGAAAAACTTAAGGAAAGAAGGGAAGGGTAAAGAGACAAAGTAGTGAAATAACAAGAAAATGATAAAAGCATGAAAAGAAATAATGAAATGAAACCTAAAAATGCGTGAAGAAAAATTAACTAGAGCTGTAAGGCGCAAATTAGAGGAAGATAAAAAAAATATTAACCGGTGCAGATTAAAATGAAATAAATGTCGGAAAGGAAGAATAAAGACAATAGAAATAACATGGAAGTCCATATATTTAATAATTTGAAAGGTCAAGGGAAATAGGGAAAAGAAAAAAAAACACTAAAGTTTTAAGTGATGC
The DNA here is from genome assembly GCA_963932145.1 of Acanthosepion lycidas. Classification (NCBI taxonomy): domain Eukaryota; kingdom Metazoa; phylum Mollusca; class Cephalopoda; order Sepiida; family Sepiidae; genus Acanthosepion; species Acanthosepion lycidas. The sequence continues at coordinate 129,253,306 of OZ010571.1, forward strand.
ATTATAAAATTCTATGAGTGTTTTGATAATGAATCTTTATCAAATGAAGTCGGACAATATGATAGAATTTTATATAAATAGAACCTTGCAAGTAACATAAATCTATGAATGCTAAAGTTATAGTTTGACATCTTCAGACTAAGGTATTCTGGAAATAATCTGAAAAAAACTTTTGCTTAAGTATTACAAAAGTTCTGTGTGTATGTTACAAACCATCCAAAAGATGTCATCTGACTTCGTCTTTTCCTGACAATTCAGGAACGAAATTGTAACTGTAAGAAGACAATATGGATAGCTGTCATCACAAGAGAGCCCAACTGTGACCTACATACGGGTCATGTCAGAATCAAGCAAGTAGAGAAATGCTGTAATAAGGGACGAACGAAAATTTGTTTGTATTATATTAATATTTGTTATGTATTACATAGATAACCAGTGGAAATAATTTTAGGTGAGCTTGATATTGAATAATTTCAGCTGAACAAAAGATGGGAATGATATTTGAAGTACAGGGTCGTCCGAAAATCTTGTCATCACTACATAATGTAATTTTCTATTTCAGATGGCTGATACGAGCTCCTATAGTTTGGAAGAGGTAGGGAGTGACAAGATTTTCGAACCATCTTCAATATCAGTCTGAATATGAAAACATTCTAGATTCCGTTTCTTAGATTATATCGCGGAAGATTATTCACAGAAAAAAAAACTTTAGTTACTTGGTTAAATCATATCAAGCATTGTGCAGAGGGTATTCAATAAAATTAGAATTTAAAACCACTGACAAGGAATATTGTTGAAAGATATGAATTCAGAGATGGAATTGAAGAAGAATGAGATTGAAAACTATTTGCATTCAAATGTATTAGAACGTGTAAACTGACTTTACAAAGTGATTTTACATAATTTTATGAATAGAAAATTGTCGAATCAAAGTTCAAAAAGAATTTTAAGGATGAATGAATTGCTTCCTTTGTAATTTAAAGACATTTTAGAAAGCGTTGTTAAAAGTAATTATTGCATTTGGTTAACAGGTCTTGAACAAAAACCGTATCCAGCGAGTGAAAAGTAGAAGAAAGTGGAGACGATGAAAAGACGACAAATGAAACATTTAAAGCTAAATTTTGAAAAAGGTAGCGGCGGAAATAAAGGTGAACCATGATTATGAAAGATTATCACAATCGTTATAAAGTATTTTATGTTCAAACAGAATAAAGGGTAAATATTCCCTTAACCCGACACGTAGTTATTAAATGAATTTTAAATCTGAAAACTTCTACACGTTGAACACTAGTATGAACAGAAGCCCAAGAAACATAACTCAAAAATCGGAAGATATGCAATTATATGGACATTTTAAATTAAAAATGGAGGGAATGACAGTTAAATTGATATAATCAGGACTATGGAGGGGAGAAAAAAGAAATAGAGAAAACAAAATGCAAGAATAGAATGGATTGTAATGATGTTTCACTAGGAACAATGGAAGAGTATGCATTTTGAAAGTAGAAATCAGTAGTATATGAACAAACCAGAATTTGTCATAAGGAAAGATATCCTATGGACTTATAAGATTCAAACGGATCACCCAGTCTCGGCCAGAAGACCGGATCTGGCTCTCTAAATATGTATAGAGCAGATTTAACTGTTTAAGCAGATCACAGTGAAAACTCTAAAAGGAAGTAAAATGAATATCATAATCTAGAACATGATGACCGTTATCAGTCAGTTATCATCGGAAAAATGAGAATGTTCCCAACGAGTCAATGTAAAAAGGCTAGAGGAAATGGAAATCAAGAACAACTGGGATCATCCACGTTACAGTATAACCAAAAGTAATCGGAATTGCAAGAATAGTAATAGAATATTGAATAGACTTGCTGTTCCTTGATCTAGTATATGAGCTACCTGTTACTGCTAGTATGAGCGACTGCTGCTGATATTATTATTACTACTGCCACTACCACCTTTGGTTTCTGGTGTATATTCATTTCTTTCCGAGTCTTGACGAGAGACAATGTCAGAAATGGCATCATGACATTTTCCACTGAGCAGTTTTGGGAAAAAAAAAAGAAATTGCACATATTTTACATAGATAAAGCCCTTCGTAAACTGTGAGATGTACTTGTGAGTATAACCTTTTCTATTTCTGTAAGGCATGGGCTACCAGGAAATCCTTCAGTGACTCTACTGGAATTGTTTTCCAATCAATCCGAGTGCTCCAACTACAACTGGAATTTGTTAATGTCCTCATGAGCCATATCTTTGAGATTTTGATTTCAAGGTCCTTGTATTTTGGTTTTTTGAAGATCTTCACAGATATATTGCAGTCTCCGTGTCAATAAGGAGGTACATTTTGTCTTTGCAGTCTGTAATCACTGTTAGGCTGATTAGCTTCGATTCCGTGTTTGTGTGTGATAAAGTTCCATAAAATTCTTGCAGATCCCAATCTCCGTAACAGGGTCTGGGTGGTGTTCATGCCAATTTCTTGCAGTTTTCTTTCCATAAGTGTTGCATATTTTCCAGTGCAGATATCATCGTCATTATTATTAAACTAGTAATTAAATTATTTTACATGCAGTGTCCCTTCAGAAGGTGGTCGTTCATGGTCCTCCAACACTTCCTATCCATTCTTACTCTAAGCAAAATTTTACTATTTACCATCCTTCTTTGTTCCTACTGTCATCCATTCACTCAGATAGTTTCCTTCTTTCAATATGGGTGTTAAGTTCCCTAAACCCTCTTTCCTCAATGTATCCCAGAAATTTCAACGTTTTTTTTTCTGATTATAAGTATGAGTGTTTTTTTCTAGTTAACTGTTTTCTTTAAGACTTCCTCTTTGCTTTCATGTCTATGGTATTCTTAGTATCCTTCCTTCATTTAGAAATACGTTGCTGTCGATTGAAGTCTTTCATATATAAGGAAATGGTTTATATTCACTGTCATACAGGAAAATAGATATGACATTAAGTCAACACTTTCCTTTCTAACAAAAAATGTGCCTTAATACTTAGCTTAGTTTCTAGATGACATCTTTCACTATTCCAATGCGCATTCGTAGCTCTGTCATTTTTTGTAGTTTATTTACATTTCGCAATGTCATTTAAAGAAAAGTTAATGGTTTGGTGATGATCTGTATAATAACAAAAATAAGAAAATGTTACTTGCCGTCAGCAATCAAGCACCGTGGACAAATTTACAACTGTAATGAGTTCGATTTTCACCGAGTAAACGAATCAACTATGGTGGCCTTTTTCCAGACTAATATAATATTATTATATGAGACATTGGCGTTTCATTGTAATGCAGTTAACAAATAATTAATGCAATTCATCCTCACTGTGTGCTCCACACATGTGGCATTGCGTCAGAATAAACCAAAACTAATAAATCATATTGACTGTTTTATTATAAGAATATTTCAAGTAAGCATGACTGATGTTTATGGAAATAGACATTTAAATGCAACAAAGTAGAAAATGTACACATCATTAGCAATAAAACGAGGTATTTATTTTAAATCCGAGAATGATGAATGAAAGCTTTCAGAAATCCAATGATTGTGATTAAAAAAATTAAAAAAGATATTGGATATTTCTGTCAAACTGTTCTGATGTATTTTCTTCATTAAAATAATTCGGCTGGTTTGAAATATAATGAAAAAGCAGCAAGAAAAATAAGGACAATCAAAACATAATAAATCCAACAGTAAACTTACTTCAGAATCTTAGAAAAAACTGAAAGATCTATTTCCTCAGAATGTATCTGTATATCGGAAAGAAATGTTATGATTTGGACAAATTCTTTATACATTAATCAAATGAGATAAAAGTTTCACCTTGATAAGGTCAGAGGCTGTCCTTTTTTTTTTTTTTTTTTTTTTTGGCGGTGGGGAGGAATATATATCTTAATACAGTGCTATTTGCTCGCAAGTGCGTTGGCGTCACAAAAATTACATTGCTCGGTTATAAATTTAAAATTTATAACCGGGCAATGCCAGTCATCAGCATAAGATATGGATTGAAAACATTCGAGATTTTCTTCCTTCGTACATTCGAATTTCAAATATTTAACTTTATTTCTTGCTGTTGTTCTGTTTAGATTCTTTTCTCCAGTTAGTAGCATTTCCGATTCGGTGAACATTGAACAATATCGCAGATATGATGGCAGAATAATCATATGATTTAAATGCGACATTTTGAAAGAGACGGCAAAACGGGGAGTTGAACAGAATAAAACAGAAAATTCTGAATACTATGATTTGAGAAGGAGAAGAAATGATGAAGAGTTGAAAGCAAACATATGATGAGGAAAGGAGATAAAAGGAAAAGTAAAGAATGGAAGAAAAGGTGGGTAGGAAAGGAAGAAAGTGGGAGTAATGTAGGAAGAAACGTAAATAGTTAGTAAGACAAGAGAATTAATGAGAAATGTTAAAAGATATCAGAGTAATGGCCCTCTTCACGAAGGAAGAAATTTAAGCAAGGAAAAGAAGTTGTTTACATTGTTGCTTCGTAAGAATCTGTATGCCGTTTCGGTTCAGGACGTTCGAAATCATGACTTTACAAACATCTCCTTTGTATATCTTAATAAATTTTGTCTATATTCTCTCCTAAACTCTTCTCCGCTGTCCATCTACACAAGTACATCAGAATGATTAGCGTTGTTTTCCTCTAACCCTCTTCACTTTGTTTTTGTGACTATAAAAGTTTTCAAGCCTTCTTTCCTCATTATATTCCCTAGAAATATCAGATATCTTTCTGATGGTCCGTATGAGTTATTTTCATTTTCTCTAGAATTTCGTTGTTGCTAACATGTCCGGTCCATGGTATTCTCAGCCATTCTTCTGTAGAGCCACATTTCTGTTGCTTCAGTTCTCTTCATCTGTGAGATAATCCAGCATTCACTACCATATAGTCGTTTCACTAACATTTCGATATCCACTAAATTCCTCAGAGTTTTAACCAACGGAGTAAATAATGTATCCAAAATAAGTAATAACCAACTGAAGTAAATCTTAGTTATGTATCGCAAAGATTTAATTATCGTCTTGAAAATGTTCGTTTTCGGTTTGACATGAAAAATGGTAAATTAGTTTCAAAATATTTTAAGAATTTTATTAAATCTTGAAAAAGTTAACATCAGTATGATATTAGGTTGGTGCAAAAATAATGACGTAATAATGTCGTTTTTTGACGTTAAAAAACGACATTATTACGTCATTATTGTTCTAAATCAGATTTGGGGTAAAATGTCAATTTTTCACAAAATCGCCTTTTGATAAATCACTTCAGTAACCTATGAAGAAATAAAGATTTTATTCAAATCCATAAACTAGTTAAATTTCCGTTGGTTTTATAAATGGATGTGAGGCTAATGTAACATGGATGTGAGGCTAATGTTGGCGACTTGGAAAGAGAATGTGGTGAACTGAGTTAGAAATCCAAGCGAGATCGTTAGGTTTACTCTTGCTCAAATAACTTTTGGGAAATTTACTAATACATCTATTCCCCCAGATTTAGGTTAAATAGCAAGACTGATTTGAATGTCGAGGTGGCAACAAGCCTATGAGGAGGAAAACAAGTAAAATCCAATCTGAAGAGGAATATGCTCTGCCAGAGTAACTTGATCTAGGCAAGCCATTTCTGTTAAAGCTACAGTACGTGTGGCGCTCGCTACAACTTCAAATAGTGGCGTAAATACGAGATTTTTTAAAATTCGAGGGAATATTTAGAGTTTAACATGTTCTCGCTGTTTTTCTATGGTTTTGCGTTAAATAATATCTTTAGAAGCAATTACTCGTTTCCCTATAAAATAAAATATTAGGTTGATGCAAAAATAATGACGTAATAATGTCGTTTTTTGACGTTAAAAAATACGTAAAAAAAAAACGACATTATTACGTCATTATTTTTGCAACAACCTAATATTTTTTTTATTTAATATTTCTGTTTGTCCACTTCTATATGATTATATGAGCTTTCTAAGTGGTTTCTGGGATTGAATAGTTTCTTTGTCAATTTTGCAACGCATCTCTGGTCATTTCTATTTCTTTGGTATTCCATGAATAGTCTACAATAAAATACGTTGCTTTTGAATATTGGATTAAAAAGTAATATTAGGTTGGTGCAAAAATAATGTCGTTTTTTGACGTATTTTTAACGTCAAACACGACATTATTTTTGCACCAACCTAATATTTTTATTTGATATTCCTGGCCTAAAAAGAAAAAAGTTGAATCTCCACACAATGAATAAGATAAATTTTAGTATGAAAAACCTTTAAAAATAATTGCAAAGACAGAGGCAAAAATCTCCAAGTAATAGAATTTTTCGGTCACAAGATACGTACTTGCTTATCTTGATTTGCTTGTTATCGCTCAAATTTACAGCGAAAATTTAAAACCCAGTTTAAAATAAACGGGTTATGTTGAATTCTCAAATTAATTTAATTTCCTCCTTGGTTTCAGATCAAATTCCAAGCCACAAGCAAAGGCTCACTCGTCTTTCGTTTTTTTTATGTTTTAGTTTTGCTTTCTTGATAAAGAGAATATTACAATTCTTTAGCTTCTTCCTAACCCGGAAGCAAGTATCAAAATCAATACTCATTGCTCCGCCTTTACGAAAATTATGTCAGCTAAGAAATGCCCTTAAAAAGACAATTTTAAAGTGAAAGACCGAATTCCCAAAGAAACAAAATTTAAGCTTTCACTGTTCATTATTTTCTTTTTGCTAGGTTTACTCGTTAAAATAATTTTCTTTAATTGATGACGAGTTCTTCTGACAAATAACTTCGAGTAAGTAAAAGTATTCAGATTTCTTAGACGAGTAATTGGCAGTTATTAAGTTTTGACGAGCTTGCTTTATTAATTTCAGTTGCTTTATCGAAACTTTTAAATAAGCAGCGTGTGTCGAAAATTGCAATGTAAGTGTTACGACGAAAAGCAATTTGCTCGACGCATATATTATGACACAAATATTTTCCTACTTTAAACTTACGATTGTCTTATTCTATAGGAATGCCTACTGATCTATTTAGGCAGTCACATGGATAATGCTTTAGGTACTAGTAGGATTGATAGGTTAACAAGCTACATTAAGTTTTGCTCTTCACGGCTGCCAGCTAACGAAAGCTTAATTACTGGCGGGAACGTATAACCAGTGGTGAAAAATGGGAAAAGGTTTTGTTGTTGAAAACTTGTTCTATCCAACGGTGTTGTGTCCGCTGTATCTTCTGTTGTAGTTTGGATGGTAATAAATAGAAAGTATTACTTTTGAAGCGTTCTGATATTTATATAATATATATTCTATGGTGTAAATAGCTCGACAAAATTTTCAGTTTGATTTAATTGTTTTTTTTTGTTTTTTTTTTCGTGATGAGACAGTATGGCGCAAAGGACAAATAAAAATGGTACAAGAAATAAATAGATATTCAAAGAGATTAATGTTGGAAAAACTTCTGTATGCTAAATTTCACTTTCGGTCTCTTATTGTGATATTAACTAACATCCATTAACTCTAAGTGCTATATCCTTGAATATAAGCTATGTGGGAGTTCGAACTTTGATAGCAAAAATATCTATTTCCAATTTAGCATTGTTTGCCTTAACAACCGTTTTTAGCGCATAAAATAATAATTTGACGGCAGTATTACACATTATAGATAATAGTTTTGCACACTAGTTATCATATATATATATATATATATATATATATATATATATATATATACATACACATTATGAAATGGACAAAGTCCGACAATTTGCTTACGACGTCATTTGTTTACATTTGGATACACATTGAGCAGATATGAATGAGAGAAAATCATGGAGAACGCTCCTCTGTGGCCCAATCGGTTAATGCACGTCAAGCTATATGACGGTTCCGTATAGGATACAGGTTCGATTCCTGTCGGAGAAGGCATATTTTCTATTAAAATTTCTCGGACATCGTTAATATGGCAAAGATGAGGACAACAGTCCGAACTATGTAAATATCGAAATTTGATTTAAAAGAACTGACAAGATCTGTTTAGTTTATATTCTATTTTTCTTTCAATTTTTGAATAAGTACTGTAGTCGAAATTGTGTATAATCTGTCTGGATTTCATGCGCTATTGTTTTGTTCAAATAGTTTCAACCATCTCAGTTATTTTCGTGAACCAATGTTTTGCCTGTGTGGTAGTTAGTTACTTAACTTTTAAATGCGTTATATACATAAAACAGTAACACACAAAATGATTGAATTGGCTGAAAGAAGACTAGGACAACTTGTAACAAATCTTGCATATATGTTTGCAGCGAAAAAAATTGCATTACAATTTGTGACTTTTACGTAGGATCGAATTGACAGAAATTAGATACTGCTACTAAGAACACCATGAATCAAAGCGAGTGAGAATAGAGTTGTATTACAAGAAAATTAAAGAAAAATTAAAAGCAGCTTTATCTAGTCTGAAAATGTAGCCTTTAAATATTTGCCATAGCTAAGACACGCTGGGAAGTGACTAACTGTGAACGGAAAGAGTGACACTGAAATCTAAAGATGAATTGGGATAGCGAAAGATGTTTTCCAAAAGCTAAGCAAAGTACTAAGAGGAAAATGTCTTTAGAAACAGCGAAAAGAGTACTGTACTTTTACGTAATATCAGTTCTTCAATATGGCAGTGAATACTGGACAATCTCCTCACAGATGAAGAAACTTTAAACAATATGAATGTGATTTTACAGAAGGAAGCCGATACTACTATGGGCCGACCATGTAAACAACGAAGTTTTATAGAAAATGAAAACAAAAAGGATATTTATAATTAAAATCAGAAAAAAGACACTTGAAATTTCTAGGATATATGAGAAAAGCATTTGAAAAATCTCTCAGAACAGGACAGAATGAAAGTAAGTGGAACAGAAATACGTAGCTTTCACCCATTCTAACGAGTTTGGGAAAATGGATGGCAGAACTGTGTTTCTGTGAGATAACAATGACAAACTTTACAAAAGAGCTACAGAGGAGTGGAAATTGTGGAGAGCCTTGATCGCCAACGTCCTGAAAAGACACAGCACATTCAAGATGACGATTTGAACGCCGGCTCTGACGTTGTTGCCAAAAATCCAAAATCGTTTCATCAGGCTAGAAATAATGGGAGACATTTTATGTTAAATGTTTTACAGAAAAAAAATCACTTTATAATACGTGAATAGAAGAACTAAACGGGTTATCAAATGGCAAATCACAGGCTGTCAAAATATTTTTTCAGACCACCAGTATATAAGACCAAACAAATATGTCAATACGTCGATATGGAAGAGCAGATACCGAAAAATTGAACTCAGTTTCAGAACAACGCATATTTTGCAGCTGTTGCTGAAATGTAATTGCGCGAATCTAATTCTCTTAAAGCGGAGAAGCAAAAGCCTTAACAGATAAATATTAATGGCTCATGACGAACAGGACAGAAGAATTTGTGAAATAAATGTCATGGCGGTGTAGATTAGAGGGAAGCGATTCACTTGATTTAGCGTTTGGCTTACTGGACGGTTAAGCATAGGACGGATTGCCTCGATCATTTTATCGAATAAAAGAGAAGGAAATTTTAATGAACTGAAAATGGCGGTAGAATAAGGGAAGTTTATAATGAAAGAGGTAAGAAAATATTCTAAAGGAAGAAAAATATAGAGAAATGGAGGAATAGAAATGTATATTATTTTAAAAGAAACAGAAAACGATAGATTTAGACAAATGAAAAGATTTAATAGGTGAAGAAAAAAAGGTATTTTTTTTATTTTTCTGAGAATTGTTTGATGTAAGATGAGAAACTTTTATTTTCACAGAAACACGGCTTCTCTTGTAGCGCGGAAATTTTATTTTATTTATTGACAGGATTATTGATGCGAGAACTGAAAGTTAAAATGTGAGGTGTGAGAATTTCATTGCCTGAATGGCCCTGAGAGAGCAAAGTTTGCTTACCTGGTCACAGTTGGCTGCACTCGGCTTCAAAGTACTCCCCTTGTGAATCTCTGCGCTTAATGAGACCATGCCTGGAAACATTCTCAAAACTCGTTTTCTGAAATAGGTTTTTAGTATTGTGTGGCTGAACGCCAGGGTTTTCAGCAAAAACTTACACTTTTTAGTAATTTTTCCGTTTTGGAATTAACTGAAATTTGAAAATTCAAATAAGGTGTACGGCACATTTTTTGCAATTGTTTTCTTAACATTGATATAGCGAAACGCAAGACGTTTTCTTCATCACCATATCCTCTGTTAGAATTTGCTGCACTATTTCCTATTCAGTCCTCACAATTGCACGCTTAATATTTTTTCTAGCACATTAAACAAGGTTCGCGCTCTATACATATTTGTATTTATTCTAGAATGCCCATTTCTTGCCATCACTCAAAGCACCTTTGCGATTGAAAACATTACATTTCTCTATAAAATGTACTCCATAAGCCATGTTAATAGGTTTCATTATTAATATCTAATCCATAAGCCATTTTAATAGTTTTATTATTTACATTATTCGGACTATTGTCTTCATCTTTGTTGCCATATCTATTACAATGTTTCGGCCGTTGTACGGTCCAGCCTTCTTCAGGTGGTTGGAATCTCGAACTGAACCGTTTATTTCGCTCACTGGGATAGACTGTTCTAGTTCTACGTGCCATGTTTAATGGATGTTAGTTATCAGTTATCTCCTGTTAATTTCCCTCAGAAAGTTCTCCACTGCCTTAGCCGGATATTGAACTGTCACTCTTTGGGTCCTGTCACTGGATCTAACTAACGCCTTTATCCAATGTGCCACTCGGAGGCTTTTACCAATCTTCATACAAAACTTGATGTTACTCCACTGTTCCAGATTGTTTTCTCTCATTTTCTCCCAAATGTATAACAGGAATACGTACAACTTCCTATACTATTCGGCAATGAATGGTCTTCGTCTCGCATACACATTTTTAACGGATTCATTACGCCAGCTATAGACCGGTCATTTCGAGAATTGTCACACCTCATACTTAAAACTAAATATGAAAAAAAACTTGTTAAAATAAGACATTTGTAGTAGTATCTGTAGTTAAATGATGTTTTATTTCTCAGGCGCCGTTCGTACAAAAACGAGTGAGAGTTGTTTTTTTTTGTTTATTTTTTTTTAGCCACTGTTTTCGAGAGTTAGCACACACGTCACCAACGTCGGTGGTTTAAAAAATATATTTATTACTGCATAAAATACAATAATGTTGGCACATGTCCGAAGGGTAAGTAAGGAAAAGGCTGGTCTTCGCTAACTGTCCTAGTTAATCACGATCACGATCATGATCATGATCACTACCCATTCATCCGATACAATTTATCTGTTTACCAAAAGAACTCTTCCATCACCATTAAATCCTACATGTACTACATATTCTCAGGTTGGGACGTACAAAAAACACCCCACGATATAAAAATTTCAAAATGTTTACATACAAAAATATATTAAGAATTTCATGAAGCATAAAATGGTGGGGGGGGGACAGACCCACTAAACAAACAAACAAACAAAAAAAAAAATTAAAGCAAAAACAAACTAATAAAAATAAATGACAATCTTTATTACTGCACTAGACCTTTATATTATTTTTTCCCCAAAACCACGGCCGACTGACCAATCAGCGTTCTTGTCTTTGTCTACAGTCACACAGTCCGACCAATCAGCAATCCGCTTGCTGATTGGTCGAATCGCGCTAAGCTGTATAAAAGCCAATGTTACAGAGTTATCCACTTCCGGAATAACTAAGGTGAGAGGTAGACGGGCCCGACCCCCGTTTATGCGGGGTCTACGGGGAAATTTTAGCCGAGACTACGGGCTGGGATCATCCCCACATTAAATTCGACCTTGTGCCACATCCTACCTTGTGGGAAGGTTGGTAGATATTATCCAGGTGACGGGTGGAGATTCATGTCATTTTTCAAATGAACAAAACGTCTCCGTATTGTGTATTGAGGTAAGTTGTTTCCCTTTACTCCAGATGCAAGCCACTCTGACTCGTTTACTTTTACGCAATTGTTCATTACAAAACTTAAAACCGTTTATAAAAAAATGTAATACAGCAATCTGAAAAATGAATATTGTTCTTTGAAACGAAACAATACTCACAATTGTTTGGGTTAGTAAACTTTATTTTTCTGCTTGCCTAATTAACACACCTTTTCAGCAGTTCTATTATTTTGAACTCAATAAATTTGTAATTACGTGGGTACTTGGCATACCTGGCGCTGGTCCGCTTGATATATTAATCAATATTTTCCTTAACTATTTTTTTCTGGAAGGTGTTCCTTATATTTCTCATGGAATACCTCCTGGAAAAAGCTGAAGAATTAATCTACCAAATCATTGTTAGCAGCTACAAATATAGGAAGAGGTTCTTTTTTCCAATCACTTCTGGACATGTTAAAATTCTGCTGATATGCAGAAGTAAAATAATTTAAATTTCTATTGGCACGACTGTTAAATTTAAAGGCGAATTTAGGTAACCGTTAGCTGTTAATTGAAGAAATATATCAAAATTTAATCGTAAACGAAATTATATGAAAAAAATCAATGCAATACAATGCAAACTGTTAACTTCATCCAATCAAGAATATATGCGTACATTTCTGAGAACGTAGTCTTGTTCGCCTATGTTAGCAGATATTTGGTTGAAGGATGTCTTCAAAATTGTACAAGTAAACGCTGTGTCATAATTATGTGTGTATGAGAAGATTTGCTCCAGTGACAATCAAATGTATGCGTGGGATATTTGTTAGAAATGATCATGTTGACGTCTGGTACAGGAAGTCAGTGTTACATACAATTGTGCTCGCGAAATTAACTACAGCGTAATGTCGTCTACTCTTGGCTTCTGACCAGTGTTTGATGTCGGATGTCCGAGTGAGGTAGTTTTCAGTGCCAAACGTGAGAAAGGTCAAAACTCCTTCTGGTTTTTGTCTGTTGCAAGGACTTGCTTATGCCTAGAAAGTGGACCACAGAATTCTTCGTTTGATATAAGCCTGAAGACTTATGATTACCGGAGAAAACGGTTGTGTACAGGGGAATGCAAAAGTAGATATAAAGTAATGTAAAACAAAAAGTGCGCACGAAACGTATTACGTTTATTATACAAACATATAAATAATAAACCTATCAATATCTCAAATGTTCAGTTTGCCCAGTCATGCACATTCTCTTTATCTGAGAAGCATTTATTAAAAAATAAAAATTATGATAAATGTAATTATAATGAAAACTATAAAAATTTTAAAAATGATTTTAATGAATTAAATTCTAGTAATAAATGAATCCTAGAAACATATAATACCAGTAATGCTGGTATAATACTTACTTTAATCTACTTTTGCACCCCACCCTGTATAATAAACGGAAATGTGTATCAAACCTGTGCGTAGAAGAGGTTTGGTCATTCATTGTTTGTAGAAGTGTGCACTTCCGGTGTTGCTATACTTTGTCGAAAAAAAAATAGCACCCGCCGCAGAAAAAGGTGGGGAAACCCAGAAGAGAGCAGCAACAGCCTGGTAAGGGTTGCAAAAGGAGTCCTCTTGCGACCCTCCCCAACTAGGTCTAGTAACAGAAAAGAAAAACAGTAATAATCCTTCAGCACGACAATTAACCAGCCACGCGTCGGCTTGTCGTCGTGAGAGTACGGAGGACGATTTTTATAAGAAGGCTAATCGCTTCCCACAATCCTCCTCCTACCAAGACCATAAGTATCAGTTGGTCACTTGCTTCCAGTTTAGCTGGACACAATTCCTCCGAGACTGAAGCAACCCCCCATCTCTCTTCCTCTTTCCCTTTCTTCACAACTTCTAATAGCCTTTTCAGATATCATATTGACGGCCCCAACCACCAAGAAAAAAATTAGTAATTTAAGAATTAAGTTTTAAAGATAAGTATTAAAACGCAACTAATAAAAAAAAAATAGATGTTCAGAATTGTTTCTATCATAATTTCTGAGATAATTTAACATTAAATTATCAACACTCTGGTTATTGTCCTTCTCTTTATCATCACAACGTTTCGGCCGTTGTACCCTCTGACCTTCATTAGATGCTTGTCGATCCGGGTCACCTTCAGAGAATTTGGACCCTTTATTTGATGTACATTCTCATTGCGTTGTCCATGTTAAGAAATATCTCGCCAATCCGTTAATTTATTACTGCACAGTTACTGTTCACTCAATTTCGACTGAAACTAATTCTGACTACACGACCCACTGATTGAACTTGGAATTACTTTCTTACCAAATTCATAAAGAAACGTTTTACTCCACTGGGTTATTTTTCAGAGGGAAATTCCCTGTAGGTTATTCGGTTTGATAAGCACCTGATGAAGACTGGAGGGTACAAACGGCGAGGAGTTTTAATGTAACAACAAAGATTACGACAATAGTCAGTGTAAATACTTTTTTGGAGATTTTGTATCATTTACAGTCTTTAAGATATTTAGTGATATAATCTCTGATAAAGAGTGTTGGACAGTCTCTCTATCAAAAAAAAAAAAAAAAAGTTGAAACAGGTTTCCCATACGATCACTATAGTTAAACAACATTGTCAATGTCTAAATTGGTGACTTTTGGGGAATATTTGTTGTATGCTTGGATGTGCAGGTGGTGTAATGGAGTTAAAATCAGAGTAGTCTTAAAATTACAGTTGGATCAGTTATATACACATACGCGCCAATACCTGTGAGAAAGGTATGACTGCACCACTTCTGCCCTCAGCTATGAGTTAATTAGTATGATTATATAAGTAAACGATTATCTCAAAACGCATTCTTAGAATCTCAACATTTTCTGGCTTTGAATAACCTGCAAGAGGTCGATAAGCCGTAAAAAAAATGAATCCATCAATCAATCCGTATTTTCTTTCGATTCTCTTCTGAATATCACGTTCTTTTTCATGGAGCGAGCTAGCTCCGAATGACATTAGTAATTCGGTATTCTTTTTCGAATTCTGAATCATTCGATTATCCAGTTACAGAAGGACCCTGTCCTATATCTTTAATCAATCCCAATACAAGGTTTATTTTTCTTGATCTTTGCCCAGACTATACTAAAGGAACCATCTCTTGCATGACATTGCGTGTTCTTCCGGTAAGACTGTCAATATGTGCGCGGATGAGAAATCGGAGAGGGGAGATTAAATTCTAATTAAATTCGTTAATTTCACTTACACGTAAATAACCTTGGGGGGGAAAGTTTTAATCCACCCACTGCCCCTAGCTATATGTTGAATAGTAGGATTTGTATCTGTAAAAATTATTATTCTCAAAAAGTCGTGAATGTATTCACTCGCAAACTTACAATCCAAAAATGTTTCCGAAAAAAAAAAAAATCAGGTTGGGGGTGATAAACTGTAAGTTGGCTCTCTGTGCCGCGCCAGGAAATTTTTCCCTTTGGAATCGATACTTCAAATATACAAATCAACCATTCGCTCTTGCATGGAGTATTGCTGCCATATATGGTCTGGGGCACCTTCTGTTTACCTCGGAGTTCTTGACAAGATCCAGAGACGGATATGAAATGTAATTGGCCCTGATCTGGCGTCTCGTCTACAGTCACTCTCTCACAGACGCGCCGTCGCCTCTCTCTCTTTTCTACAAATACTTTCATGATAATTGCTCCGCTGAGCTGCTTTCACTGGTTCCCAGACTCCATGAATTCAAGCGCCCTACGAGGCTGGCATCCCGCTCTCACCCTTACACTGTAGAAACTTTTAAATGTAGCCGTCTCTTCTACTCCAATAGCTTCATACCTCGCACCTCTCACCTGTGGAACACCCTTCCCAATTACTGTTTCCCCGAGAACTATAATCGCCAACTATTTAAATGTAATGTCAATCAACATCTCCAGTTAACTTGATCTATCCACTATCCCTCTCCTTTCTTCTATCACTTCTATTTCCTCTCGCTCCAAATCTTCTGCAACCCGCTGCATCCTAGTGGCTTCACGCCTTGCTCGGAGCGTAATGTTTAAAAAAAAAAAAAAAAAAAAAAAACATGAACCATTTTCGTCTGAATTTCTGGGATGAGGAGTTATCATTATTTATTCTATTTATATTCGGACGATTGTCTTCATCTTTGTCGTTTTCATCGCAACGTTTCGGCCGTTGTACCAGATCGATATTCACACGAGGAAGGCTGGAAAGTAGAACGACCGAAACGTCGTGATAAAAGCAACGAAGATGAGGTCAATAGTCCGAATATCAATAGGGTAAATCCTAAATGAATCAAGATGGTAAGATTCTCTCACACACACGTGTGTGTATATATATATATATATATATATATATATATATATAGAGAGAGAGAGAGTGAGAGAGGTTACTTTGCTTCTAGTCCTCTATTGTAGGACTTCATGTGTTTTGCGCAATTCCGAAGTTGACTGTATTTCGTTTCGCATAATGACTTTCATAAACCAATATCCGTGTTTTGGGGATTTTTTTTTTTCTGTTGTCCACTTCTCCGGACGTGTTTTATTAGGCGGCAGGTATTGAACCTTATGCTTATTAGCGTGGAAAGTCGGATTTCAGGTATCAATTTCAAATTCTAGCCGAGGCTATCGAGGTCACTTTCACACACATACCTTTGGAAATGTATGAATCCATGTCCTCTCCTTTAACGAGAAGGGATTATCATGGGAGACAGATCCCTGCATCCATAAGCGGCTGAGCGTAGGTCAAGTAACTACAAAAGTAAAAACTATTTGCTACGGAAACAATAGTAGCAACACAGTGTGGGGATATTCTGGCCTTAGTGAGAGTTTAGAGGATTAATTATTTATTAGTTAACAATAATAATTAACAATAAGAAACAATAATTTGCAGAAGATAATTATTTGCATTCGTTAGTTATATTTCATTCCATATGCGTCTTTCTCCGTTTAAGTTTTTTGTAAAACTTCCTTTTCTACAGGGAAGTATGGTTTTACATTTCCTGGGCATTATTTTTTTTCTTTTACTTCTTTAGACTTGCTTCTTCAACCAATATTTGGTATATTTCTTCCGCTTCTATTTCGTATTATGTTGCATGTGCCTCATTGTCTGACACAGTTCTTTCTTGACATGTCTTTGAGAAACCTTGCCTCTTTGTATTTTACAGATCTTTGTATTTTACAGATCTGTCTTTCTAATCTTATTCCTGAAGCCAGATTGCTGTCCCTGTTAGTCAAGATTCTTATATTTTGGACACATTTTTTTTCACCAGCAGAGATGAAGTCGATCCAACTCTGTTGTAAAAGTTCATTGTTGTGTACGGTTTTCACTTTTACTTTTTCGAAGCCATCTTTACCTGCATTTATTTTCTCTTTATCATTTGTATTTGGTCTTTTCCTATGTTATTTAGGGTGGCTGTATCTCCATTTTGTCCGTCTGGTTTTTTACCGTATGGATTTTCCTTGTTTTGTTTGTTTTTTTTTGTTTTTTTTTGGGTGGGGGGATCAGTCTATTTGCGGCGTTTGTAGTATTGATGCGTTTCTCCGTGCGTAGGTCACGTTCTTCATTCTCGCTTCTCTTACGGATTTCCTGCAGCCCCAGTTTTGATAACCAGTTTCTTTTCAAAATTTTGTTTGGCTTTGGTGGCTAGACGCTGGTTCGATGTTACTACTACTGTCTTTTCTCTCCATATTGTAAGCTTGCGTTAATTGCTGTGTGCCGAATATACTGTTGCCATTCACACTATTTCAATGCGTTTTTAGCTCCTGATAATCTTTTTTCTTTTCTTTTTTTTTTTTTGTTTTTAAATAAAAATAATTTCTACGTCAAAATAGTTCATCCCATTGAACTATTTCACCAATAACATTTTTCTTGGCGTTCTTTTTTTAAAATGCGCCAACCAAAAATTATAATTAATCATAATAAATTAGAATTTGAAAAATATTTTTGCAGCTTAACTTCCGAATCATAAATTTTAATAAACTACAAAGAAAAGTACTTATCTATTATGTAATATCGATCCTGTATGTCAGTGAATGCTGGACAAACTCTCCACAGAGGAAGAGACGTGAATCAACAAATATCCTTCTACAGAATTTAAATGAAACTAACATGGACTTAACATGAGAGCAACGACAAGGTTTATAAAAAATGGAAACAAAAGGGACACGTACTTAAAGAGACAGCTGTATCTTCTAGGGCACATAAGGAATCGTCAAATAATGAGATACTCTTAGAATGAAGAGATTACTGGAGTATTTAGGAGACTTGCTAATACGTGTTTTCTTTTGAAATCCACAAGAAACTAGTGACTTTAAAAGATAAGGAGAAAAAATATTTTTAATTGTAACCACCATAGATACTGGAGTATAATTCGTATTTTTATCATTTTTTAAATAGGCGGTTCCACGTGTAATTTTTGAACAGGTTAAAAATCCTGGAGGTAATTTCTTTCTGGTAGGGTTAAAATTCATGCAAAAAATCAGGCGTTGCGGTATATATGGAGTCGTCTTAAATACGAATACATACAGTATTCTATAACGCCGTTTTTGAAATCGGCAAGAGTACTGGATTGCTGACGAGACTGTCATTTGACCAGCAGCAAAATCCGGTAGCTCCCTCTGGTGTGAAAATTAATTAAACGTAAAAACCGACATTGTCATCACAACGATGAATGTACTGCAGTCTCTTCCTTATTACGCTCTTCACTTAAAAAATAATTACAAATGTTATTAACTGCGTGAAACGTTCTTCAATGTGTTCTGGGGTTTAGTGTTAGTTACACAGAAGCAACAGAGTAAGTAGGTGAAAGATTTTTAAAGATAAAGAGACCATAAGCGAATGAGAAAATGGTTGGGGGATAAATTAAAAGGGCGAAGGAAGCTCTCTATACAAAAAGGAAGGATACAGGAAAAGAAACTGGATTTTTAGTAGGGAAGTATCCCGCGATTATAGACGAACCGATGAAATCGGCAATGACTGAAATTGTCAAAGACATGGCGAGAAAGAAAGATCAGGAGAGAGGGAATAGCGAAGGACAATTAAAATGAAATGGAAAAATAAAGAAAAACACAAATCAATTTTTAGCTCGAGCATTGCTGCATCTTCTAATAAAATATTTTCGTGCGACAGCAATTTCTTAAATTAGTGATTTTTATTCGGCAGTTAAGAAAATATAGGTTCTTATACTCTGATCTTAATCAAAAAAGATAAACTGAATAATTCTGGGAGTTCGGATATTCCATCATTAGTATGAAATCCTTAAGTAATGTTAATATCCATACAGAAAACATTCGGCATTTATTGTCCAAACAACGTTACAATCGGATGTAATTTATAAATTCTATTTTAAACCATATCTTCGTGAAAATCAGGTCCACTGTTACAGATTTTTCTAGTATTGAATGTAGTTTCCCTCCTAACATGTTTTTAAGTATTTTGTGAAGTCAACATCTTATTTGTGCCATTATTTTTCCTTCGAATTATGTGATATCCATTTTAGATATTGGCACTGCTGATCCCACAAGTGATGCTGCACCTGTTATTTGGTAAAATTATTGGATTGTGTTGTAACAGTTTAAGAGATTCGATAAAGGATGGTTCTCTATAAGACGGACATAGTTGTTTCAATCGAAGCCATTTTAATGATTTTGAAAAATCTTTTACAAGCTCTTTCCATTTATATGTAAGTCTCTTTTATATATATATATATATATATATATATATATATATATATATATATAATGTGTGTATGTATAAAAGAAGAAATATAGTTTTAAGGTGTGCTATATTTGAGATAAAGTGCTCAATACTAGAGATAGTGTACTTAAATATATAAGTGAACATTGAAGTCAACACTCGGAGACGACAGGCTGTTGACTTCAATGTTTACACATATAATATATATATATATATATAAGTTTGTGTGTTTTAAAGTTAACTTTGAGCGACAGTGTTTCATACTTCAACGCAGTGGCCTGAAGATATGAGGAAGCATGAAACAAACTGTCGCCCTTTGAGGTTGACCTCGGTTTCCCCTTGTATATAATGCATGTTTAATGGAAGTCGAACGAAAGATCTTTCTGTAGCTTTTTTTTTTTTTTTTTTTTTTTTTTTTTTTTCTAATTTTACACGGTTCTGAGAACTTCTTGATTTAGATTCCTAATGAGAATTTAATATGAATTACCTTTGGAATATTTTCATGTTCCATAAGCTATTATCAAAGAGTTACGATTGGACACGATTGAGCTTCCAGGTATATATCGTATCTTCATTCACCTGTACTTGTCAATTACACCAATATATATATATATATATATATATATATATATATATGAATTGATTTAAGTTACACAAAAGAGAAACGATATATTAGAAGTTGATCCTCATCTATTCGCAAGAGATATTCCGCTATTTTGGTTACATGAGCATTTGTTAGCTCAAGTTGTGACTATAACACCAGATTATATCATTACAAAGGAGATAATGATACGTGACCTGCGAATATATAGCGCCACATTAAACTAGATTATTTGTAAATACTAATTGTCACTAAACTTATTTAAATCTATAACGCGCTCATGAAAACTGTAAACAAACTGTTTAATCGTTACTATTTCCTTTTCAATATGCGTTTACGTTAATCTATTTTTTACAAATCACCGGGATACTTGAGGCCCCAAAATGACTTATTCATGTTTGGTCACTTTAACTGTATTGTCCTAACGAAATTAAGGCTTACGGTGTGTTGTCTTTTTATGTGTTAAGAAACTTACTTTTATGTATAAAAACAAAAACTAAGTATCAAACACATTATTGGTCTTTAACTATTTATTGATTATCTATATTTTCCTTATTTCTGCATCTTAATCTCCCCTGTCCTTCTTTTCGCACCTATGTACATGTGCAAATATCCTCCATAAACGAGTTACGATAGGCACATACATAGGGAAGTAATGGTTTTATCTCTATCTCAAATGTTTCTATTCAACAGACCAGCGGATGGTTCCTTTAGAAGCACAGTCTTCTAAATGCCATTCACTTTAACTGACGGGGATCAAGTGGCAAAAAAAACAAAAAAAAAAACAGAAATGCGCTGTATTCATTAAGTCATGATTTAGGTCTGGAGGTTTCAGGTCGGCCCTTGGAAGAAGACAGACATGTCCGTGTTTCGGTTCAGACGCCTCGATTTCATATTGACATCTACGACTTCGCGATGAGAAAATGGGCTAGACATTGGTAGAGGGAAGAGCTGACATAGAATAAGTTGTCTCGAGTAGCACGTACTTACCCACCTGAACGAGTAAGCGAAGTCCTAAATAAAACACTTGCATATCATATGGGAAAAGGAGTTGGCATTCTTATTTCTCAGCGTGGCTTTTTCTTTCATCATGTTACCATGCATCGGGCAAATTCCCAGTTTTCAGTGGACACTGACAAGATCGAGAATCAGAATGCAACATAAGGTAATCACTGGCTCGTCGGTGGAAAGCTTGGGCGAGGGTCACGTTATATCACCGCACATATACACAGCTATGTGTGAGAACGTTAACATTCTGACCGTGAAACTCTATTTCAAGTCCCAACATATAGTAACAGCCTGACGAGAAGATCTGAGCATAGTGCATTTGGTCTATACTTGAAAATTATTCCTCGATTTGACCTAAACATTGTGAATGTAATTGTGCCTGAAAAATCATACGTCGATTTGACCCAAGCCTTTCAGTGTAATTTTGCCCTAAAATCTTTCCACGATTTGACCAAGATATTGTCAGTTTAATTGTATACGAAACTACCCAGAAACCGCCGATGATTGTTCTAGTCAGATTTTGAGCATACTGACCTTGTTCAACGACTGATCATTTCAAATGTTTTACCCTCCCCCAGAAATTGTAACTAAGGCCAGCACAGAATATTTAAAGTATATCCACAGGTTGGCTTTGTGAAAATTAAAGAAATGTAAATGTACCTCAGCTTGTGTCAACAGAGATTAGCCAACATGACATCGCTGATAGTTTTTTTTTTGTTTTTTTTTGTTTTTATAATAACGATGATAATGATATTTTTATTATTATTTTTATTATTATTATTTTTATTATTTTTTTATTTTTTTATTATTATTCAGCGGTAATGTTCTGCTTGGAGAATAAAAGCATTTTTACTCCCCAACATCAGAGGTAATAAACACTTATTAATTCCAAATACTCTTAACACGCAATAAGTCCTGCTTTCTTGTTAATCGATTAGCTTTTACAAACACAAACAGGCTCACACTTATTTTCGCTGAAATTAACCTAAATATATACGTGTACATCTTTAGAAGTACGTACACAGTGATTAATCGGCATAAACTTTTAAAAAATTATAAAATACTTTGTACGATGTTCTTACGAATGGAATTTTGCCATCAAATAATTTCAATAATTTATCCTAAGTGATTAATGCTCTTTGACAGGCTGCTAATAAAAAACGCAGTCACAAGGCACAGTCAAAACGTGCTTAGTGTGCTAAATTATGTCCAATAAACTGTATAAGAACTGTCCAACGAGACCAAAATTTAATGCCAACACCAATACACTATTTGACTGAAAATTTTATTAATCTATTTTCTAATATAAAACACAATGTGACTATGTATTTATCGGTCACGCAGCCTGATATCCTCGTAGTAATTAAATTTCTTGGTGTTATATTAACAGAAACAATTACTCAACGTCTGTAAGTGAATATTTCCCTAATAAATAGGGGTGAAAATACTCAGAATAAATTTTCATGTCAGCTCTTGAATAGTTTTATTTTAATGATTTTAAAAAGTAGAATTCTTTTTCACAGCAACAATGGGGTTAAATGTATCAAAAATAATTAATAATGGCGAAGATATAATCGATGCAGTTACAAAATGAATTCAAAATGAGTCTTTTTTTTCGCTCCGATAAGACTTGATATGTTTCAGTTCGCTTCAAAGTCTGCATAAAGTTTTTCTTTTTGCTAGTGTGTTTTTGTCAAAGTAGTGCAAAATATCTCGCCTGTTTTGTTGTTTATATACAGATCTTCTACGATCTGAATGCCCCTCTTGTCCACTTTTAGGAGCTTTTTTTAAAAGCAATTTTAAAAGGTCTTACATGAAGATATTCGAAAATTGCATAAAATATGAGTTTAAAAACGGGCATTTTTAAAAGTATATATTTTCACACACACACACACACACACACACATATATATATATATATATATATATATATATATATATATATATATATATATATATATATATATATATGAGAGAGAGCGCGCGCGCGAGAGCTCTCGACCCAAGACAGAAAAATCCGTGACGGTGCAGGCCAGGGAAATGAGCAAAGGTACTTACTTTAATTGCGGAAAAAATATCCACTTCCGCGACGTAGATTCTCCGTCGGAAAACTTGCGTCGTATGACAAAGGTAAAAAAAAATTAGGTAAAATATTTCCTTTATATAACCACATCAGTAATTACAAGTCAGGAGACCTTGTAAGTATAAAAAAAAAATTATAAAAAAGCAACTACTTTCAATGTCCAGAACAACAACCCAGGACCTTACTCGTTCCACCTGAACCGTCAATTTTTCCACAATATATACAAGTACAACGGAAGGAGGAATAGCAAAGATAAATGTAAAATATTACTTGCCGTAAAGTGTTGAATCGAAAAAGGTTTTAAAAAAAAAAAAAAAGGAAACAACAAAAAAAGCTAACTGATCATTCCTCACTCTTCAGAACTCAATCGAAAACAAAACAAATCTGTCCATTGTGTGAGAATCAATAACCGGTTAGTTTTTTCTTGTTGCTTTTTGTTTTTATTTCTTTTTTCTTTACTTTTGCTTTAAGCAAATATTTTTCTTAACTTTGCTCTTCATCTCTCTTTTAATATACAACGTGAATATATACTTTTAAACGTCGGTTTTCTAAAGCCAAATTCAAACAAGGAAACTTTCGAAACGTCTAATTTCTAGTTTCAAATATTTTGCTATGCTAAGGTTTATGACTCTTACAATATGCACGTATATACGGAGTATGAAATGTAATATAAACAACGTATCAAAAGAATGCGATTATTTAGAAGATATGTAAAATAGCTTAACAAAAGTAGAAACCGTAGGGAAATGTCTATTAACAATCACTTATTTATACAAGCATATTAAATAAAATAAAAATAATGGTAATTTTTTTTTTTTTTTTTTTTTTTTTTTTTTTTTTTTTTCACTCCGAAATAACAAACACTCGGTAAAGTTCAACTGAGGCAGTGAGGATGAGAAATCTTTCGCGCAACCTTTATCTTGGATTGACATTTAGGGAGTCAGAGAGGATAGGAATGAATCGAATAAAATTCGTCTAGTAGAGTCGCTCAGTTCTTTGGGGTAGACTGTTCTAGTTCCACGTGCCACCTCAAGGACGCATGGCACAGAGGATAAAGGTGTTGGTTAGATCCAGTGACAGGACCCAAAAAGTGTGAGTTCAATATCCGGTTAAGGCAGTGGAGAACTTGGGGAGGAATTAACATATAACTGATAACTGACATCCATTAAACATGGCACGTGGAACTAGAACAGTCTACCCCAGCGAGCGAAATAAAGGGTTCAGTTCGACATTCCAACCACCCGAAGCTTACAACGGCCGAAACGTTGTAATGAATATGGCGACAAAGATGAGGACAATAGTCCGAATAATGCAACTAGTGTACTTACCTCATCTCAGAAATATAGACATTCTTTGGGGGACCTTTGGTAAAGGCTTTTAAAATCTATCAAGTCTGGGAAGAGACGATTGGGCATCCATTTTTTATCTAAATTGACACTTGTAAATGTAGAGTATGATAAATGGAGTTAGATAATTTCAACAGTGTCATAAGTAGCCGACCATTTGAATGACGTGTTTTATTTTCTACGAATATATAATCCAAATTCTAAATTTACGATAAAAAAGACGCTACTTTTTAAATAAAGGTAAATAGGTTACCATATTTAAGTAAAATATTCTTCACAATCAATGCGCCGTTTTTATTGGCTGTGTACAAATGTGTATCCACTTTAATTTGTGTATGAGATGGAATGACAGTTAAAAATAATTCCCCAAAATTGGACCAAATCGAATCGCTATTTTGAAATTAGGTGTTAATGTACACCTGCAGAAGGTATTATTGTTCAACAATACTTGTCGTAAATCAAGAAAATTAAAAGCACAAACACATCACACAATGTGCCATACACCCACTTTTTCCAAACCCCCACACACCTTTTTCCTTGCTTGTCGATTTTTGGTTAAGAAAAATAAATTCTCACTGAGAAAATTGTCTGCGAAAAGGCCTGAGAGCGATAAGTCATAACATGTGTAATGAATTGGATAGAATTTAAGACTGGGCATGACGGACGGGTTATGTTAAACCTTTGATAAGTGATTATACATTGTCTAATAGAAATATTAGCATATCTAGAGCATCCAGCCATTTTATCTGATTTGATAAGACATCGAAATCAGTGGATTGAATATTCGTAATTCTAGCAGAAGTAATGAGGTCATCAAATCGAATAGTCTTCCCAGACTGCGCTATGATTAGTTGATACTTATGAACAATATATAGCGTCTCCCTCAGAGCGGCAGTGATCAAAGGAACACTTGCACGACGCGGATTCTACCCTCTCACTACAATCATCTAGACTTCAAGTCTAAAGTCGATCGTAATCTATCCTACATATCCTCATAATCATAGCATACTTCCTCCTTTTACGTCCATACAACTATCTCGTTGAGTAGCTTTAGGTTGACTCTGATATACTATGTATATACTATCCTGTGTATATAATATACACCAAATAAAATTTCCACTCACATTGACAAAGTATCTCAAGGAACGAAGTGTATTGGCATAAGTTTTAATGTTGTCATAATACACACACGCACACACAAACACACACACACACACACACATGTGTGTGTATTTAGGCAGAAAATTCTCTGAGGCGTATTTGATTGAATAAATTACAAAAATTTTGCTTATTTTTATCAATCCTTTCATATTCACGAATATTCTCTCGTATATTGCTATTAAATAAGGCTAGAACCGCACTTTAACTGTGAGAATCACTTATTTTCCAGTATGTTAATTATTTGGCGGGAAAAGTGATTCTCACTGTTACAGTGTATTGCTTGCCTTATTTAGTTGTAAGATACAAAAAATATTCGTGAATATGAAAGGATTATGATAAAATTAAGCAAACGTAATGTTCGTATCCAATATATGTTTAATGAGAGAGAGAATAAAAAGGTGCAAATAAAGAAAAACTGGTTTGTAGGAATGACAATTTCTATACATAGTAGACCTTGACTACATCGGAATCTTCTCTGTAGGATGCTGGGTCCTCTTTGGTCTTCGTCGGTAATTTCTACACTGATGCAGATATTTACGAATAAACTGGTTTGTCAGATAAAGACAAAAAACAAAAAAAAATCATGTCAACTTGACGTAAAGAAACCGTACTTAGCAGACCTGGTCGGAAAACTCTAAACAAAAAATATAATACTTCATCCTGCTTCATTATTTCCCACATACAGCAATCCACATGCTATTTGAAGCTTCTGATGATCACTTTGTGCGAGAAACTTAGTTTTAGAATTTACACACATACACATTTAATTATATATAATGCTTGGGGTTGGATCATTAAATCCTTAACCCAACATTTAGTTATGAGTTAAACCTATGGTACCTAGACTTTATGAATTTAAGTGCAGCACTAGATTGACAAAAAGTTTCATCATTTTACAGTTGAAATGGCTAAATGTAACCGTAAGTTCTATAAGTTTCTTCTCTCTCACTTAGAGTTTGTGAAACTCACTTCCGGCTTCTTGCGTCCCAGTCAACTTTGATCTTCAAAGATTTAAATGCAATGTCAATTTTTTATTTACTGTATTTTCTTATTCTTTTATTGTTCTCGATCCTTAATTATGTTTCTCTTTTTCACCCCCATTAATCTCTTGTGCTTTAGTGGCTTTACCGCTTCATATTGTCAAGCTGCACCATGTAACAAAATGCATTGAGTTGCTTAAATTGTAACTCTAGTTATTAAGTGTCAATACCAACATCTTATGTCATACTAGTGTTTACAATAATACATTTGCTTCTAAGATAAGGCTTTATTTGAAATACTTTCATGCATCAAACATTAGACCAATTGTCCAAGATAAACAAGCACCCATTTGGAACTATTGCTAAGCATGAAAGAAGCAGTAAATAGATAACTAAATAAAAAAAAATACATGTCTAGATACAATAATAAGCTCTATGCTAACAGTTTCTCTCTTATTCTTTATGTAGAACTCTCTTCCGGATCCATGCATTCCAGTTAACTTTGATTTTCATAAATCTAAATGCAATGCAATCTTCTGTTTTAAATCATGTTCTTTTATTGTCTTCTCTCCTTAATAGTGCCTTTTATTCATATTCTCTAACACTTACGTCTTAGTCATATTATTCCTTTGCTTGGAGTGAAATTATTAAAAACAAAACTTGATTTGAGATGTTCACTCTCTGTTTGATGTAGATAATTGTATTTCACCACCGAATTAAGTGCATTGACAAGTAGATTATGCTGAAACATGTTAATAAGTGCTTTTGAACATTTAAATAGAGAATTTAATGGTCTATTTAGGCGTCGATGTGTTTTCTTTTTTTGGACTTCACAGAATATTATTTGTATCGATTATGAAGTCAAGATGATGGCCACATACAGAGAAAGAAAAATTGTACCAAGAATAAGAAAACCAACAAATCTGTTTTATACCATAATATATACATTTTTATACACATGTTAGAAAGGATAAATATTTTTTTTCTGTGCCGACATTTTGTGCTTTGTGTGTCAAGATGTATATATTTATATATGCACTATTATGTTAACACGCCGGTTAGGAAGACTATTTCCTGGATGGGAAAAAATCGTTTGCTGCCAATCTTTTGGCAGCTTTCTCTGTGCCTACGAAATGCTCTCAGCAGACAGCTCGATGTCTTTTACAGATAATTCCAATTTTTTGCATCTTTCAAGTGCAGATGCAATTTTAATTAATTCCATCTTCCCATCTATTGTATATGTGGGGCAGTTCTACATTCTGTTTGCAGATATTAGCAGATTTTCCAACTAGCCAGCATGATAGATCAAAGGGCCAACTTTCTTGACCTCGCTTACTGAGCATTTCACAGATATTCATTTTAAAGGAAATGTCATATCATTGAGCCAGCATTTTGGAAAATAAAATAAAGAATTAGCGAATAGGTTCTCACGGAACAAAATCTTACGATATATTCGTTAATAATTATCAGTGCTTGAGTTCATAAACGAAGACCTGTGGTGTCCCGTCCTGAAGAATTCTGATGGTTTGTGGGGTTTATACTGGAGATGCACGCTTTTCCACATTAATTGCAGCAGAGGGTCATGAAGCTGGCGGAACCTAAAACTCAATGTTAATTTAACGGAGGGTTACCCTGGGGAATTCTGTGTCTTCATATCGCCCTAGTGTTTGAGTTCCTTAGGTGATACGGATCTTTTCTCAAGGACTCTTTTGTATTTCTTCACTCCTTCTTTATTGGATGTAGCTGCAACTGTAATGAAATGTTGATTTATAGCATGCTTGGTGATGTTACCTTTACCAAGCACAGGGAGAAATGGAATATTCCTGAAATTCAACCAAATATTCCCCCCCCCAAACCATTTTCGCATCTACTGCGTACAATGGTAAGTCGCGTTGTAAACTATCACCACTTCTAAATGTTAATTATAAAAGGATCAAAATACTCAACTTGCACAACTGTTTTTTTTTTTTTTTTTTTTTTTTTTTTTTTTTTTTGTGGGAGGTGATAAAAATGACAACTTGAACACAATTCACGCCTTTGAAAAGTAATAACAGCTTGCATCACACCCTGATGACTAGTTACATCAATAACCTAATGCGTCTCCTCTATACATCTACGTCTGTCCGAATAATTTCGAAACTACACTCCTTTGACCAAACTTTTTTGAGCTAATAGTGGTGTAGTAATTGCTAAATACTACAAAACTACAGCAGCAC
This sequence comes from Acanthosepion lycidas, assembly GCA_963932145.1. Taxonomy (NCBI): domain Eukaryota; kingdom Metazoa; phylum Mollusca; class Cephalopoda; order Sepiida; family Sepiidae; genus Acanthosepion; species Acanthosepion lycidas. Next base: position 129,282,359 of record OZ010571.1, read on the forward strand.
CAATTTTGTACTGGGATCATATTTGAAATTTTCCATTTAATTGGTTATTTTATGTTTTTCAATCACCAGCTTTTGCAATTTTTCATCTTAGTGGGGTTTGTTTCCGTTGCGCTAATGTATGCCCCTCGCTACTATTGCTCGAATAAAATCTCGAGTAGCCTCCACTCAGAAAACAGAGCGCCCTATCTTTACGGACCTAGCATATATTCTACGGCCAGACGGTGTTCGCGTTTCATGACCAGAACTGCTATACTATCACAGCTACAATTCCACTTTACTTCAGTTTTTGGCAGTTTGTTTTGTAATTGTGCACATAATAATCAAAATTTGCTGTTCGCTGGCTTATCTATGTCTGGCTGGCTTATCTATGTCTGGCTGGCTTATCTATGTCTGGCTGGCTTATCTATGTCTGGCTGGCTTATCTATGTCTGGCTGGCTTATCTATGTCTGGCTGGCTTATCTATGTCTGGCTGGCTTATCTATGTCTGGCTGGCTTATCTATGTTTGGCATTATTTTGCGCCGCTACAGTTTTTCTCTTTAGTTTTCTATGTATCGACGTCCATGTTGATTAAACTGACGTTGCTTTGGCTTGACTTATAACACCTGTGCATATATTTCCCCTACCATTTTTGTTGCTTAAATTTCTTGTTTATTTTAGTGCCATTTTAGACTGATTCTCGCAGACTTCTCTTGATTACTCTGACCGAGTATTGCAGTCCAGTGATTAGAGAATCAACGCAAATCACAATGCTATAAGTGATCCTCCTTTTCCTTTATTTTAACATTTATTCTGTTGTCGCGTGTGTAGCGCCTTATTTAATGTCGTCAGATTTCTTGGTTTGTGGTTTCGGTTTAAAAAGAAATTCTTTTTCAAGTTATCAAATAACAAAGAGCTCTACAGCTACCTATGGGTTAGAGTTTAGTCTGCATCATGGTCCTCTTTTCGTAATAGTTATTGACGATGAAAGGTTTTTCCTTCTCATTCGGATTTCAGATTATATTAGGTACCTGACCCTTTACTTTTTGTTTTATTTCATTACCGTTGTTGTAGGTCTTGATTTTATGGTACGATTTCTTTGATAAATGAATATAGCTTTGTCGGATTTAGGCTGTTAAAAAAAAATTCAATCATTGGTTAATTTGTGATGTATGATTGTAGGGTTTAAGATGAATTCGTCCCGTTCTTTGTATTACTGATTGTAGAACTGTGGTCGATAATCAAAGAATGCGTGGCCAGCAGTAATAACAATTATAAAAGTGGTGCGATTCATAATGATTTTATGCCGTTATTTTCATTTCTATTTGCTGAACTAAGCGTGTGGGACTAAGCATGAAAGATACGTAAGTCTCGTTCGTACTTCACGCTGAATGTTGAGCTTAATGGAGTTCTACAGCACTTATGGTTGTGTTTAGTTGTTCCAGCGACCAGCCTTGCAAATATAAGAAGAAACGGGACAATACACGTCTTAGTGCTTCTTCCATAAGCTGTTACCATAAGACGCCCCACAGATGCTCGTCTTTCAACCTCTCGCATTCATAGCAATTCCAATAGAATGAGTGGCGAAACTTTCCTAAATTCATCAGTGTATGCAAATGTATAATTGTGTCTCTGCCATATCTGTATGAGCTTGTACAAATATCACATACTTACTGAGGAATACACATGCTCATATAAATATATTTAATGGCATGTTGTGTCTCTATGGACGATTACTTTCCATGAAAATATTTCTTCCCAACTGAACATATTTATTATTGAATCTGTACATACAAAGACCTATAGTACGCGTAAGTGTATAAACCATTTTACTTAGTATATAATCTGGTACGTGCCGTCAGTAATTATTCAGGGTAGGCAGCTTGTGAACTTTACGTATTAAATGAAACAAATAAAATGTTTTGCATTTTATGCATAGCAATCAGAGTAACCTTCATAATTTTGTTGGATTAGGTGTATATTGGGCCACAGAAGGAAAATGTTAATAAAAAAAAAAAGTCGTTGGTTAATAAAATTCGACAATACGGAAAAAAGAATTTCCTAAAGGCAAACATAGCTACTCAGTAAAGTGCTCGAAGCCGAGATTGCCTATACCGAGCAAAAAATCGCTTGAAGACGTTAAATCCTATGAAATGATGGCTCTAGTCGTAACCAGAATTTCATACTAACGTGATGTTCAGGCGACATGAACGGAAATAATATTAATATGGCAATCAAATTCCTCTATTCAGTTTCCTGAAACTCCGATTACACGATATTGATTACTATGTAAATTTTATTATAAGCTGTGCTAATGTAGCATTGAGCGGTCAATTTATTTTATACATCAATATTTAGCTCATATTATATATATATATATATATATATATATATAATCACAAATGAAAAAATTAAAACATATCGAAAAGTCCGGTAATAAATTTATTTCAGCGGGTAAGTTTTGAATTCCTCATCAAACCGAAATATTAATGGTTTAAATGTATCCAAACAATATGCTTAAAAAACTGTCACTTTTTGTCTAATCCACTTATGTATTTGCTATTTTCTTTCTCTCTCTCTCTCTCTCTCTCTCTCTCTCTCTCTCTATATATATATATATATATATATATATATATATATATATGAAACAAATAAGGCGAAGCGAAAACACCAGATTTGAAAATCGGCGTTAGACAACTGCATTTTAACTGATTCGATCTCCAACCACTGAAATAAACCTTAGACACCAGGGGCCTTAATTCCTATTATTTGTAAATGGTTTAGATTTGGATAAATTCTTCCGAAAACATCCAACTGTCATACAGATATTCATCGTTAGTTTTGTTTCTCTCTCATCCCACCCCAATCTCTTTTATATTCTGTTTTTATTTCTAATCATTCTTAGGCAAATTGTTGTACGTCTTGGATGTCAAGCTGCTAGAAACGAAACTATAATTTGTGCATCTTCTAATTTTACCAGTTCCTTTGGACGCAAAGCAAAGGCTGGTCAAGAACGAGCCAGAAGATTGAATGGAACCTAATTGATTGTCAGGAGGATATTGGGCGTCTACCATGAAAATTATAGACACGGCCCTGCCTCTGTTTGCTCTCATACCGAAGCAACCAACAGTTTTTTTTTGTCCGCAGTGCACTTGGTGCATTTTCTGCTTACTCTTTTAATGTGCGTTTCGTTATTTTCTGCAACTTGAATGCTCATTTTTTAAAAGTTTTGACAAATGCACTTTATCTACGGATGAATTAATCGTACTAAAGTGGGCATCGAAGAAACATTTGCATTTCGTTTTGTCAAATGATTTGAATTGATTTTTTTTCCTCTGAAGTTCACACGATTAATCCAGAGACAATTTTGAGTTCTGACATCTGCCTGCAGCGACTGATTTGGAAAGGAAGAATGAAAGCCTTGGAAAAGAAAGAGGAGAAAAATATATTAGGGATGAATCTTAAAACAAGAGTATTAGAAGAAATATGGCTGCGTGCTGTTAAGAGACTTCATCCCAACTGTTTATTTTATTTTCTTTTGTAAAATAGACCGTCTAAAGAGATAATGCATTTCTGAACACGCATAGAAAAGTCTAGAGAAAAGAAAGATTGAAGTGAAAGGAAAGTAAAGATAGGATAACTTCAAAATGACTCTTCGTATGAGTTTGTGCTATTCGAAGGGCGTGCATCAAATCTTTGAACGCAAAGAAAATATATGTATAGAAACTTTTTACAAAATTTAATATTCGAAACCTCCAACGAGAATAAAGTTATTGCTAGAAATGAAACCATCAACGTGAAACGAACCCCAAAAGAATTACTGGTTCAACAAGCATCTTAGTAAATTGTTTCACAACATGCAACTAGACTGTGATCCTATGTATGAAAACTGAACCACGATAAAATTGAGAATAAGTGAATACCAGAATATATAGATATAGATGACTATGTACATCACTGGATACAAAGGCTACTATGTAGGGGTCACCCTAGAGATACAAGGAGTAATACTGCATGTCGGAAAAACCGTAAAATGGTATATTGTTGCAATATCCGAGTTAGAGCTGCTCAATCCTCACTTTCTAGCCTTTAGACTTCAGAATAGTTGACGCAATATTGTGAGAGAAGACTCCTTCTCCACTCTGCATCTCTTATTCCAATAAACAAAATGTCACAAGCCCATCGCTATTTTCACATCATACTGAAGGTAAGAGTAGTAGAGGAAAACGCCAATACATCTACCTAACGAGCTTGTATAAATTAGCAGAAAACCGGGATATTGAATGAGTGTAAAGGGACAAATATTGTCTATGGCTAAGATTGACAGGAATCTCTAAACAGTGAAGGTCACTAACATCCTAAATAGACATGACAAATACAAGAATACGTAATGTAATCGTAAGAAAAAACGATGGTAGTTGGAAATATGAACTTGGACTATGGAACAAACGTGAAAAAAAGCAAAGTTCATTTGTACAGAGGGGTGACAGAACTAATTTCAACACGCAACCTCAAAAGGGTAATTTTCAGTTCAGTCCCGGCCATCTCTATCATCCCATAAATTATTTTTTAATAAAGTTTTCATTTAATAAACATTGATAATTCACGTAAAATCTTTGTGGTTGTATGTGAAAAATTGATTTTTTTAATATCCAATGTATTATACGTGACTTTTCACATTTATAGTCATTGATACCACATGCATTCTCAACCAGTCTGAATTCGAACGTTTTCTTAACGTGTTGCCATCCAACCTATAGAATTGAGTTTATATTGATATTTAACTCAGACCTTCAAAAAGCATGTAACATTTTAGTGGTTTCCGATGTTTTTAAACGAAAATAATTTCATACACCCTCAAGAACTTAACTTTACTATATTTGAAGCTGATTTTTTTTTTTCACTAACAGCATCCGGTCAACTAACACCGTTCTTTGAACTAGGTTGAAATGCTTCAGTGATTCATGTTAGGCTAAAATCAATGATTTGCCACTTATAACTACTTGCGTATTTTCTCGCTAATGTTGCGCGGGTTTCTGAAATATCCTCATTAATGTCTGACACCTAACAATTCAATCACACACTTTCAATATGCTCGTGTTGACTGTGTCATGATATAGTCACGAACAAGAATTTAGAAAGTTGAAAATACGAAAACTGGGATTGACACATAGCTTTCAATCGTGATATAAGGCCGAACCTATGCGTGAAAACTAGGCAAGTTAATTCTTCGTCATTTTATCTTAACTACGATGATTCTTAACTAATAAGTATCGCGACTTTGAAATTTCTGTTATTCACTCGCCAAGAAACTGAAATGAAAGTCTACAGTGATATTTAAGAAACTTAGCTTTATAAACATAAAACGCAACCTTGGTCGAAACTTTCTACAGATCAACCAATGATCACCCCACGTTGCATTTCAATCCTCAATCTCCTCTGTATTTCCCGAAAGGCGCAGTGCATGCTCACAAGGTAACACAATGAAAGAACGCTAACCCCATTTCCCATATTTTATATATAGACGCTTTATTCAGGGCTTCCCCTGCTCGTCCGAGTGGGTAGGTAGATAGGTGATACTGGAGACACTAACTGCTCTTCCCTCTAACAACTCAGAATCTCACCAGTGACGAACAAGCATGACTAGTAATATAGACTAACATCAGGATATAACAGTATTTACATTATTCGGACTATTGTCCTCATCTTTGTCGCCATATTTATCACAACGTTTCGGCCGTTGTACGCTCCGGCCTTCTTCAGGTGGTTGGAATTTCGAACTGAACTTTATTTCGATCCCTGGGGTAGACTATTCTAGTTCCACGCGCCATGTTTGATGGATGTCAGTTATCTCCTGCTAATTTTCCCTCTGAAAGTTCTCCACTGCCTTAACCGGGTATTGAACTCACACCCTTTGGGTCTGTTACTGGATCTAACCAACGCCTTTATCCACATGTCCATCCTTGAGGACATCTGGGTATGAATTTCTGGGTATTGTAAACCTAATGTTTTCAGTCAATTTTTACCAGTGCTCATATTGCAATTTTGCTACTCCAGTGATCGAAATAAAGGGTTCAGTTCGAAATTACAACCACCTGAATAAGGCCGGAGCGTACAACGGCCGAAACGTTGTGATAAATATGGCGACAAAGATGAGGACAATAGTCCGAATAATGTAACTAGTGTACATAACTCATCTCAGAAATATAGACACTCATCAGGAAATAACTTGTTCCGTGTTTTGTTGCCACTTGAACTATATAAAAAAAACCCTCACCTTTACTTCCCATCAACCTTTGGCTGCTGCTTAGAAGACCGAACTTCAAAAGGGCCCATCCGTTGGTCTATGAAAGAGAAACATTTTAGCCAGAGATAAAACCGCCTTTTGACTTTTTACATGTGTGTCCATAGTATCACAACTTAGCCAAATGGCAAATAGGTATTCATGTTGACGAATATTAGTTGATAGTATATTAATGTGTTGGCGTTTCCTCACACAATAGAGTAATAATGAATGCAAATTTAAATGCAAATGTCAGGGTCTTTTATTGCCTGAGCAAAACGAAATCGAAAGAATACAAAAAGGAATGGATGAAAGTGCATGTAGAGATATCCTTTTCCCAACGTATTTGCGTGTGCTGTACCTAATGAAAGATTGTGAGAACTTAAATTTGATAAGTTATTTATCTGTTGGCTTGGCAGAATTACTAGACAATCATGTGTGTAGTCAAACGTAGAACATTTATGATGTTTGTATTAAATGCGGCATGGGTTAAGCTAGAAGGAAACGACACGTATTTCGATAAAATACAAAAGAACAGCATTAATTTTACACACTTTTCTTTTATGCTGCTTTCATGACGTGGTCAATGTTGGAAGTTATTTGAAAAACAAGTGGGGTAATCTCGCATTCAGCTGGAATTGAAATCACTACACTTTTCTTTGAGGCTAGCAACCTAATCACTTCTCTGCGACGAGCTCATATTTCTGCAAAGTATTTTGCAATTAAACCAATTATTCTGCATTTTATAGATACAACTGAAATTTAGAATTTCTTTTCATTAATTCTACTGCAAGCAAGTCGATAAAGTCACTAAGATACAAGCGGTTACTGGGCGTGAAGAAAACTGAGAAAAAGTAATTAAAGAAAGATCACTAAAATAACAGGATTCAAGGAGCCATATTATGATGATTGAGATCCTAATTAACCAGAAGGTAAGAAGCCTGGGGGGTCATCCACAGACGAGAATTGCGAAAGAACTATCAAGTAGGACTTACGCTCATATCTTCTAGGTGCTGTTTCCCTTTAGGATGTAGGCGATCATGGCTCTCCACTTCCTCTTGTCACTTGTAGCTCTCGATAAGTTGTGTCTTTTTGTTATTTCTCCCTGACCCTGTTTTGTCGTCCACTTGCTTAAGCCCGCTAAGTATGTCACGCATTGCTTTCCCTTGTCCCTCTTTCACTCTATCTGCCCTGTGTGTATCAGGTTTTCCAAGCCCTCCTTTCTCATAACGTGTCCCAGAAATTTCAGCTACATCTTCCTAATGTTAAGTATAAGTTTCCTCTTTGTTTGCATCTTCTCCAAAACCTCATCGCTGCTCAGATGTTTGGTTCCTGTTATCCTTAGCATCCGTCTGTAGAACCATACCTCTGTTGCCTCGAATCTCTTCATCGTTGAGGAGACCGTCCAACATTCGCTGCCATAAAGGAGGACAGATAGCACGTAACAGTTCAATACTCTTTTCTTTGTTACCAACGAAATCCTCCTCTCTCGTAATACTCTGCCTATCTTTTGGAATGCGTTTTGGCCACCTTAATACATCTTCGGATCTCAGCGTCGCACTTACCGTCCTCTGCCAGAACACTTCCCAAACATTTAAATTTTAAATTGCTTGATTTTAGTGTCCCCGACCTTTTTTTTTTTAAATCGCATTTCGAGCTCATCGTTTGGCTGATGGTCATGCATTCTGTAGTCTTGTAGTTTATGTAATTAATATCTTTAATTTTATTTGGACGCGAGCACAAATCCCCAAGTGGAAAAATATTTACCTTCCTAGATATCGAAAATGGTAATCCAATCCTGATGTATCGTTACGAGAACCAAATATATACATATTTTTAATATTCTCCAAAGCTAAAAAAGTTTACAGATATCGAAGTAATAAAGATCACTGTTATAACTACGATAATTACTTAGATGTGTCTGTCACACGACAACAATTTCAGAGGTGCTAGTGAAAATGGAAATTACTTTTTGTCTGTGATAAAAGCTTTTTTAATTATTACGCCACTGCAAGGCATTTGTGCTATATTCGAAGCTTACGTTAAAAGCTTAAAATAGGGAGAATTAGGGAAATATGATAGTGAATATGTCATATCGTACAATAACCTACCTTGAAAGTTAGCAGACCAAATGGACTTTTGTAGATGGGCTTGAACTTTACTGTAACAAATACTAGACTATTTCAGCAAGCAAACTTTATACAAACATTACGACAAAAGCTAATATCTTCTACATTTTAAATGTACACCATAAATTAATAATATATTATCAATGTATTAACACATCTCTCATCAATAACTCAAATGAATGATTTCGTCTGGCAATTCGCTTAAAATCTACTTATGTACTTTTTCAAATCGCCTTTTAAACATTAAGAAGAAAATGAATTGGAAACACAGCGAAATTGCTAACTTAATTTCTTGCTTAAATTGCTTAACTGTATTCGTGTTCACAACATAATTTGTACCTAATTCTAGTAATACATTTAATTAGTGTCGAAAAATAATGCCAGTGTTAGCTCCAAAATGTAATCTCATTGAATTTTCCATCTGTGTAAAATCGAAATGGTATTGAACCAAGAATGTGAATTTGGAAAAATGAATCTGATATCGCATGTCTACATTGCGATACTTCTTATACTTTATTTAACACACAGTATGTGTTCTAATATCCGTGTACATCTTATATACTTGACTATCTCGAAGTTTTCGACGTATGAAGATCAAGCAGTTCTGGTTTTAGAACCAACTGCCAGACTTCATTAACATAACATTTGATTATAGTGGTGAAAGATTGTGCAGAACCAACTATACTTTTTGGAAGAACCGAATACAGAGAACTAGCACGCAGTATAACACAAGATTCCCAAAGAATCCTCCGAAGGTTTTTAATTCAGACTTGTCCGTCTCTTAGACTGTTCACTGCCAAGAATATAGGATCCTATCTGTCCTGCTATTTACCCATAGTTGGTTTGGATAGAATAGATGGATCCATACCTTTTCCAAGGGTATGTAAGTGAATGTAATGAAATATATATATATAATATATATATATATATATATATATATATGCACTTTATATTTTTTTAAACATTTTATTACAGTTATATTTATCTGTTGCAATTATATTTGTTCAAAACTGTTTATGTGCATTTGTTTAATACTTTACTTACATTTTTAGCACAGTTTAATCTCTTAAATGCTCAAAATGTCCTCCTTCAACATTCTCCAGAACAGTACAACACACAGCACATAACAAATCCCGATCTGCCTCAATTTCAATAAATACTCTTTTAATTCGCCCAAAGTGAGTTCTTTTCTCACCTAACCCTTGCTCTTTACTCCACCCCAAAACCGAAATCCATTGGTGTTAGGTCAGGTGAACATGGTGGCCATTCGATGCTGTCTCTCAAACTAACGGAAAGATTTGGTTAAGGTAGTTCCTTACTGCCAAAGCATAATGGGGAGGTGCTCCATCTTGCTTAAAGAACAGTTCGGCGAAGTTAGATCTAAAACGTGAGAAAAATGTAAGCCTACTTTTGGCTAACCCTATATATAATATTTATTTATTTTTATTTTTATTTTTTTTTTTTTTTTTTTTTTTTACAGTGAGGGTCACTTTTTACAAGGCCCGGTGCCACTCGACGTAGAGGTTTACGTTAGGTCATTTGTGTGTATAGGTGAGAGTTAACGATTAACCTTGAATAGGTTAAGATAGTTGTGATCGAGGAAACATCATGTTGGGAGTCGATTCCACAGGGCAATGGTTCGCGGGAAGAAGCTGCTCGAGTGGAACTTACTTCTCACCGATGGAATATGGAGGGAATATACGTGGTCATGCTACTATGTAAGTGGCATGATGTGTTCTTGCCATGAACGTTTGCTTTGACAGGACCAGGGATAAATGTAGCAGTAGAGCAGCGGGAAACTTGCCACATCCCGCCTGTGGGAGAGTTTGAAGGGTGGAGAACAATTCCTCACCTACAAGGGCTCGGAGACGTATAAGGGATAGGGATGGTGGTGGATGTAAATAATCACCGGTTCAAATCTTATATCGAAAACAAAACATGCAGAGACGCTAAACTTAAAATTTAAATTTTTGACGTCTTGTGTGTCTAGATGTTTAGCCGATCTCATTCAGTTTTCTATCGCATTTTCTTTTTGTCTATTCTTATTCCGAATGTTTTTAATTAACCAGCATTGAAACAGCATCAGTTTTGTTAGGAAATGTGATTTTTCACAGCACACTTGACGTAAATTTTTCCATAGAGGATTATGAAATGAAGTCACTTTAAATAAATTTTCATCTTAATAAATGTTCTGCAACATACCCTTTTCATCCTAAAACTGATGCTGATATAAACGTGGGATAATTAAAACAATAGCAATATAAAAAACAAAAAAACGAGAGAAAGTTGTATATGATCGGTCAACTTCTTAAAACATCGGACGTCGAAAAGAAATATAAAGCTAAAAGTCCCAGTATTGTTTTGTGTAAAAAAAAAAAAAAAAAAAAAAAATTGTACCTGGGGTCTGTTGTATGCCTCCTCCCCATTCCTATATGTGTAAGACTGACTCCATCGATAAAACCATTATTAATCTGAAGTTACTTCTGGGGACGAAACCAGTCATTTGTTTTCCATTTTTTTTTTTTTTTTTTTTTTTTTTGCTATTTCGTTATTTGATTCGCCACTAGCGCTATTATTTTTAAAAAGATATCTCCTCCCGTTCTCATTGTATGTTTACTCCATACTATTTTGTTTCGTTGTTGCTACATATTTCAATACCATTCGATGTCTACTCGTATATACACTAAAAGTTTTTCTTCACATACTTTGTTGAAATAGATAATGTCTTATACGTCCATAGGCATTAGATGTCATCAAATACGGTACTTAGGTGAAATTTTGTCTCGTCGATAAGAAAGCTAAGTGGAGACTAAAACGTTTATATATTGATATACAGTATAAAGGAAAGCGGTAATTGGCCGTACGCATGCGTATTTATGCTATCGTATTTTATTTAACAAACATGTATTCAGAGGTTTGCGTAGCCTCGCGTCTAGGAAATAATTGTGTGGTTGTGAGGCATGCATAAAACACTGGGCAGTATAACCTTGACGCATTAATTTGAAAATACACTATTTCGTGGCTTTGTGGGTGTGATTTCTTGCTTAGTCCTTGCAATTTTCTTTAGGTAAAACAAATGATCCCGTGACACCGAGTTAAAAAGAAACAATGATATATGTTAGGAATTAGACAATAAAACGTAATCGATACGCCAGTTATAGTGATTGTTAACGAACTATTCTTGATCGTGTGTTCAAATCTTATTTGCAAGCGCTGGTTACTGTCAGATTAAGCTAATTTTAACAAATGACTTTGCCATAGAAATTAGCAGATTAACGAAGAAAATTGACAACTTAAACAATTCGGTATTTGTAACTTTATACCACTCTAAACTAAGCAATATATATATTTAGAATCATAAATGATAAAAAGATTAGTATAGGAAAAATGAACAAAGAATCATCTGGTCTACGAGGACAAGTTGCTTCAGAAACAAAACAAACTCGAGTCATGTTCTTAAGTATAGTCGTCAGATCAAGACTTTCATATGGATCTCATGGATGGCGCCAAACAAGTTTAAAAGTATGTAAACTGTCAAATTAAAAATATCTCTACAAGACACTAAAATATGCACATAATGCACACGTTCAATTAAGCTGAAAAATTGAATCATCCTTGATAATGGCTGAAAGTATAGCCGAAAGCGCTCGGAATTATAAAAAAAAAGAATTTTGGTCAGTTTTTACACACCCTTTGTCCGGAAAAGAGAGCCCTTGTTCGAACACAAGAAAAATAAATAAAAAGCTTAACCGTAATGAAACATTCAGAAACAAAGCATTGCTGCCTAAATATACAAAGTACCAATTGTATACGACCGCATTCTCATATTAATGGCTAAAAATGTCTTCAGCCTGTAGCTCTTAGCGAGGCTAATTCTTTTTCGAACCTCGTGGATTGACGCTATAGAATCACAGAAACAGACATCACACAAAGACTTTTAGCAACTTCTAAAATTAATATTACATATAACTCGAAGAGAAAATATCAATCTTGATGCTGTTGTTTAAATCTCTTTCAACAAAAGGTTAAACCCCCATTAATATAGGAAAGAGGTATAACAGTTACTCACATTAAGAAACCTATTTTCCTGAAATTATTATTTTAACATTTTATAAATTTCAGCTGGCAGTCGCACAAGCTGCTCTGAACACCGAAAGTTTCCTTATAAAGAAATGGCTAATTACTATCCTTCCAAACACTTTTTTTCTGCTTTGAAAAGTAACATTTAAAATTTTGACTTTTACCTGAAATCGAACAATGAAAGGATTTATTTGAGATAAGCGCACAATTATTTCAACCACCCGAAAGCTATAAGACAGAATAACAAATTGAAATGGCGCTAAAGTTGCTTAGTTTATTCTTCTTACTCTCTTTTCACATCTCTGAGCGTTTTCAGTTTTCCTTCAGTATACTGTCATCCGCGTTACGTTGATGTCCACCGCTCATAAATCCTTTTCGCTTGTCTAGATGTACATTGTGATGTAATGGATATCGACTCGGAGTGAGAATTCGGAGAGCCGATTTCGAATTCGTTAGATTCACTTGCGGACAAATTCCCTTGGGAAAGGTAGGAATCCATCTCTTCTCCTCCATCTGTGGGTTGAATAGCAAGACTGACCAGGTTTTTAGACTTGGTTGGCAACCATTCTACCGCAGAAAGAAATGGTGCCCTACTGCGGAAAAATAATCTGCTTTGCCCGTCAAGTATCGAAATATACTGATTTCCCTTATGATCACCCTCTTGTACTATGTAAAAAAAAAAACAAAAAAAAAAAACAATACTTTCATCCCCTAAGCTGATATCCCGTGGGATAATTCTGTATAGAAAACGAGCAGTGTACTTGCACTCGGAAACATGGGCAGTGAAACGAGAAGGATCTACCATCTTAAATTAAATAAAGTGTTCAGTTCGAAAATACCTGATGAAGGCCGGAGGTATAATGGTCGAAACTTTGCGATAGCAGCAAAAATTAGACCTATAGTCCGCATGTAAAGAGTGTAAGTAATAAGACAAATCAAACTCGATATCTATCTACATGCAAATGTTTCCTGTTTAAAGATTATGGACTATTGTAATGTCTTTCCCATATAAAACAGGTTTTACTAGAATTTCAAGTAGGTCTTCGTATCTTGCTTTTGTGCAATCTATAAGGTAAAGTCTAGGTATTTTGTATTGCTCACACCGATAGCATTCTAATGATTAATATATGTTATACTTTATCAAGTTTCTTGAACAAATCTACACAACTCTCTACCTGTATCTGGCTTAATTATACTACAAACTCTGTTCATTAGAATTGTAATTATCACCTGCTATGATTTATTAAGGTGGTTAAACTATGAAGTTCGCATTCATTTTCACATGGCTTCTTTGGCATTGCTATAAATAGTGATCAAATGAGATCTTCCGATATTTCACCGCTGTCATCTATTTTATTTCCGTAATCTTATCAATCCTGAAATCGTCTAACACTGACAACATTTCTATTATAATACAATCTGGTTCTTCTGTTAGGTTTCTGTTCAAGGTGACTACTGCTGATCTTACCTCAGATTTTTATATTACAGGTTTTATAGGGAATTACTTCGCCTATATATTCATTCTTTGTAGCAACTTGTTTTTTCTTTTATAGCGTTTCACTTTTAGACTCCTGCATTCTGCCGATCTGTCCATTTGTTTATTTTATGTACGCTTGCTATGTAAGTTTTTCTATGTATGAAGAATTCTCGTCTTTTGCCTGCTTTCAATTCTGTGTCATCTAATTTTTTTTGTCTGTCTTTTCTTGGGGTTCTCTTTTGCCAATGCTACGAGTGATTCCCCTCATCAGTTTTTTTTATTATTATTACTGGGAAGTGGCCGTACCCAGAGTTGACGGTTGGATAAGTTTTAGCATGTCTAAACTGCATATTTGATTGGTTATTATTTTGTCTAAAGTATTTGTTTGAAACTCACCCTGAATAGTTAGTTTCTCAGGCGTCTTGAAAATTAAGACTTTTACAATATTTCTCCCCCAATACAAAATGCAAGAACCACTAAATGTATATGGTTACTGAATAAGGTTGTCGTAAGGTAAGGAAAGTGTAGATTATGAGAATATACAGGCTACATAACGGTTGGCTCTAGATGTGAAGAGTTTAAGTTTGTAGCGACTACAGAAGCATCCTCTTGGGTGCCTGTTCAACAGTGACAATTCTAGGAAGTAGTTGTCAAAATAGAACAATGAAATTTGAAGCGAGTGAGGATGATCCGTATATGGATACATAGCATGTTGTTTCTTAGCTATAAAGGTCAGAACTGAGAAGTAAGGAATGTCGCTTGGCAGAGCATTTGTCATGGAAATAGCGATACAGAGCAAAAGGCTTGGGACCTTTCGTTTGTGGGGAAAGTGTGCAAAATAATTCGCCAACCACATGGTTGGGTAGTCGCCTTTGAATTATGTCAAGGCTGGAAAGAGATTATTGGGCACAGATCCATCCCAAATATAGCAGGCTATAACATGGGCTCTAACTGTACACCAGCGAACCCTTTTTTTTTTTTTTTTTTTTTTTTTTTTGTTCATGTTCGTTCAGTAATTCAAGTCCATATTTCTGACCATTTCGATGTATTTTTCCTTCTCTTGCTTTATCTATAATTCTATTTATTATATCACTTTGGGACGTGGAGGATCATGATTCTCTAGAATTTTGTACACTTCTTACAAGTGTACAGAAAGTGCCTGAATTTCAAGATCACTCAGTCAATTTGCGTGTATGTTCTTACAGCATTTCACCTTGGCAGATCTGTTATCCAAATGTGGGGTACTTAATAACAAAAGTGATAACGAAAAACAAAGTAACTAAAGTCTATTAGACTATATACCTAAACATATATTTTAAAAAAAAAAATTATAAATTTATATTTATAATTTCAGGATTCCTTTTCCTGAGTGCGCATCTGTAATCATATCGACGTAAAAATAACTTTAGTCCGATGAAATCTTAACGGACGAAATACTCATACGAAAAATGTTTTCCACTTTATAGAATTTTCGAAAAATTGTTTTGATATATGAGAATTTATATATCATTTTTCCATTACTGGACTTCGATATTAGCTTGCTAACCACTGTCCCATTGCAACACGCGATAATATTTCCAAATTTTAGATTGCTTTTACACAAGGCCGCAAATAAGAACATCGCTCACGACACTAGAGAAATGTTCAGAAGGCTAAAATGTGAGCATTTTTTATTAATATGTTTGTCATTTTTAATTTCCGTGTATATTTGATTATTTCTAAATGTTATATGCTTTATCTAATATATATATATATATATATATATATATATATATATATATATTGCGTGGCCTTTGAAAACTTCGTTAATCCTCTGAGATAGATTTTTGGCAAAGGTTTTTTTTCATGGCTTCATTTTCATAATAATAAGCGAATCAGCCAACTCTAGTGGATTGATCAGATGCCATATTAATCACATGACTAACTTGGGAAATTACGAAGACACGAACAAAATGCCTCCATCAAAATATGGTTGCACACTCCCCACGCAACCATTTCCAAAGCTACAATGTTTCTCATCTTATATCTCTGGCACTGTAAACCTGACCCAAGACAGCAGTACCGACCCGGAACTTTAAATATGAAATTGCATTGTCAGTTATCTTTAGTGGGGAAATTACAGATTTTACAAGTATTTTTGCAGTATACTTTTTTTAAAGAAAGTCTTTACTAAAAAGCATATTTCTTAAACTGCGTGATTCATTTCTTAAGCACCCATTTTCTTTTACAGGAAACTAATTTAAATGTTATCTTCTAAAATAACGGACACCTATCAACGTTGAAAGCGGATGTATCAATTTTATTGTGACTCACCTTGCGTAAATATTCCCGCGACATTTTAATTACCTCTAAAATACATAAACGTTAAAATATATTTCAGTTTGCGTAATTATGTGGTATTCGTCGGTCTCGAGAGGCCGTGGATCTGCTTACCAAAAGTTATGCATCAACTGCTGATGATGGCGCAACATCTTTTATGGCTGTACAGGCCCACACTGTAGTGACAGTCACGGTTGCATGTGAATATGTTGTCCTTGATATTGCCGTGTTGTTTTCTTTTGAGCACGTTTCGCCTCAAAGGCAAGCCTCTGTTCCATCCTTCTTCACTCCAAACCTCGGTGTAAATAGTCTTCATCAGGAGCGATCATTGGCAACGTCTTCCAATCTCATGATGTCCAAGTTCATCATGCTGGTGTCACATTCGCAGACGTCCTTGAAGTGAAGATTAGATCGCCCTCGTGCTGTTTACCAGTTCCTCGTACTCCACAACTACGTATCCTTCGTAGCTCTTATTAGTGTTTGCCTTTTTACTCTCACCCCGCCTCCCCTCCCTCTTTTTGCCATCCATTTACAGAAGTTCATTAAACTCGCCGATTCACTCTTGCTTTCAATATGTTATGTTCGTGTCAAATTTTCCAGGGTTTTATTTTCATTGTATCCCAGAAATTTCATTGCTTTCTCATTGTATGTACAGGGCGTACACATAGGCAAAAATACGTATTTTCAAGAAGTAAAATTCTTAGCATTTTATTGAATTAGAATATTAACAAGTAATATCTTCAAAATGATTTCTGTCATTTGTGATGCATAGGTACATGCTCTTTTCAGGACGCACGTGAACTCTATGCAAGAACTCCACATTGTCAATTTTAGCACACTAGTGTTGCATCTGTTATTTTTCATTGAGTACACCTTCTTTAGCATAGCCCAGAAAAAGTAGTCAGTTCTTTGCTCTTTCGAAGAAAAGTTCAATCTGTAGAGGTAAAAAAAAATATTGTTAATAGGATTTTACGAAATTTTTCTGTTTCTTATTACATTTTAGTTTTTCGAGGGTATCTTTTGCTATTCCAATGTGCCTTCGGATTTCGGTGTCACATTCCCCATTCTCTGTTAAAATATTTCCCAGAAATTTAAACTACCGTATTTGTTTCAGTTTGACATCGGTTCCTATCTCGCATCTTGGGCTTTTTCTCTTGCTGTTCTACAGCAGTTCTGTGAAAGTGTTTCGACTAACTGCAAACACAAAATTTTTCGTAAACCATAGTGTCTCCCAAGTGAGAAGATATTAAGGGTTTGAACGAAAGTATGTTGATTCATGTCTTTGTCTGGTATATAATATGTATGTATATATTCGTTCTAAGTGAAGCCAAGATTCTTCAGCCTGATTGCAATCTCCATGGACCGATTCCGTTACGCCATTTTACAACTCGTAAAATAGAATCAAGGCAACACCAAAACTGATTTCATTAGGAAACTATTAAGTGTTAGAAACAGAGGTTGAGTAAAATGTTTGCATGCGTGTCCACAGAGAGAAGAGAGTAAACTAGGTAACGAACACAAGGCCAATGAACACAAATAAAAGGAGAAAATAATACAATTAACTTATTTAATGTATGAACAATCTTAAATGAGTAAAGTAAGCAACACGCACACATTCTGTCCCATAAGCCTGGATCTGATTGGTTCTGCTGACATATTTAAAATCATTTTAACTATTTATCTGACTGTAAATATATTGTCAGCGTGCAATAAACACAAATGCTCGCAGAGTAGTTCAATAAGGCCGGAGAAGAGCTGTAATCATGTATCGAAGATATATTTGTACAATTTTCATGAAAAAAAGACTTTTATTGAATAATTTCTTGAAGCAAGAGGCTATTTTGGAGTTCCCGGTAAAATAGTCAGACATGCTTTTAAGCTTATTTTACCGGTTTCGTTAAAACAGATCCCCGAGTTGTTTAGCTGGTAAATACTTTTTTATTATGAAGGCACGTAATGGTAAAAATAACACACGGATTTAACACAAAGTTTATTTTCACCATCAATTGTTCATACAATTTAAAATCTTTTCGACCCTCAACTGTTAAAACACAAGTTAGTTATTTATTCACTATTTGCATTATTTACATTAATCCTCATCTTCATTGCCATATTCACAACGATTCGGCCGTTGTGCTCTCCGACTTTCTTCAGGTGATTGGAATTTTGAACCGAACCCTTTATTTCGTCTACCGGGGTAAATTGTTCGAGTTCCACGTGTCATGTCTCTTCCGGATGTCTCGCTTATTTCTCTTTAACTCGACTCTCAAGTTTTGGTTCACCACTGCTGTCGTCTGGTATTGAACACGCAACTCTTTCGCTCTAGTCACTGGATCTAACCAATGTATTTATCAATTGGGTCATGCGTCCTTGAGGACATATGTGCATGACTTTTTATTTATTCATCATCAATTATTTTAAAAAAAAATAGAAGTATCTGAATATTTTAAGCACTTCAGGCATAAGTCTTTGCAAATCCAAAACATATCCTTGGGCATAGTTCTTTTGCCAATCCACATCAGGTGCACACAGTGAAGACAGCAGTCAGAGACCATAGAATCCATGTTGTTCAAGTCCTGCCTACACATATATATTTTTACTTCTAATGCTCTATTTATATTTATCGGCAAAATAACCCTTGTCTGTTTTACCGGGACCCTCAAAATAGCCTATTCGTTTCTTTACATCTATTCTCTCTAAATAATTTTTTTTGTTTTTTTTTTCTTTAAACTGATCTTGTATTCATTTTCACGTCACACGTTGGTTAGAACAATTATTAGATTTCAATGAATTTTTACGTCTGTATTCTTTTAATCTTGCTGGTAATAAAGTGGCAATAAACTTCTCAGTAACGCTTTTGACAGTATAATTTCAATTCTTCCTTGAGTTTCCATGCCGTCTTTTTTTTCTTTTTTTTTTTTTTTTTTTTTTTTTTTGCTAGTATTTTGAGTATATGTCTCTGTTTATAGTTGTCACTTTCATATTCCACAACCTTTTCAGAATTTTATACAGGTTTTCATTATCTTTGTGTGATCTTGGATGACAAAGTAAAAAACAGCTTTCTTTACGATGGCAAGACCCGATGTAAGGTTGAATTTCAAAGTTTCGAAAAATCTTCTCCAGGCCAATTTCTCGACTGAGCTGACGGTATTTTTCAGTTCCAAGTCTTCATACTCTTTTTTTCAAAAAAAATTATTTAAAAATCTGCTTGCGCACTATACACCGAATAAAATGATTAATAAGATCTGATCAACACAAGTCATGTGTAAATATATTTAAATTGCATACAGTTTAGTTCCTTTGAAAGTATTATAGTAATATTATGGATTTCAAGAGTAAAATATGCTTGACCAGTCAGTGATTAATGCAATTAGTGCCAGTAATTGCTTAATCAGTATTTCAATTTTCGACAAAGCGAGAGTTAAAATTAGGATGTTCTAAGTTTAGAACCAAGCAAATTAAATAACGGTATTTATTTTTCTTTTTGGCATTTTATTGTTTTGGTCTCTTTGTATTTAGAACAATATATCCGAGTTTTTAAAGTATCAGTTTGAATTCCCGTTTAATAAAAATCTTTCAAATTCAACTGCAGCTTTTTGTCCAAATCTTGCCATTTCAATAAAAAGTAGAACGTTATATTCTGGAAATACAGGATGTGTTTGTATGATTGAATCAAAGTTGTTTGAACTTTTCTCAGTGAATTTGTGATGTTTGAGTCGGTGTAAATCTCATCGAAATTATATAACATGATAAATTACTCGATTTCCTAACTGATATGAAGTAAATGATTTAATTGAACGATGTCCATACCATTCTATTATCAGCAGAATAAACAAACTTTTGATAAAAAAATATTCAATTTCATATAATCCACAACACCAAAGAAATAATCCTTGAACAATTTTTCAGATGACTGAACAAAACAATGAAAGTCTATAAAAACCATTGAAATGCTTCGAATATGATGTGATCATAGTTTATAAATATCAAGAAAGGAACATTTTTATTCAGCAAATAAGATGAAAGGGATAATTTATCAATGTAATAAAAATGAGGAGGCGGACGACGTTAGACCTTCATGACATTCTCTACGATTTCAGCTTCTAGGGGTTTTTTTTTTTAAACAAAAAAAAAACTTATCCAACAGATTATACAAAGTGCATTCCAACAAAAGACGAAAAGGACACCGATAAAGTTCTTGGAGACCTGCTGAGAAGATTTGTTATTTCTATTCGTCAAAGAATTTTCCTGTCAATCAATAATGATGAAAAAAGGAAAACAAATAGAATAGTGTGGATGGAAATTACTAGGAAAAGAAAGTCATATCCTGAATAGTATTTGTGCATGTAATAGTAGTAATAGTAAAAACTTAAAGGGATTTTCCGGAAGTCTCCAGCCTCAAATTAATAATAGAAAGACGAATAAAAAAAGGTTGTTTATTATAGTGATTATTATACTGTTGTCGGAATGTTTTATTTCCCATAGAAAACTAACTTCACAGCAGCGCAAATTAAAACCCAATATTCAAAAAAAATCACGTTTCTATAAATGCGTATAAATTCGTATCAATATCGATTCTGACAGATATATTTAAAATCTATAATCTAAAAAATTATACATATACAGGACATCGACGGATTTTCACGATTTAAGAGATAGTCTTTAAATTAAAAATTAACAGAAAAGTGTTTTGGCTATATATATATATATATATACACGTGTGTTTGTATGTATGGATTTTAATGCTAAATTTCACCAAATACAAGACTTGAGCCACTCAAGTTTACACTCAAAATGGTAATGATGAATGAAGTGAGGGATAGGAACGGAAGAGAAGGTCGTATGAAATAACGATTATGACGTTTGACCTTTAAATTGGAAAGGTCAAAATTGAAGTGTTCAGGGAAGTACTGACGTGGTTGTCTGTAACATTTCTTGAGGAAAAACTGAGTAGAATTCTCTTCTGATATATGGAACATGTAGGAAACGTTGATGATTCGACAACATGGGAGTTACATAAGATGTCCGAGCCGTAAATGTCTCAACTAGTAGAAGTAAAGATAGCTCCTCAGAACATTTGCCATGGAAATAGTGCTAAGCTTGCAACGTTCCTTCTGTAGAAGACACCGCAGTGTGAAAAGCTTTTGACCGCGTAAACGGTTTTGAAAGCTGTTGTCAAGAAAATGAGAATTTAGCAACTCCAGCCTGAAAACTGCGACACACTGTAAATATAGAGCAAGGCAAGAGTCGCTGTAAATTTTAACCAATCATGATGAATGAGTTACCTCTTGAACGTCTATTGCGACCCAAACTCTCCCTAGACTGGAAATCATATATGCGATCTATTTTTAAAGAAGCTGGGAAAATTTCACCCCAGAAAATATCTACCACCCACTGCTATCTGATCTTTACAAGACCAGACCAAAAATGGAGTATTGCCGACATATCGGAACCGGTGCTGCCCAGTCCTCATTCATCTGAGTTCAATATTGTTGACACTGCCTTGTCGGTGGGGAAGCATTTACAACCCGACAACTCCTTCCCCAGATACTAAACATCACGACCCACTCGCTACTCTAATAATTGTACGGCTAGTAATCTGCCAGTCTACATTCCCTGGTTCCACCAGGGTTAACCTTTACAGCTGGGACCTACCGTGCCACATACTAAAGGATGAATCATCGTCATACACTCCATAGTCCATTGATAATAAGCAAGTTCCACTGGGACGTCTAACCAAGAACTACTGCTTTGCGGAACAGACTTCCGGCAGAATGTTTTCCCTTCACTAGGAGCTTACACCCATATAACAATGAATCCACAGTTCTCGTACGATCACCGAAGTTAAGCAACATTGATCCTGGTCAGTACCTAGATGGGTGACCACTTGGTGAAAAAACAGGTTCTGCAAGCTTGAATGTGCAATAATAGATATTTGCTCGTGATTTTTTTAATCGGAATGCTGGGTTCTGATTCTAGTTCGGTTCGTTATATTTACTTAAGTGCAAATACCTTGAGAAAGTTTGATAAGCTCTAAGAAAATCAATTAAGTCAAGGTTAAACGTCATATTTCGTACAAAACTTGGTGAACTGCATTTCTTGTCTTTTCTTACACTTACAAAACACACAGTAGCCTACTAATTTGAGTGGTTCTTGGGCAATGTATTTGAACATTAATATTAGGTTGGTGCAAAAATAATGTCTGTTTTTTACGTTAAAAATTACGTCAAAACCGACATTATTTTTGCACCAACCTAATATTAAAATATTTGAGCGGTATAATCAGTCGATCATTTTCCCAGCATTTTTAGCAATGATTTGTCTATGTGAATTCTACTTCAGATCTCGATGCAAAAAAAAAAACGTTCAAAACATGTAACCTCGTGGAAAGAGATAAATACAATAGTGGAGAGAATATAGGATTTGAACAGTAATGATGCGAACGACACTAGCTTGATTTTTACCTACTGGATGTTATAAGCCAGTTATTTTCTCATTAAGCTATCAGAGCTAGGTCAGAGGCGAGATCAGCTGCAAGGCTCCGATCAAGTTGGTTTTTTGGAAGTGTGTCCATAAACAGTGGTAAATATCTGCATTGATGTTTACTAATGAGCTGATAATGTTCCTGGGCATATCGTTAATAACAAGCAAAAAGCGAGTAAGACCGAGGAGAGATCCTTGGGGGACGACTGCATTGATCTCATGAGCCTCAGAAGTCTAGGCATTCAGTCTTCGGAAGATAATGTGATCAATGAAAGCAGTATTTGTGTAGAAACTTTCCGAGTAAAACTTGTTGATATATTTTACTAGAATAACTACACTGACATTCCAAATGTTATTCGTAAGTGATCGGTATAATGTAGCAACTCCGACGAAATGCAGCATTGCGACGTGGCATAGACCTCGCAATTGATCTGAAAACCTCTAGAATTTGAAATTTGTCCACAAATCCATCATATTTGTAGGTATTGCGCATGAATAAATTTCTCGATTGAGGAAAACCATATATACTTGATTGGACTCTTGTTGAGCGAACGTGGGGCACACTTTGTTGGAAATCTTCAGATTGTTCGTAAAACAAATTCTGGGATTAATGACGTCTAGGGGCATTATTCCTGCTAGAATTAACCCACCGTTGTTTAAAATTCTGTAATACATAAGTGTTTGCAAATAGTCACGAAACAGGGCAACATTGTGATCAAAGACATGTTTTGGCCGACCAGATGTTACGTTAACACATCTCGAACCGTTACTGAAACACCGTTAGCCTGCACAATGTCCTGCTGAAAACTGGTGTTCAGGCTTTCGTAGCCTCTGCGCTGAACCTATCACCAGCCCCAAACAACTGCAATAGAGACACATCAGAGATGTCACGATCCCATTTGTGGCTTTGTTCCCAATGTTATAATCAGGTGCATCCTAGGAAGTCTCTTGGTCAATATCCACGTAAAGAAATTGTATGAATCCGAATCTTGCAAATTTTACTTTGTTCTGCAATTTAACACATAGTTTTACTACGATGGATGATGAAAATTTCTCTGCCTGATCAGGAAAATGTATTTGAAACATGAAACAAACATACCGCATATTTCCACGTATAAGATGACCTATAGATAAGACGAGACCCAAAATGTAAATAAATTTTCGTAATTTTCATCTGATATCCATAGTATAAGACAACCGACTTGTACTCATACGAAGAAACAGTAAATGCCGATGAAGTGATGCGCTCGTTGCATCAGATGGTGATGATCAAAGTAATTTTGAAGATTTTTAATTATGTATTTGAGATTTTTGTTTTTTTATTCTTTAATGAGAAATAAAGATTTTATGGTATACCAAAGTAACGCTTGTAGTAAAGTAATTATGAGGAAGTGGTCTGTTTATTCACTCACTCTTTTTTGCTAAAGAATGTTACAAGCCTATGGCAAGAGGTATTAACATATCGAAGAATTAGAGACAGAAGTACATCTATTCCTTCCCAAAATGCGCAATGAACATAAACAGCTCAGGGCTAAGCTCGAACTCTGTTCAGTATCCCGATACCTCCAGCAGCACTAGCTTTCAAATTTAGATAGGGAAATCTGCGACTGATGAAGATTTCGAGGAATTTCCTCATAAAAAATATTTACATTCACGTTTAATGTCCACCGCCTCTTGATGCAAAATAACTGTATTGTACATCAAACTGAGTGGCGTTTTTTGCAGAGACTCCATGCATTGTTGGAAGGCAATGTGTTGTCCTATATTCAGTGCCATTCAAATTACTCAAAGTATTTGGTAGTGCCTATTTCACACACATATATGAGAGAGAGAGTTTGAGACGCTACCGGTGTAATGTTTGCCTATGGACCTATGCCTGTCTGTGTGTCTATGTGAACTTTCTTTAATTTTTTTTTCTCTTTACACACGCATCTCTATATTGGTAATGATAATATTTGCTGTATCATTATAAGGAAACCTTCGGCAGCCAGTAGTACTTTTGCGGGAAATTTATAAAATCTCTCTTAAAACAATTTTTCAGGAAAAAGGTTATTCAAGTCCATTGTTATTGCTCTTTCCAATGTGGTTGGCAGGGGGAGGGACTCCCCATTTTTTTTTTTTTTTTTTTTTTTTTTTGTTAAAGAGCGGAGCATCAGTATTTTGATTATTTTCTCTTCGACTTGCGTGTGATATGCATTTTAGTTGTTGCTATTACTGGAAGTCCTCAAGCTATGTAAATTCATTTTGTTATATTCCTTTGTTTCTGATTCTGTAGCGCCAGTCCGCGAAGAATAGTCCTCCTTAAGACCTACAGGCTTTATACACTTGAAGCCACCTTTTAATCTTCAATCTGAGTAAGTGGGTGCATACAGCTGAGTTATATAATATTTCTGAATGAATTTGAAGACTTGCATGACATCCATATGAAAGTCTCGAAGATATTTAAGAACCGGACACTAGTTTTTAGGTTAATGTTTTGGATACTTAACAAATTCTGGTGTTGAGAAACTATCCCTAGCACTGCCTATCCTATATTCAATTTCCTTCTTTCCTCTACTAATTTTGCAATAACTGATCCATACTCAAAGGTATCTGAAGATTTTTATGGATGTAGAGTAGGTACTATGGCTGCTTTCATTCAAATTCATTTCATAGTTTTTGTTAAGTTTATACTTAATCCTAAATTTTCTAATTTTTTTTTTGTCTGTTTCGGTTTATTTTCTTTTTTTTGTCTGTCTGTTTCGGTTTATTTTCTTTTTTTGTCTGTCTGTTTCGGTTTATTTTCTTTTTTTGTCTGTCTGTTTCGGTTTATTTTCTTTTTTTGTCTGTCTGTTTCGGTTTATTTTCTTTTTTTGTCTGTCTGTTTCGGTTTATTTTCTTTTTTTGTCTGTCTGTTTCGGTTTATTTTCTTTTTTTGTCTGTCTGTTTCGGTTTATTTTCTTTTTTTGTCTGTCTGTTTCGGTTTATTTTCTTTTTTTGTCTGTCTGTTTCGGTTTATTTTCTTTTTTTGTCTGTCTGTTTCGGTTTATTTTCTTTTTTTGTCTGTCTGTTTCGGTTTATTTTCTTTTTTTGTCTGTCTGTTTCGGTTTATTTTCTTTTTTTGTCTGTCTGTTTCGGTTTATTTTCTTTTTTTGTCTGTCTGTTTCGGTTTATTTTCTTTTTTTGTCTGTCTGTTTCGGTTTATTTTCTTTTTTTGTCTGTCTGTTTCGGTTTATTTTCTTTTTTTGTCTGTCTGTTTCGGTTTATTTTCTTTTTTTGTCTGTCTGTTTCGGTTTATTTTCTTTTTTTGTCTGTCTGTTTCGGTTTATTTTCTTTTTTTGTCTGTCTGTTTCGGTTTATTTTCTTTTTTTGTCTGTCTGTTTCGGTTTATTTTCTTTTTTTGTCTGTCTGTTTCGGTTTATTTTCTTTTTTTGTCTGTCTGTTTCGGTTTATTTTCTTTTTTTGTCTGTCTGTTTCGGTTTATTTTCTTTTTTTGTCTGTCTGTTTCGGTTTATTTTCTTTTTTTGTCTGTCTGTTTCGGTTTATTTTCTTTTTTTGTCTGTCTGTTTCGGTTTATTTTCTTTTTTTGTCTGTCTGTTTCGGTTTATTTTCTTTTTTTGTCTGTCTGTTTCGGTTTATTTTCTTTTTTTGTCTGTCTGTTTCGGTTTATTTTCTTTTTTTGTCTGTCTGTTTCGGTTTATTTTCTTTTTTTGTCTGTCTGTTTCGGTTTATTTTCTTTTTTTGTCTGTCTGTTTCGGTTTATTTTCTTTTTTTGTCTGTCTGTTTCGGTTTATTTTCTTTTTTTGTCTGTCTGTTTCGGTTTATTTTCTTTTTTTGTCTGTCTGTTTCGGTTTATTTTCTTTTTTTGTCTGTCTGTTTCGGTTTATTTTCTTTTTTTGTCTGTCTGTTTCGGTTTATTTTCTTTTTTTGTCTGTCTGTTTCGGTTTATTTTCTTTTTTTGTCTGTCTGTTTCGGTTTATTTTCTTTTTTTGTCTGTCTGTTTCGGTTTATTTTCTTTTTTTGTCTGTCTGTTTCGGTTTATTTTCTTTTTTTGTCTGTCTGTTTCGGTTTATTTTCTTTTTTTGTCTGTCTGTTTCGGTTTATTTTCTTTTTTTGTCTGTCTGTTTCGGTTTATTTTCTTTTTTTGTCTGTCTGTTTCGGTTTATTTTCTTTTTTTGTCTGTCTGTTTCGGTTTATTTTCTTTTTTTGTCTGTCTGTTTCGGTTTATTTTCTTTTTTTGTCTGTCTGTTTCGGTTTATTTTCTTTTTTTGTCTGTCTGTTTCGGTTTATTTTCTTTTTTTGTCTGTCTGTTTCGGTTTATTTTCTTTTTTTGTCTGTCTGTTTCGGTTTATTTTCTTTTTTTGTCTGTCTGTTTCGGTTTATTTTCTTTTTTTGTCTGTCTGTTTCGGTTTATTTTCTTTTTTTGTCTGTCTGTTTCGGTTTATTTTCTTTTTTTGTCTGTCTGTTTCGGTTTATTTTCTTTTTTTGTCTGTCTGTTTCGGTTTATTTTCTTTTTTTGTCTGTCTGTTTCGGTTTATTTTCTTTTTTTGTCTGTCTGTTTCGGTTTATTTTCTTTTTTTGTCTGTCTGTTTCGGTTTATTTTCTTTTTTTGTCTGTCTGTTTCGGTTTATTTTCTTTTTTTGTCTGTCTGTTTCGGTTTATTTTCTTTTTTTGTCTGTCTGTTTCGGTTTATTTTCTTTTTTTGTCTGTCTGTTTCGGTTTATTTTCTTTTTTTGTCTGTCTGTTTCGGTTTATTTTCTTTTTTTGTCTGTCTGTTTCGGTTTATTTTCTTTTTTTGTCTGTCTGTTTCGGTTTATTTTCTTTTTTTGTCTGTCTGTTTCGGTTTATTTTCTTTTTTTGTCTGTCTGTTTCGGTTTATTTTCTTTTTTTGTCTGTCTGTTTCGGTTTATTTTCTTTTTTTGTCTGTCTGTTTCGGTTTATTTTCTTTTTTTGTCTGTCTGTTTCGGTTTATTTTCTTTTTTTGTCTGTCTGTTTCGGTTTATTTTCTTTTTTTGTCTGTCTGTTTCGGTTTATTTTCTTTTTTTGTCTGTCTGTTTCGGTTTATTTTCTTTTTTTGTCTGTCTGTTTCGGTTTATTTTCTTTTTTTGTCTGTCTGTTTCGGTTTATTTTCTTTTTTTGTCTGTCTGTTTCGGTTTATTTTCTTTTTTTGTCTGTCTGTTTCGGTTTATTTTCTTTTTTTGTCTGTCTGTTTCGGTTTATTTTCTTTTTTTGTCTGTCTGTTTCGGTTTATTTTCTTTTTTTGTCTGTCTGTTTCGGTTTATTTTCTTTTTTTGTCTGTCTGTTTCGGTTTATTTTCTTTTTTTGTCTGTCTGTTTCGGTTTATTTTCTTTTTTTGTCTGTCTGTTTCGGTTTATTTTCTTTTTTTGTCTGTCTGTTTCGGTTTATTTTCTTTTTTTGTCTGTCTGTTTCGGTTTATTTTCTTTTTTTGTCTGTCTGTTTCGGTTTATTTTCTTTTTTTGTCTGTCTGTTTCGGTTTATTTTCTTTTTTTGTCTGTCTGTTTCGGTTTATTTTCTTTTTTTGTCTGTCTGTTTCGGTTTATTTTCTTTTTTTGTCTGTCTGTTTCGGTTTATTTTCTTTTTTTGTCTGTCTGTTTCGGTTTATTTTCTTTTTTTGTCTGTCTGTTTCGGTTTATTTTCTTTTTTTGTCTGTCTGTTTCGGTTTATTTTCTTTTTTTGTCTGTCTGTTTCGGTTTATTTTCTTTTTTTGTCTGTCTGTTTCGGTTTATTTTCTTTTTTTGTCTGTCTGTTTCGGTTTATTTTCTTTTTTTGTCTGTCTGTTTCGGTTTATTTTCTTTTTTTGTCTGTCTGTTTCGGTTTATTTTCTTTTTTTGTCTGTCTGTTTCGGTTTATTTTCTTTTTTTGTCTGTCTGTTTCGGTTTATTTTCTTTTTTTGTCTGTCTGTTTCGGTTTATTTTCTTTTTTTGTCTGTCTGTTTCGGTTTATTTTCTTT
The DNA here is from genome assembly GCA_963932145.1 of Acanthosepion lycidas. Lineage (NCBI taxonomy): Eukaryota > Metazoa > Mollusca > Cephalopoda > Sepiida > Sepiidae > Acanthosepion > Acanthosepion lycidas. The sequence goes on from OZ010571.1 coordinate 129,311,058, forward strand.
TTTTGTCTGTCTGTTTCGGTTTATTTTCTTTTTTTGTCTGTCTGTTTCGGTTTATTTTCTTTTTTTGTCTGTCTGTTTCGGTTTATTTTCTTTTTTTGTCTGTCTGTTTTTTTGTTTTTTTTTTTTTTGTGTCTGTCTGTTTTTTTTTTTGTTTTTTTTTTTTTTGTGTCTGTCTGTTTTTTTTTTTGTTTTTTTTTTTTTTGTGTCTGTCTGTTTTTTTTTTTGTTTTTTTTTTTTTGTGTCTGTCTGTTTTTTTTTTTGTTTTTTTTTTTTTTGTGTCTGTCTGTTTTTTTTTTTGTTTTTTTTTTTTTTGTGTCTGTCTGTTTTTTTTTTTGTTTTTTTTTTTTTTGTGTCTGTCTGTTTTTTTTTTTGTTTTTTTTTTTGTGTCTGTCTGTTTTTTTTTTTGTTTTTTTTTTTGTGTCTGTCTGTTTTTTTTTTTGTTTTTTTTTTTGTGTCTGTCTGTTTTTTTTTTTGTTTTTTTTTTTGTGTCTGTCTGTTTTTTTTTTTGTTTTTTTTTTTGTGTCTGTCTGTTTTTTTTTTTGTTTTTTTTTTTGTGTCTGTCTGTTTTTTTTTTTGTTTTTTTTTTTGTGTCTCTGTTTTTTTTTTTTTTTTTTTTTTTTTTTTTTGTGTCTCTGTTTTTTTTTTTTTTGTTTGTTTTTTTTTTTTTTTTTTTTTTTTGTGTCTGTCTGTTTTTCTGTTTTTTTTTTTTTTTTTTTTGGTTTTTTTTTTTTGTTTGTCTGAACGCTTGGTAGAGGTTGTTGACATCTTTCAAGGTTATTCTTATCCCAACTATTATGTCATCGGCACAGTTTCCCAATCACACTGGCGTCGGAAGCAAGAAATAGTATATTTTGAATTGGATTCATCTGGGATGTGGAATAGAATGCTTAAATGATCAGTCTCCCAGCACTTTACATCTATGCCTGCATATGAAGAGGAAACGATTAAACAGATTAGAGGTGTTTTCATTTTCCCCTTGTCGTACTCCTGAGGAGATTTGAAATGTTTCGCTAGTCGATTCTTCACCAGTCAGGTAAGATTTGTGGGCCTATATCGCTCCTTTATCTAATCCAGAGAATATGTGGTCAGATCTTGGAAATAGTTTTCTAATATTGATTATCAAAAATTTTACCACCAGTGCATTATATCAAGAATAATAGCTATAGTCTCCTATTCGCTCCTATTACGTCGATTGCATCTCCCGAGCAGAGTGTGGCACATCGTCACAAAATGGGTATCCTGTTGACTGTACTTATGCCTAACATTTCACTTTCTACCTTCGGCATTAAACAACCTGGGACACGCTTTAAAACAAAGTAAACCAAAGCAAAAACTGCAGATATCTTAAATCAGTCCAATGTTTCTAGTGTTCTGAGAAAGAGAGACATTAGTGTACGTATACGTCGTTAATTGTGGGAAAACATAGGTTTTCTCAAATTTAATCATGATGCTATGTCGGCAGTGTGATGGCTTGATCAAAATTTCTTTCGAAAATAACTTGTCATATTATTCGTGAGGATTAGTAGTTTGATACTAAAGATCATGGCAATAGCAGTGTTTTTCAACGGGACTTTCACCCTGTCACAGGAAGAAATACTGTTACTTTAACCAACAAAACCTCACTGAGCATTTAAGGATCTGTAAAACAAGTAGTAGATTCAAGTTAATAACCTGTTAATTAAGGAGGGTAGTGTCTGTGTATGATCGGGTAAATATTGCAGGAACCCTGAGAACTAATACCTTCCAAAATTATTTTGGATCATCAGGATATATAATTCTCTTCTAGGTGTCGTGTCCTTTCAAGACGATGGCTATCATGGCGATCCACTATTTCATGTCCTTGGGAACTCTTAGTAAACTTTGTCTTTTCTCCTTAACTCTGTTCTGCCATTCATTTACACAAGTTCGTGAGTTATGTTATGCTTCTATTTTCTTCTGTTGCATTCAATATTTCCTGTGAGTGTCAAATTTTCCAAGCCGCAGCCTTTATGCGCTCTAGAAATTTCAGTTGTCTTTTTTTCTTTTTCTCAATTTTGTTTCCATTTTTCTCTAAACCTTTGTCGATGCTCACGTGTCCAGTCCACGGTATTTTCATCATCCTTCTGTAAAACCACATTTCTTGTGAGGAGTTTGCCAAACATTTACTGTCATATCGGAGGACTGATATAACAACAGTTCAGTACTCTTTTCTTTTTTATTCATTTTTGTTCTGTGGATGCGATTCTGTTCAGAGAAATTTTGACAATTTTTTTTTTTTTTTTTTTTTTTTTTTTCGTGGGACAGGTATATACTATATATATTTTTTACTCGTAGCTAGTGTTCTTAACCATCTTAAATATTTTTGTCAGTATCCGAGACACTCAAATTGGCAAATATTCAAATGAATAACCCTCATTTCATTTGCGTTCTCAATGTAGGAAACTGTCTCAAGAATTGCCACTTTTGGATCTAACTCCCGTGTACTTGCTTCCCTGAACACTTCACTCCTGACCTCTCCTCTTTATACTCGTATTCATTTCATACCATTCTTCCTCTTCCATTCAGCATCATCATTTTGGTTTGACTTGTCTTGAATGAAATTTAGTATAATATTTACATTATTGTCCTCATCTTTGTTAACATATTTATCACAACGTTTCAGCCGTTTTACGCCCCGGCCTTCTTCAGGTGGTTGGAATGACGAACTGTTCTCCACTGCTGCCACTGGATCTAACCAACACCGTTATCTACTGTACCATGTGTCCTTAAGAACATCTGTGTATGAATTTCTGGAACTGATAAACTTAATGTCTTCAGTAACCATTCTAGCAGTGCTCATATTGCAATTTTTGCTGTTATTGTATTTTTTATTTTTTATTTTTATTTTTTTACCAGAGCTTCGTTATTATTGCTTTTCTCTGACACTCCTTATTACTGGTTCCCATATTGTATTCATTTCTATGCTTGGTCGGCTCAGGAGATTTTTGTGGCCTAGCATATGTGCTAACTCCTTAAGTTTACAAATTTTCCAATGATGTTCTTTGTCTATGATTTTAACCTGATCGCTTTTCTCTCCATATGTGGTCAGCCACGCCTGATTTTTCCACTTCGTGTTACAGCATGGCAACAAAGATGAGGAAAATACTCCGAATAATGTAAATAGTGTACATAATATCTCATTTCAGAAATATAGACAGAAATTTTGTATATAAGAAAAATAAACTAGATAAAAACAGGAAGTGACTGCCACGACTCGTCTCTGAGTAATTTTGAATAATATTTGAGAGGAAGTTATCAAACGGCGTAGAAATCCTCTTTTTGTATACTCTGAATTTTCTTTTCTTCACTGCCGGCAAAATCTTTTTTAGTATCTCATTGATTGAACGATTCTCATTTGCGTCATAATAATATAACTTGTCTCGATTCCAGGAGCGCCTAGTTTTGCTGTACTTTCACCTGCATATCAGTTGAGTTTTATCGGGGAAAAAAACTGACAGAGGAATGAAATATTGATGACGAAATTCTATTTCAGCATTTAGATAACACGTTCGCTGATGCTAAAATGGGAGCCCAAAACAATAATTCTGAAACAATGGCGAGAAAGTTTTCACACATTCAGGTTTTTCTTTAGAAAATTTCCGTGTACTTTCCAATTCTCTTTCTATTTATCTCGCTCTCTTTCTCTATCTCTCTATCTCTTTCTCTATCTCTCTATCTCTTTCTCTATCTCTCTATCTCTTTCTCTATCTCTCTCTCTCTTTCTCTCTCTTTCTCTATCTCTCTCTCTCTTTCTCTATCTCTCTCTCTCTTTCTCTATCTCTCCCTCTCTTTCTCTCCCTCTCTTTCTCTATCTCTCTATCTCTATCTCTCTATCTCTATCTCTCTATCTCTATCTCTCTATCTCTATCTCTCTATCTCTATCTCTCTATCTCTATCTCTCTATCTCTATCTCTCTATCTCTATCTCTCTATCTCTATCTCTATCTCTCTATCTCTATCTCTCTATCTCTATCTCTCTATCTCTATCTCTCTATCTCTATCTCTCTATCTCTATCTCTCTATCTCTCTATCTCTCTATCTCTCTATCTCTCTATCTCTCTATCTCTCTATCTCTCTATCTCTCTATCTCTATCTCTCTCTATCTCTCTATCTCTATCTCTCTCTATCTCTATCTCTATCTCTCTATCTCTATCTCTCTATCTCTATCTCTCTATCTCTATCTCTCTATCTCTATCTCTATCTCTATCTCTCTATCTCTCTATCTCTCTATCTCTCTATCTCTCTATCTCTCTATCTCTCTATCTCTCTATCTCTCTATCTCTCTATCTCTCTATCTCTTTTTCTCTATCTCTTTTTCTCTATCTCTTTTTCTCTATCTCTTTTTCTCTATCTCTTTTTCTCTATCTCTTTTTCTCTATCTCTTTTTCTCTATCTCTTTTTCTCTATCTCTTTTTCTCTATCTCTTTTTCTCTATCTCTTTTTCTCTATCTCTTTTTCTCTATCTCTTTTTCTCTATCTCTTTTTCTCTATCTCTTTTTCTCTATCTCTTTTTCTCTATCTCTTTTTCTCTATCTCTTTTTCTCTATCTCTTTTTCTCTATCTCTTTTTCTCTATCTCTTTTTCTCTATCTCTTTTTCTCTATCTCTTTTTCTCTATCTCTTTTTCTCTATCTCTTTTTCTCTATCTCTTTTTCTCTATCTCTTTTTCTCTATCTCTTTTTCTCTATCTCTTTTTCTCTATCTCTTTTTCTCTATCTCTTTTTCTCTATCTCTTTTTCTCTATCTCTTTTTCTCTATCTCTTTTTCTCTATCTCTTTTTCTCTATCTCTTTTTCTCTATCTCTTTTTCTCTATCTCTTTTTCTCTATCTCTTTTTCTCTATCTCTTTTTCTCTATCTCTTTTTCTCTATCTCTTTTTCTCTATCTCTTTTTCTCTATCTCTTTTTCTCTATCTCTTTTTCTCTATCTCTTTTTCTCTATCTCTTTTTCTCTATCTCTTTTTCTCTATCTCTTTTTCTCTATCTCTTTTTCTCTATCTCTTTTTCTCTATCTCTTTTTCTCTATCTCTTTTTCTCTATCTCTTTTTCTCTATCTCTTTTTCTCTATCTCTTTTTCTCTATCTCTTTTTCTCTATCTCTTTTTCTCTATCTCTTTTTCTCTATCTCTTTTTCTCTATCTCTTTTTCTCTATCTCTTTTTCTCTATCTCTTTTTCTCTATCTCTTTTTCTCTATCTCTTTTTCTCTATCTCTTTTTCTCTATCTCTTTTTCTCTATCTCTTTTTCTCTTTTTCTCTTTTTCTCTATCTCTTTTTCTCTTTTTCTCTATCTCTTTTTCTCTTTTTCTCTATCTCTTTTTCTCTTTTTCTCTATCTCTTTTTCTCTTTTTCTCTATCTCTTTTTCTCTTTTTCTCTATCTCTTTTTCTCTTTTTCTCTATCTCTTTTTCTCTTTTTCTCTATCTCTCTATCTCTCTATCTCTCTTTCTCATTTTCATCTCTTTCTCTCTTTCTCTCTCTCTCTCTATTCTCTTTTTCTCTATTTCTTCTCTTTTCTTTTTTTCCTATCTCTTTTTCTCTTTTCTCTATCTCTCTATCTATATCTATCTCTCTCTCGCAATAGCCGATCCATTCCTCGCTCTTCGTATTCACAATTGTGATTGCTTATCCTAAATGCTTCCGTTTTTTTTTCCTTTGTTTTTTTTTTCTTGATTGATGTAGATTTTCTTATTAATTAATACCAGTTTTTCTTTTCCGTTTTTCTTTCTCCTTGCTTAATATTCGTATTTTCCGTCCTTATTTTCTTGTCTCCTTATCCCTCGATAGACACAATGTGTAGTTATTTTAAAGAGTTGCCTAACAATTTTTCTTCTGTTTCTTAATATCAGCATTTTCCTTGTTCTCTTTATTCGCTTGATCTACGTATACAGTCACGTACGGCAGAAACGCACACGTAGAAACCGTAGACAACGATGGGAAGTACAGAAATCTAGTTTCAAAACAAAAGCACATTGTTTTCACGATTGGGTGGTGAATCATGATCTTTTCAGTGATGTCTAAAAGCACTTATTTACACTATTTACATTCCGACTATTCTTTTCAACATTTTTGTTATCATAATGTTTCGGCTGTTGTGACCTCCGCCTTTCGCCAGATGTATATCGATCCGGGTAACCCACAGAGACTTGTGAAGTGAATCCTTTACTTTATGCACAGGGGTAGACTGTTCTTTTTGTCTACAGACATCTAGGTATTTATCAATCCACCCACGAGGATCGAATATGGCACGAGGCCGTTTTAATGTGGGTATCCCCGAGCTCGTAGGCTCGGCCAAAAATATGGCCTTTCTGAACCCGCCTAGACGGGTTCAGACCCTGTCAACCTCCCCGGACGAAACCTTGCCCTTCGGCAAAGCCTCGTCCGGGTTCCTCTCTGCTAATGCAGAGAGTTCGACAGTCGCTGACGAATCTTACGACTTGTTCTTATTTTTAGTACTTCTCAGTTATTGCTTGTCTTTTTTCCACTTGGACCAAGTAGAGACTATCTGACTCGGGGTTGAACTCACAATTACTACAACACGAAATTCACGAACTAACCGTTTACTCCGTTCAAACATGAGATAGTGTCGCCGTTTGGTGTTAATATCAGTATCCACTTTTATATTTACATACGCTCTATCTCTTATACTTTTACCAATACATATAGTATAGATACCACCAGCACAGTTCTTCTGGAAAATTAAATGGAATGATTCGTTCAGACAACTGTCAACGTGAAACGGGGATGCGTACTTTCTAGAGAAACCTGCAAGAAACCTTGAACGATCATGATCCTTCAATCTCTACCGGTGGTAGACACGTCTGTAACCTACATTTTGCAGATGACATTGACCTCATAGCGAGTAGTAACTTTTTGAAAGAGCAAGAATATATGGAATGGGGGGGGTCAGTTCAGAGAAATCCAAAGTAATGGTGACTAGCTCAAACAGTAACAGCCGTGTCTGCATTACCATGAACAGGAATTCACTGGATGAAATTTTAAGTTTGAAATCTTGTTTATGGATGGTACCTGCAACATGGAAATACGCATATGGATTGCCGCAAGGATGGGCAAATTGGCAAGAACATGGAAGCGCAAAATCAGCTTTCAAACAAAGTAGACTGTACAAATAGCTGGTGGTCGCTATTCTCCAATATGGATGTGAAACGTGGACACTGTTGGCAGAAACAGAAGGATCCAACCGTTTGAGAATAAAAGCATGAGAAAACTCCTGTTGGGAACATAAAACTGAGTTTGTGCGGAAAAATGTTGAAAAGTTCTGTCAGTCACCAGGAACCTCTTCTCGCCTCTGTGAAACGGAGAAAAAATGGCGTGGTTTGGACACATTACAAGGCACAACACCCTGTGCAAGACCAAGCAAGTCACCGTTGAAGGTGGACGTATGAAAGAAGGTTGCTGTTGGCTGCTGCTGTTACACCGCCGTTGTGGAGATTTAGTGTGGCTTCTGCATTCGGATCGCCTCCCCCCTACGATAACAAAAGCCAAGGGACGACGACGACGACGATGATGATATTAGTATACCTTAAAATTTTATTTTTCTAATATATTATTAGATTTTTAACTTCCCTTTAAAAGTTTTTCTTATGCTCACATAGACGCGAACAAATATACACGTCGTGGGGTAAATACTTCTAATGGGCACTGTAAGATTCCAATTCACTTGCTGACAAAAGATTCAAGAGAATAATTAGCTGTCCATTGTTTTCTGATACAAGTTCAATACGTATTTGCGTGCGGGGTGTATTTATGAACCATATTTCTCTTGCCTATTATATATAATTATATGAATACGAACATACTTAGATATGAATGTCTATACAAATGCGTATCTATACGCGTGTATGCATAGATAAAGAATTAGTTGAAACAGCTGTATGCACTTACACAGACAGCCAGTTCTATTCAAAGCCAAACTTACACCTAAGAACATTGAAACTCGCTGATGAATTCCCTTGAGATGAGATTCGAGCGATTATCTTGTTAGTTAAAAAGAAAAGTATTGCCCAACTTTGATTCTCGACCTTTTTAATACTGATAAAACTGTCCAAAATTATTTTCATTATGACCGTACACAAAACAGACGTTTGCACACGCAGGGGAGATGCTGATGTGCATATGTGGAGATAACCGAACAGACGCAACCTCACATTAATATAAATATCAAAAGCTCTATTAAAAATATAAACACCTTACCAGTAAAACATCTGTATAAATATTATTGCTTTTAAGTATGTGAATAAATTATTTGTAGAGTGGTTATGTATAAGTTTGTATGTTGCAAGCGATTATATATTTTCAACAAGTATGTGAACGTAAAATTCTTTATGATGTGTTTCTGTTCGTACTCTGTCGTTATTCAAATGAAAGTAGAGGCTATATGTTATTTAGCATTTGTTTTACATTTGTTGTAATTTAATTTGATATAAAAGTTTGTACTTAAGTAAATTACGATGCCTCCATATAACATTCAAAATAATCATTTCACCCCAAGCAAGGGAATCATACCAGTAAGGCATAACGAGTTACTAGAAACAACCTATAAGCTAATCCTAAATAGAAAACAATCGATAAAACTCTACTCCTGTACAAAAGACCGGAGAGGGGTGTGAACCGTGCGATAGAGGAGCCTATCTATTCCTGTTAAAACACGTACATGTGTGAGCAAACGCACGCACCTTTTTTGTTATACGTCAATCTCAAATTTTCAGGCCGTTCAAAGAACAAAATATTCAATGAAAGATTAAGTCACTGGGTAGCAGTAATATTTGTATTTCTAATATATATCCTATATTGGCGCTGTGCATATATTATATATATATATATATATATATATATATATATATATATTATTATAGATTAGATCAGCCTGTCACGCTACCTTGGTTTCAACATTTCGGAATCCTCATGTGATTTCGGCCAAATTTGGTTAAAACCAAGATAACGTGTTTGGTTGATCTGATTTTTTCCTTTAAAATCTGTTCATGTTAAATTATTTGTTTCATACATATATTGAACATTTTAATATAGCTGTTTCCTCGTCTTATTCAATTCTGACCATTAATTGTCTTGTGTGTGTGTGTGTGTGTATATATATATATATATATATAATGCACTCACGTGTTCGGTCTGGGAAGGCGATTAACAGCAAGCAGCACTACTGGAAAATGTCTGAAAAAGATACAATAGTTTGACTGGAGCTTGTGACCTTGGATGCAGGGAACTGTTCGAAAGACCACGGAAGTTGGGCTAGCACGGTAACAGGTAATCGTAACCGGGGGTTGAAACCTGCTGGTGTTGTTTAAATGGTTAATCACAAGTGATCTCTGTGGGTTTTGAAAAAAAAAACAAAAAAAACAAATGTACCTGAGCAGGCTTTTCCACCAGGGACCGACTAGCTGCCCGAACTAACTGATGTGCTTGAAAACGAGTACTAGGTCATTGTTTTTCCTATATTTAATTTACTCTATTTATAAGGAACGGTACACAATATCAGATATGTTAGTTTCAACTTGTGTCTTACGTTATTAAAATACTGCTAACAACGTGTTTTTTTATTATGAAAACTACAATATATTTTTATTTGTAAGATATATATAATATGGAAACATTTTACTAAAGCAATATGTCATGTTTCTGTACAATTCATTCTTTATTAGTTTAGTTTTTAAAACACTCTTTTATATTCTATAACTTTCATCAATCCTTCAACCATTGATTCTTTACTCTTCTGAATTTGATATGAGTGGCGGCAGTTTCTTTTATTTTCAAGATATTGTCTTTGCTTGAATATTGTTTTCCATTATCATATACACCTCGTCTGATGAAGGACGATAAGTTTTCTATCAGATCAACATCTAAAGTGGCAGAAATCCGCTATATTCATCTGGTCTTTTGCATGCTAGTTATATACAGCTATGTAGAATATAAAGGAACGGTATTTTGAATGCATATATTCATCAGCTTAAACATTTAACATAAGTACTTTTAACACATGACCGCTTACTCAAAAAATTCTTAGATGAAGGACCCAACCGATAGTCCAAAAATATACTTCTATATTGATCACTAAAAGAAACGGGGAAATTTTTTTATCTATTTCTTCGCCAAACTTACTTTTTACTTTATTAGGGTTACTTTTAGTTTTAATTCTTTCCTGTCTTTAACCAATATTTATAATACCCTACATCTTTTCTCTTTCCATTCGCAATGTCAATGTTTTTTGCAGGAAAAAGCGTTATTTCTTGTACATAACTCTTTCAATTTTTCTCAAATCTTTTTTTGTCATACTTAAAGCCAGTTTTTACTTGTTTTAATGGATCTTTTTTTTTTGTGTGTGTGTGTGTGTGTGTGTGTTTTCCTGACAATATTTTCAAATACTTTATTGATTATTGTGCGTTTTTTTTTCTTTCAGCTTATTTTTTATTCATTTATTTTATTTATTTTGCAATTTTCAAAATTTTGTTAACATTTATTTTGCAGTATCTTCTGTTTTAATGTTCTGTCGTAATATTAATATATTTTAAATTAAAAAAGATACCTGTCAATATATAAAGTCTTATATTTGTTTTCAATATGATACACTTGAATTCCATAATTAACTCCGATACGAGAGAATAAATTATTGTAGATATTTCTAGTAAAATAGATTTTAGAAAATGGTTTTCACGTAGTTTATTCCTGTTTTAGGAATAAAATAGAATATAAAGCAAGTAATATTGGTATGAAGTTTAGGACAATCATATTCATATGTTGAATATACCACTTAAACATTAACTTAACCATGATATATATATATATATATATATATATATATAGAGAGAGAGAGAGAGACACACACTTTTTTTTAATATACCACTTAAACATTAACTTAACCATGATATATATATATAGACACACTTTTAGTGTAATGGTTATCGGCCTTATTGTAATCGGCGAACCTAGTCTGTTGCGATTTCTTTCTAAACTAATGGTCTGATACATGAATCCACCTTTTCTCAGTCATGGAATAAATATGAGGGTAAAATCCTCCATAGCCTTGGTTGAATAAATTCAAACCCATAGAGAATGCAACAGGAAACCACTCTATTATGTTACCCAAGAAGATATAGCAATTCACAGAAAAATAAAAAAGGGAAGAAGTATGATCTCCAAACTTTTGAAAAGACATGACGTTCATATATATATATATATATATATATATATATATATATATAAGAAAAAAATAATTAAATCCACCTTTTTATAGATGTATTTGATTATGAATGTATAAATTAGCATTGGCGAAATAGGTAATTCGTCAAATTAGAAACCTGTCTCGCCTCGCAATTAATGCAAATTCGTCAGCAGAGAATTTCGAATGTTTTGTCTAGACTTGTCATTTTTCGTCAGGACATGGATGATTATGGCGCTTCACGTTTTTTGACACTTGGTAGCACCTCGGAGTTACTTTGGATAGGTTATGCACGGCTTTCTTCTGTCCTTCTTGCCATCAATATCCTGTAAGTGTCAGATTTTCCAAACCCTCTTTCCTTATTATTGAGCCGAAGAAATTTCAAGTCTTTCTGGTGCTACGTACGTTTTTTCTTTGGTTTTTTTTTTGTTTTTTTTGTTTTGTTTTTTTGGGTTTTTTTTTTGTTGTTTTGTTTTTTTTCCAAACCTTTGTCGCTGACGCCACCAAAACCATATCTCATTCCTTAACTCATCATTCAGCGATTTCACTGTTATTTGTTATTACATATCAACGAGTTCATCCTGATGAATTACCCCTTAACAGAAACAGTCAGTTATTGGCTTGTTCGAGAAGTCCGAGATTCGTTAACTTCTGGTTAGCGCTCTCTACAGCTTGCTTTTATTCACACTCAGATTTTGTATTTTTATGCGACTCTATATTATTTTTTTAAAGCGGTTAGCTTTCCTGTGAATTTTAGTCAGATGTTCTACGCTGCTGCTATTTTCTAATGAACACAAAATACAGTGTTAATTATAGAATAGCGAATCCCAATGAAAACATTACCTGAAGATCACAATGGAAACGCACGTTACAGACAAAAGATGATGTAATGAAGAGTATCGTGATCCATACGTTGCGTAGGGAGGTGAGTTGCGGTCAAACCTTGAAGCTGCAAAGATTATCACAATTAAAATCCGATAAGAACGACACGACAATACATATTTTCAACCTTTTTACAGTTTGTTTTTTTTTTTTGTTTTTTTTTTGTTTTATTTTTTTTCGAATAAACAAATATATACATATTAGGCTACTAGAATTTCGATATATTGTATGCTCAAGAATGAGAAACACACTGCACTCCTTATAAGATATTGCATAAAAAAGTTCCCGGAGTAGTTATACTAAAAAAAAAAAAAAAAAAAAATAATATATTTATATAGGACTTAGCATAATCTCTATTGAAATACTCACCTTTCGCAACAATACACCGATCTCAGCGTCCCTGCCACTTCTAGAATCCGGCCTGGAAGTCTGTAAGCAAATCGAGGACCTTCTGCGATTCAGTCTGGATCTTCAGCTTGGAGAAGAGCTGTAAGTCTGCATGTGCTAAATCTGGCGAATAGGGCAAGTGCAGAAGCTGTACAATGTTTTTTGCTTAGAAACACGCCTGTAATGAGAGCTCGGGGACAAGGAACATTGTCGTCGGGAAGAATCCAGTTCTCCGCACTTCACAAATACAGATGTTTTCGCTAAACGTCCTTCCTCAAAGGCCTCAAAACATTGCAATAGAATTCTCGATTGGCAGTTTGGTTATTGGGGACGAATTCACGATGCACAATGCCGCGGATGTCTTGCATGACAAAATTGCAGGCTACAGCATAGACGTGATCAAAAAAACAAAATTTAAGAACTTGCGAAATGAACACGGAGATTTTGGTCATTACTACCACTCACTTCACGCTTCTGTTTGTAGCCATATGTTGGCGAACTACAAAACTAGTCCGGAAATTTCCATACTACTTATGTACGCAGCTACCAAAATGTGCTTGGTCTGTAATATGCATTAAAACATACCATTGATTTTATTTATTTTAGTCTGGGAGGTGATTAGGACGAAAAGGTTTCTGTGGCTTCAAGCTTAAGTGACTAGTCATCAATTGAGTACGAATACTTAAAAACAAAATGGGGTTCACTTTTTTTTTTTTTTTTTTTTTTTTTTTTTTCAAAAACTTCATATCTGTCACATAACAGACGGACGAAGACAAATTGCCATATCTTCCATGTTAAGTTGCCAAGACTTCTAAAGTAATGTTCTAAAGTAAATCTCCAAGTAAGACAAATTTATTAGTACTGTTTGTACAACATACTTCAAGTAAACTCTACTTAATTCAAGAAGGATAATGCTTGCTATTCTAAAATCACTTTTGCTGTATAAACAAATAAGATTTTCTTATCGAATTTTACGAAAAAAGCGAATTTATTTACCAAAAGCATCAAACCTTTTCCTCTTTTAATGAATCCTTCATTGTCTACAGTTACTTTGAATTAATGAGGTTTTCTGTTCATGTCAGCACTTAAATAAAATTATGATGAATCAAATACAAAATAATGAAAAACGAAAATAATAGTGTCATGGTAGATGGTGAAGCTTCTGAAAACCTCGTCTTGTCGCAGATACCAGCTGACGATAAAAAGCAAATCATAGCACCCGCCTCTACTGCTTTTGGAAGGCCTAAAAAATAGATCTAGGACAGAAAAGACATTCTAAACTATTAGATTGGTGCAAAAATAATGACGTAATAATGTCGTTTTTTTACGTATTTTTAACGTCAAAAAACGACATTATTACGTCATTATTTTTGCACCAACCTAATACATGAAGACAAGACTCGACTATGCTCTGATCATCTCCATAGCAATGTAAGCCTGTAAAAACTGGACAATGAGGACATACATTCGGTCTTCGAAAACAACTGCTTCGGAGGTATGACTGTGGAAAATATGATACACAAAATCAGAATAGTTAACATAATGAAAAAGCTAGATGTGAAAACTGTCTTACCCTGATTAGAAAGAAACTCAACTGTTTTGGCTATTTAATCAGAATAGGTGAACGAAACCCATAAAGATCTCATGGCAGACCACAGAAAAGATTAGTAAAATCAAGGCAGAGATAGCAACGGAATGCCAAAATCTGACATTTAAAAGGATTACTTTGTACAGGAAGAAATGACAGTTATGCGGCCAAGAAGTGTGCAAGGATCTATTTAGGATTATACAACTCAACATAATGTAATAGAAACGTTTTGTTTGGTTTGTCGCGATAGGTGGTAATAATCAGGTGACTCTAAGATATTTGTCGAAGATTCTTGACAAATCATATTATCTTGGGTTATATTTTATTCTTGCTTTAATTGAATTGTAAATCTTTGTCTCACAGCCTGAAGCTCTCTCGCAGATAAAGACTGTTCCCTGCCAAAAGCCTAGCCTTTGAGCATTAAGCCTAAACAAACTAAAAAGAATTAAGAGGCCTAGATTATACGTAGATTTGTGTAGTTTTCACTCAATAAACGGCATAAACACATGATATAGTTAAGACTCACAATGAAAATTTGATGTTGAAAAAAACATGACTGAGAGTGTAACTTACAGTGGAGAGAAGCGTACCCAATATAATAAAAATGTAAAACACACTTCTGGATACGATGTAACATGATAAAATGTAACAACGTAGAAACGTTCATCCTATCCAGCTTTTCCGGTTTCGTCGGGTTAAAATATTTATGCAGAAATAAATAGAAAGTCTTACATTTGCAAACAAGTTTTTATTTTACGATTTTAAACCATTCAAAAATATTTTACTATGAAAATTAAAACGCATTTTGTTTATGTTTATTATGTTTTAATGTGTCTAAGAATTGTTGTTTTCATTTTGTCTACGAGGTAGTGTCGACGGATGGTTTCGCATACGAGGTAGTGGCGACGGAGGGTTTCGATTTGAGTTAAGCTTTTCAATTTGTGCCTCACAACCACACAAACCAAACGGAAGAATGTATTAGGTTGGTGCAAAAATAATGTCGTTTTCTCACATAGTAACATGTGAGTAAACGACATTATTTTTTCACCAACCTAACCTATAAGGTATATTTTGTTTTTATGAATTGGCACTTTCCTTAATAACAAACTTTTTTTTTTGTTTTTTTTTGTTTTTTTGTTTTTTCGCTGAAAGTAGCCAACCAAAATTATTTTTTTTGGGGGGGTGGGGTTGCAACTTCTTGGTTTTTCCGTGTTGGTTTTTAACAAGGTATACAAAGATATTGCCTATTTACCTTTTCCTATATTGTGAATATTAAATAGCATAAAATGAGGAAAAACATAAAAAATCATAAGATAACAAAAAAGTATTGTCCAGTCACCAAATAGATCTTCAAAGCATTTAAATCCACATAGAATGAAACGATTTCTTTTAAAGACGTTTTCAAGTATTTGGTTATTTGAATGATACTCTAATAATTATTGCTGATATTTAAGGTTACCAACTTTTCTTTTTAAAGACTGTCTTTACTTAATCGTATGTTCCAAATGTCAGTAAATGTTGCACTTAAAATAGTATTCTGATATATTCGTCTATTCTGATCCCTCTGCTTTCATTATATCTCAATTTAATGTTCCTATCTGATCCAGCGATATATTCATCTGTTTTGGTCCTTTTTCTTCTAACTCTGTGTATAGGTTCCGCGAAGTGGATGACCATTTTGGTTTTCTTTATAATCACTTTCTTTATATGATCACATTTTGTGTATGACTTCAGAATTTCTTTGTTCAGATATTAGTATCACTTCGCGTTCTTGTTCTTTTAAAAGACAAGTCATTAGAGTGTGTTCTATTGTTAAAATGCGTGTATATTTTGTGACATTCTGTTTTAAACTGTAGTACGCACTAATTTACAATGTTTCAGCTTAATGAAAATGTTCATGTCAAGGATTTGTAGGAAGAGACCAAGATAGATAAATGCCAATTATCTAATTTGGCAATTGTTTTTGTTTTTCTTTTCTTTTTTTCTTCTAAAAGAGAATAAGCGTTTTTTCCGAATTTTCTTGAAACTGTTGACCAACATTAGTATGAATTTACTTTCAGGTATCTATTTGTGTTTAAAATTAAATTTTAATGTTATTTTAACCAGAGCATCTCTTTAGGTAACGGCTTTAATACAGTCAGATTTACAAATCTTTCATTGAACTTAACTAATTTATGCATATGCTCCCAAAAATATCCACCTCGTGCTATTTCCGTCGTTTGTTTTTTTTTTTTCGCTTTTCTTGGTTTTTGCATTGAACTGATTCAGTGAAACTATCAGATGTTTGATATAATATGCCTCAGATAAAATATTAAAGGCCAATTATAGCAGTTGTAATAGACACGTTTAGTGAATGATTCTCTTGTGGCTGTTTTGTATAGTTAGTTATAGAGCATCGCAGACGACGATCCGCGCGCAATCTCGGCCGGACAACCACTTAGCCAGAATTGGAGTTGTTTTAGGGCTTAATTACAATTTATACTTCATGCGCGTGATTCCACAAAAATGTGTATATTTCGAAATATCGCCTATACAAAACCAAAATCGCTTCGTCGTACATTTCTAACATATATTTTCTGTTTTTACTGTGAATGACATTTAGTCTGCTCTGCAGTGACAGTTTGATTATTGCCTCCATCTTAAACTAAAGCAAGTCACCTGTAGAAACTTGTGTGTGTATATATATATATATATATATATATATATATATATATATAGCCCATCTATGTCAAAACCTGCTCTTCGCAGGGTCACTATCAAGGTATTTCGAGGTACAGTCGAGTTTTCATTTCTGTCTTTCTGTCTATACTCTGACGCACAAAGGTATATCATAAATTAATGGCAATGTTACAATCTGTTGATTGTATAAATGTCCATTAGTAAATAGTAGACTAACAAGTACCATGCATTCTTACATATATCACAAACTATTCCCTAATAGATGTTTGAATGCATTAAAAAACTGATTTTAACCAAGGCTCAAACTACTTACGTCCGAGAGCGCACGTTGACAGCATTGTTTCCAATAAATACATCACATACAACGTAAAAAATAAATCTGCTCTTGTTGGATGATTTTAGGTGTGTGACAGTGATGATGGATGTTAAATACCCCGGCACATAATAGTTTGTAATGGTTAACATAACGATGTAAGATATTTGAGAGGGTAAGTGTGAAAGCTAGGATAAACAAATGTTTTTTTTTTTTTTTTTTTTTTTTTTTTTTTTTTGAGATTGGCCGACTGCTTAATATGAAATGGGTTATAGCAACCCGAGTGCTGAATATGTGAGGAAAAGAATTGCGAAATCTGTCAAGGTCGTCCATGTATATACCTTAACTTCTGCTCGAACAAACGTCAGCCGTCACATTGTCCGTTTTCGGCCATAACATATAACCAAACGTTCCAAAAAAGATTTCCCTCTTAGTGATGTAATAGTTAACAAGCTAGACTAGAAAACCAGAACCACTGTTACGAGTTCGATCCCTACAGTCTCATCTGCATACAAATATCTGCGTGGAGCTAAGCTCGGATAAACATACAGATATTTAGAAACTAAGATAAGTCATTATATATTTATATATATGTTGTATATTTTACAAGTTAATATGTCGGAGTTTAGCTACTTCTTAATTCCCTAATTGTCACTAGGGGTCACACTCCATATACTATAAATACTGGGCGACTTCTCGCCTCTTTTTCATTTCTTCATTTCAGCGAACACATCTACAATGTAAGCTCTCGCAAGATAACGTCTCCCCACTTGTGGGAAGACGCCGTGAACATTATACACGTACGTATGAACATTCACCAAAAAACAAACGTACACATACACACACAAAGTATTGTCTATGTCTATTGTAAAATTTTGTTTAATATATATATATATATATATATATATATATATATATATATATATATATTCGTTTTGTTTGTCTTTATCTTCAGTTGGACTTAATTCAAGTCCAGCCATTTTCTTGTAGTTGGACCTTTTAATATTCTACCAGGAGTTACACACGTTTCTAATTCAACAACACGCAAACACACACGGCCCTCTACAAATATATTGATTTCTATGAAGCAAGAGGTTTCTATTTCTTCAAAATGGAGAATTTGATAATTTACATTGTACACTAACTTTTGAAATCCTTGCCTTTTAACTGGGTTTGAACCAAGACTAAAATGCTGACGGAAATATCAAGTATGGCGATAGAGAAGGAAATATTCAACTACTTCAGACATAAAACAGGACTATAAATAGACGTACCTTATTCCTTAAGCAACCGATTTTATTTCAAAGAAATTTATTAAAGATTCGTTTTGTTTATAAACGCAAGAACGCCTTTATACAATGATCTATTTTTGAACCTGGAACAGACAAAACCACAAAATTCTAAACAATGGAATTAGAGAAGATCAATATAAATCAGACAGCCTGAATTTCTTGGATCGATTACCTGAGACAGACATAGCGGGTAACCATGTAATTCCACAAGTTTATCACGGCCATGTTTCGAACGGGTACGGGGAGGGACAACAGAAAAATAAAGACTACTTCACTAGAATAAAGGAAGAAAAGAATTGAAAGTTGCTGGGGCAAATGCTGTAGTTATCACTTGGCCTCTCACGAAACTCTTGTGAAGTGCGGATAGACATTGTGTGCCAACAGCTTTAGCTACTACCACGTGTGCGGAGGAGAAGTTAGAGGGTAGTGATTGCAAAGATAATAACCACCGACCTTAAGGGTCATCGGAGATTTGATCCAAGCCAGAAATCGACTCATGGGCACGTGATTTCCACAAGAAGCGCAGCACGATTTCGCAATTGGCTTACCATTATTGTAACGGATCCCCACCACTGTTAGACTTGATATCACTGTGCTGCAATCACATTTCGTACTCCATAACTGATGAGTTTTTCAGTTGCTATGCAAAGTATCTAATATTATTCGCAATTATATGCTATGATTGTTGGACCATGAGCTAACAAACAAATGATATTTGATAACTATTAAGACTAGTCCTAGGTATGATAAACTACATCCGGCAGCAAGGTCACTGATCGGGAGATTGGAGCTTTTGAGAAGTGTGAAACTACTTTGTAACTGTTGTTGTTCTTTCGGAGTTAGCTCCTCCTTAGTTCCTTAACCTTTCACCAGGAGTCTCTCTTCCCTGGCTATAAATATTGGGTGACCTTTTTGCCTCGATCTCTCTTTTTTCCCTCAGGCCTCGGGCCTTGTACCACCTCGGGTTGATGAGGTGGGTTAATACTTTTCTCTTCATTTCAGCTAATATCGACATGTGAGCTCTCCCAATACAGCGTTTCCCAAATTCTGCGAACACGCTAGGAACAATACCAATACACGTACGTACGAACACTCGCAACAATACACACACATAATATTCACCACACAAACTCAATGTAACTGTCCATGTGCTTGTAATTTGTTGTTAATACATATATTTGTTTGTATATAATTATCGGTTTTGTTTGTTTTCTTTGGACTTAAAGTCCAACATTTTCATGTAGCTGGACCGGCTAACAGGAAATCTTAACCCACGTGTGTTCTTCACATCCTTATCACCCCCACGGTCCACTACAGTTCCCAGGTCCACCCTTAGCTGGAGTGATAGCACTTGTTATAGTATCAATTATAGGGCAAATAGTGAACCCCTCACACAAAACACTATGGAAATATGAAAATACATTTTGACAGTAAAAATTCAAACAATACATTTGTATCTAAAGAAAAAATTACCAACAATGTCTATTTATAGAAAACTTATCAACAAATCAATCAACATGAAATAACTTTCATGACATTAATCCATATAATATCCTACAATTTCTTAGACTGTATTCTAAAATATAACTTCAAAAACAACATAAAAAACATATCTACTAATTATGTTCACACAAACTTATATCTGTACAAAAGCTGAGTATTATCTACCATGTATTCAATTGTGAAAACACGATAACATGCATCATATTTTATGACTTCAAATCTCCCCAAAATTTAAATTTTGACATTAAATATCCCGTAAATTGATATGTCGTTAGACAAATCAAATTATAAGTACAAAGTAAAACTAATACTTAATTCAAATATTAAAATATTTTTCTTATAATTAAATAAGACTTGTTCCTTCAGAACGTGAATGATCGTGTTTCTTGACAACTTAGACTTTTCATGCGTTAAGTAGCTTTTTCATTATTTACTGTATCTTCTGTCTGTTCAAAAAAAGCTTTAGTTTACTCTGTTTTCTCTTGTCTTCCGTTTGTCGTGTCGGTAGTAAATTTTCTAGGTTCTTACCTCAATATATGTTCATGAAATTTCAGCTCTTTCTGATAAGTGTCATTTTGGCTCCTATTGAGCTTACGGCCATATCGCATTGAAACACCGGTTCTCGTACGATCACTGAAGTTAAGCAACGTCGACATTGGTCAGTACCTAGATGGGTGATCACTTGGGAATACCGGTGCTGTAAACTTTGATATGTTCGTGGTGAAATAGCTAACGGTTCGGAATTGAAGAGTCGAATTCCAGTTAGGTTCATATATTCACTTATGTGCCAATACTACTGGGAAAGGTATGAATGCAACTCTTATCCCTCCAGCTATGGGTTAATTAGTAGAACTTGTATCAAATAATTGTCTCCGAAAAATGATTTAAATCTAATATTTTATCTTTAAATGACCCGCAAAAGTTTGATAAGCCATAAAAACAAATCTATTTAGTTCCTATTTTCCTGAAAGCTTCCTCATATGAAGATTCTCAGCATCCTTCGGTAGATACATATCTGTTGCTTCTATCCTTCTTCAGGTATGAAGAAATTATTCAGCATCCAATGCTGTGTCTAAGATTAGCTGTTATGTAACAGTTCAACATTCTTTGATTCTAATGACATTTTATTCGTTTAATACTTTGCTTCGTTATGGATCTTCAGATTTCTGCGTTACATTTCCCGTCGTCCCTTACTACACTACCTATATAGTTAAATTTGTAGACATACTTGATTTTAATGCCCCAATACATAACAAATATACTGCGTTGTTTCTTTTGCTGATATCAATACAATCTGTTTTTATAGTTAATAGTCCTTTCTTCCTGCCTTCCTTTCATACCTTATCTAAGAGGGGTTTTTTTCAGTTTTCTTTCTAACTCTGTTATTAATAATGGACATCCGCATATCTGATATTATATTCGCCGATAATAAATCTTGGCAGCTGTTCTAATTCTTTTCAGATCGTCCAGCTTGTATTCGTCTAATAAATCCGATGGGAAAACGCGTACTTGTTTAATTCTTTGTTTTTGTATATTTATTTCTCATTCTCTAACCATATGCTGATGGTTTGTTCCGAGATGAGAGATTATTCAAATCTTTTGCATAAAGATCAAGCTCTCCTGGCATTTCAAATAGGTCTTCAGGTTGCACTGTATTCAAGGTTTGTGTTACCTATAAAATATAGATCTATTCTATTGCTCGCTCTGTTAGCCTTCGGATCATGAAGATAGAATTTCTTGTGTTAGTCTCATGATCAAAGTCCCACTGTTCTTGTCCAATTACCAGCTTAATTCTACTGTAAGCTTTATACTTTAGAATCCGAATGTTAGACGATAAACTACGCCCAACAGAAAAGCCTTTGATCAGGAGAGTTTTAAGGACCGTGGAACCACCTCTTAATTGCTGCTGTTCCCAGGCCCACCCTGACCTGGAGTTGTAGCAGCTGTTAGGATCCCAGCTTTGGGCAAATAGGTAACCCCCAAACTAGGGTCAAAACACTATGAAAGTGTAAAAATAGATTTTGATATCTGAGATATTTTGTAAAAATAAGAAAACTTATTACCAACTATACATTTTTGAAGAAAACGTATTACCAACTATACATTTTTGAAGAAAACGTATTACCAACTATACATTTTTGAAGAAAACGTATTACCAACTATACATTTTTGAAGAAAACGTATTACCAACTATACATTTTTGAAGAAAACGTATTACCAACTATACATTTTTGAAGAAAACGTATTACCAACTATACATTTTTGAAGAAAACGTATTACCAACTATACATTTTTGAAGAAAACGTATTACCAACTATACATTTTTGAAGAAAACGTATTACCAACTATACATTTTTGAAGAAAACGTATTACCAACTATACATTTTTGAAGAAAACGTATTACCAACTATACATTTTTGAAGAAAACGTATTACCAACTATACATTTTTGAAGAAAACGTATTACCAACTATACATTTTTGAAGAAAACGTATTACCAACTATACATTTTTGAAGAAAACGTATTACCAACTATACATTTTTGAAGAAAACGTATTACCAACTATACATTTTTGAAGAAAACGTATTACCAACTATACATTTTTGAAGAAAACGTATTACCAACTATACATTTTTGAAGAAAACGTATTACCAACTATACATTTTTGAAGAAAACGTATTACCAACTATACATTTTTGAAGAAAACGTATTACCAACTATACATTTTTGAAGAAAACGTATTACCAACTATACATTTTTGAAGAAAACGTATTACCAACTATACATTTTTGAAGAAAACGTATTACCAACTATACATTTTTGAAGAAAACGTATTACCAACTATACATTTTTGAAGAAAACGTATTACCAACTATACAAATCTTGTTGACATTTAGTAACCCATTGAGGTAGATATGCCGTAAACCAAACTAAAGTTAAGCAGTGTCCAGTTCGATCAGTACTTTGATAGTGGTATTAGCAAGTAAGCAACATTCTTCAATCGGAAACATCTCGGTTTTCAATAACTCCCAGTGGGTTAATAAGCATGTACTCTAAATTGTTTTAATAAGGGGCAGTTTTTTTTCTCTCGATATGCAATCAACGAGATCTTTTAATAAAAGTGGGGCTCGGAAATTCATTTGAAAGTTTAAAAAAGAGGCGAAATTAATGAATGGAGTGGTTTTAACAGACAAATAAACGTCTCCTCCCTTTATTAAACCCTTAAAATTACATTTATGTTGTAACGAACGTAATTCCAGCTCGAAGCCGAATATTGGGCAGTGGCGAAAATCCGGCGCCTCGTAACCAGCTACTTCGGGTAGATGGAGCTCGAGGGTCCATCTAGGAGAAGGAAAAACCTCATTTTAAACCTCCACTGCCTTGCGGTCATATACAAAATAAGGAAATGGTTATGTAAGTAAAACCCGACAGAAAACCCTGAGTGGAACCCCAAAGCTATTTGGCTGTCAACACTGACAACTTCTGAAGCCAAGCCGGGACCCAAATGTAATGCCCTCTATTCCCTTGGATCTTGTCAATACGGCTGAGAAGGTGGCCATATAGTCTTGGCAGCACACGGCCTTCACATCCTATCGTGAGTTTAGAAGAAAACAACCTGCAAGCCTTGTAGGTATTGCCTCTTTAACTTCAGAGAGGAGGGACGTGTTAAACTCTGCATCTTCAATGCAAAAGTAACCGGCAGTCCATTCCACTATTCTGATGCGAATGTCACCATGAACCACAATTGTGATATGGAGGGAAATGGTGACCACATCGGTGTAAAATGAGTTAACTGAATAAATAACTGAAGGATAAACATAAAAAAAAAAATCGGTTGTATGTAACCAAGATTTATCAGTCACCTTCATTACAAGTTATGTATAAGATGTAACTGCACTAGATGTAGATTCGCACAGCACATATTGCTAGAAAAAAAAAACATTAATTTCGTTACATCTTATACTAAATTTGTTTATAGAATAATGGTAAACTCTTGGTCTGACTAAATCTGACAAAATAACCAAGCATTATATTTTTATATTTTTCTTTTATTTATTTCTTTTTTGGGCAGGGGTTGAGTCATTGGGGTGGTGGGTTTTTTTTTTTTGTTTTTTTTTGTTTAGTTTTTTTTGCTTTTAGTTCTTTGGTTTAGTGTTTTTTTTTTTTTTTTTTTTTTTTTTTTTTTTTTGCTTTTAGTTCTTTGGTTTAGTGTTTTTTTTTTTTTTTTTTTTTTTTTTGCTTTTAGTTTTTTGGTTTAGTGTTTTTTTGTGTTTTTTTGTTTTTTTTTTGCTTTTAGTTTTTTGGTTTAGTCTTTTTTTTTTTTTTTTTTTTTTTTTTTTTTTTTTGCTTTTAGTTTTTTGGTTTAGTGTTTTTTTTTTTTTTAGTTTTTGTTTAGTGTATTTTTTTTTTTTTTTTTTTTTTTTTTTTTTTAGTTTTTGTTTAGTGTTTTTTTTTTTTAGTTTTTGTTTAGTGTTTTTTGTTGTTTTTTTTTTGTTAGTGTTGTTTTTGTTTTGTTTTTTTTAGTTTTTGTTTAGTGTTTTTTTTGTTTTTTTAGTGTTTTTTTTTTTTTTTTTTTTAGTTTTTGTTTAGTGTTTTTTTAGTGTTTTTTTAGTGTTTTTTTTTTTTTTTTTTTTTTTTTTTTTTTTTTTTTGGGGGTTTTTTTTTGGGGGGGGGCTCTTTTTCTCTTTTCTGTTTTTTTTCTTTTTTTTTTGTTTTTCTTTTTTTTTTTTTTGTATTGCTTTTTTCATCGGACCAAGAACTGTTCTATACTCTCCAGTAAATAGTAGCTTCAAGTTATTAACTGAATATGGAAGATGCTGATTTTATTCCTAATCTGAGATCCAGTAAACACGTATCTGAAAACATACGCGGTGAATTTAGACTTTTCAAATGTAAATTAAGGAAATTTAAGTAAGCTGCAAAGCTGCCTGTCTTAATGTTTCTCTATCAAATTAATCAATCAAACAATTACGACCATCGTTAGTAATTTTTCACTGAAGCGTAAAGAAATGTAATATTGTCATTGTCATGTGTTTTATTATTAATTTACAGTCTTTCATGTGTAACATTACTACTTTAGTTCAACTTCGTTGATCACCGTTATAGACCTTCTGACGTGAACACTTCATTCTGGTGTGGGTTTAAGAGTTTATTCCCTTTGGTGTGGGTCGTTATATACCCATTTCTCATATGGTTCTTTCTCACGCGTGCACACCTTAGGCACAGTTGGGTCGATAATGTCCCCCTATCGGGATCATTCACTAATATCCTGTGAGAGCGTGGATTTGCATTCACTGACATTTGTCAAGCCAACCCGCCGATTCATTTGGCTCCCCTGTAGTTGCAATCAATCGGTTATGTGTCCATACGTAATACACGCTTCGTCCATCATATTTCTTTCAATTCGTGACTGATTCGGCAATAGGTCACCGTTTCTTTCTGCAGTAAACTGGTTACTAACCAAAGCTACAGGACGTAGTCTGTTCTAATAGTTAACTTACAGCTGGCGGGGAGAGATGGATTCATACTATTCCCAAGAATTTGAACTCTGCTCTCAGATTTCTCATTCCGAGCTTATATCCATTACACCGCCCGCACGCCCAGATTGTAGTCCTTTCCCTCCTTGTAGGACACTAATTCCAAAATCCACAACGGCACCATCTGAGATGACACACACTTTTATGTACCGTGTTTCTTCAGGATTTTGGCGATCATGGCTCTCCACAATTCATTGCGTCTTTTTATACTTCTTATACTTTTATTTATATTTCTCTCTCCATCTTCTATTCATTTACAGAATCTTATTTGTTAGGTCATTCGCTACTTCCTCTTATATCTCTAAAATATTCTGTGATGATCAGATACTCCTCTTTTCCCAGTGTGTCCTTTTTGTTTCCATATTTATTCCTAGTTGCTTGCATGTTCTGTCCATGCATTCTTCTATAGAACCACATCTCTCTTGCCTCAAATCTCCTATTCCTGTGTGAGGAAAATGTCCAGCATTTTCCGACATACAGGAGGATTAATATTACACAGCAGTTCAGCTTCCTTTTTCACAATCAAAACATTTTACAGTTGGAGCTTAACATTTTCCTTTCTGCGTTTTACTGATGTATAAGACGTGTGTTTCCAAGAGCTACCTGTGAAGCACTGCATACTGCAATACATTTGCACTTCCTTGCTGTATAATCCGATCCCTTAATAACAGTCTGGAAACTTTAATGCTAATGTATTAGATGTACTGTAATATCAAAATACGTTGTTCTTGTTGAAAGAAATTATTGTCCTACAAACTGGTAAGTAAGAGACCTGTTAAATTACTCTGCAGTTGCTTATTTGATGAAAATGTGACATAGTTTTTGATAAGTTCATACTGCACTCTAAAAATTTCTCCTTCAACTAACAGTGTACTTGTAAAATGCTTCATATCCAACAGTTATAAATTACTTGATACATGTATTGGCACCTCAGACGAGATCGTGTTAACTTTGTATTTTGAGACCTTCATTTGAAATCACTGCATTTAGCTGGAAGGATTGTTCTATGAATAATTTGCGTGCAAGGTAGCCATCTTCATCAGAGGTGACATCTCCCATTCTCTCTGATGTAAAAAGAAGATATTTCTGGGATCTTCCTTCGTTGATTTTGGCAGGTTTCCTTTGGCAAATAAAAACACTCCTCCCTCTGCCAGAACAACAATACATTGATATATTACTTTGCATTAAAATAGCCCCGAATATCGGGCGCTTTTTTCCGGATTTTATTTGTAAAAACAAGCATTGAGAAAACCTTATTTGAAAATTTGTCGCCGTCCAAAGATCCGCCATCGATTTTAGATAAAATCTAAATCTGTCAGATCCCTCAAACATCGAGAGAATTGATTCGAACTTACAGCAAAATATAATTGATATCTGTTTTACTAGATTTTTAATCACTGTCCTAAGTTTCGTTGTTTAGTATGAATAAATATGCAAATATTAAGACTTCGTTATCCGCAATAAATAAGTTCTGAGAATCACAGTTAAATAATGGCGATTTTATTGAATAAATTTACTCTTTACATTCCAAGATATTTTTGTGTAATTCTGGTAATAATATTCGTTAAAATGAGATATTAGTGTTCTTTTTATTTTTGCGTAATTTAGACGACAACTTATCCATCGCACTCTGCATATTGTGCGTCTGAGGTTTTCTTCACATGTCGATGGATGTCGGTGCTATTTCCATTAACTGTTCGAAAGCAGATGATATATTTCTTGAGAATATTTATCTGGCTTTCAAATGGGGTTTTAAATCTACCTCGATCCCATGTGGTTTAAATATTTCCTTACACAGATAAATTTATGACTGAATCAAATACCAACTGATGAGAATATACCCGGCACATGTGCCACAGTCAATTCTGAGAGATACTGTGACAGCTTTTAATAAAAGCAGCACATAATTTGCAGACAGAATAATAGATCGTTTAGGACGAGTAAACCAGTCCGCGCTGACGGTTTCTGATTATGTCCCCATGTATTTTGATGTGACTACTAATTCACACCTATAAAAAAAAAAAAAAAAAAAAAAAAACACTACCATTATCCGGCCATGTGGTTCACCAGGGCTCCAGATCATGAACAGAGGTTGGTAGTGTGTCAGCCCGTTAGGAACATACCCAACTAGCTATGGTTAGGTGAACAGAATAATTACTAGAGTCCATTTATTTAATTCACCAAGCGAAAGCATGAATATGACAGTTATCATCAGTTAATTTCAGAAACCATTAGAGCCATGACATTTGTATCATCAGTGTATTTTTTTTAATTATTATAATAATATAAATAATAATTTTCAGTAATACTCTTCACTTATTTTACTTTTTATCACAACAATCTAGAATGACATTTTCTTCAAATCATAAAATTGGAAGAAAGAAGAAACTTCCAAAATTAGAACCCGCATCCCAAAATAACTGGAACTTGAATTAGATGGTCAATGCTTTAATTATTTCTATCGTAGGAATCGCAATATAAATCAGAAAACAAATTTATAGTCGATAGTCTACCTATTCATTCCGATATTGCATTTTCTTTTTTCACTATTCATTAGTTGAAGTAATTATTAAGATTCTGATT
Source organism: Acanthosepion lycidas (assembly GCA_963932145.1). Taxonomy (NCBI): domain Eukaryota; kingdom Metazoa; phylum Mollusca; class Cephalopoda; order Sepiida; family Sepiidae; genus Acanthosepion; species Acanthosepion lycidas. The sequence goes on from OZ010571.1 coordinate 129,339,023, forward strand.
TACTATTAATTTTTAGTTATTATCCTTCATAATATTGTTGCGATTTATCACAAGTCTAAGTCGATCGTTAATGTCTTGGGTCCGAAATATCTTATCCCAAGTTTTAATTCTTTAAACATGTATGTTGTAAAGATGAATTAATTTTTTTTTTTTTTGTGGTTTCTCTATTTTCTCCATACCACTTCCAGCAAGATACTCTAGAAAGAGCATTGCTTTCATTACCATCTCTGACCTGGCGTAAATAACTGATTGTCTGCTGAAGTAAAAAGACCCAAGTCAAAGGAATCCCTTGTAACATAGTTCGTCAGTTGTTCTTGTAATTCTGTTTGTGCCTATTCAACGCAGAAAGCAAATTGGATTGGATGTTTAGCAATTTTGATCAGCTCTTTCATTTTATGCATTGTGCTCCTTATATAAATAATGGTTACAATGTTCAATTGTCTATCTCTTTGTTCCTCAAGCCACGACCCTGTATGGGAGGTCGTTAAATTTCCCACATTTTGCTAAAACATTCCTTTAGCAGTTACTGTCAAAGCTTAGCGGACGAAATCCAATTATATATCTGTTTGAAATTGATGACACTTATCTGATTGTTGTTTCATATTCTGCTGTATTTTCAGCATGTTTTCACATTATTCAGGTCAACATTCCTGTTGTGAATGGTCTGGAGACAAGTCTCATCTCTCCATATTATTCTCGGGGTCTCCTGTCTGGAGTCATTTAAAACACGTCTTTTAGCTGCACGTTGACTCGGCGTCTGTCTGTTAGCGCTCAAAATCCCATTTCACGCCCAATCTGGGATTCGTTTACTATCAATTTATAATGGACTCTTTCTATCCTTATCAGCACGAGCCATCTAATTGAGGTAACCTATATATATATATATATATATAATATTTTTATACAATCATGGGTATCATGCATGAATTCCAGTTCGTAGGTGGAAGATTCCTAAAAACATTGTT
>OZ010571.1:129349750-129382250 GCA_963932145.1 Acanthosepion lycidas
ATATATGTATATAGTATATATATATGTATATATATATGTATATAATATGTATATAGTATATATATATGTATATATATATGTATATAGTATATATATAGTATATATATATGTATATAGTATATATATATGTATATATATATGTATATAGTATATATATAGTATATATATATGTATATAGTATATATATATGTATATATATATGTATATAGTATATATATATGTATATATATATGTATATAGTATATATATATATATATATATGTATATAGTATATATATAGTATATATATATGTATATAGTATATATATAGTATATATATATGTATATATATATGTATATAGTATGTATATATGTATATATATATGTATATAGTATATATATATGTATATATATATGTATATATATATGTATATATATATGTATATAGTATATATATGTATATAGTATATATATATAGTATATATATATGTATATAGTATATATATATGTGTATATGTATATATATATATATATAGTATATATATATATATATATAGTATATATATATATAGTGTATATATATATTTTATCGTTCTGTACTTCTTAGTTTACACTTTATCTTGAATATTTTTGGCTGTTGCATTTTTTTTATGTTAAATTTGTATAATTACATCCGAATCCGAAACTATTATGTGTTTTCCATGTTTCACCAATGAATTGACGTCAGCGAAAAACGAATTTTATTTTTCAAAACAAAATTTTCATTAAATCAATCAAATTTTATTCCTGCTTAGCGGATGAACTCTTAATTTTTTTTTACTTCGACCTTTATATCATAAATATTAGAACGTAATTAACTCCTCTTTATTCTCTTGTAATATATTTACTTACATTTCAAAACCATGAAATAGAATTTCATGAATGTGAAAGGATGCCTTTACATTACATGTATGCTTCAACTCATGAGAATGCCACCGAAAATACGATTTATACATTCAGAAATATAAAGATATTTAAAGCTTCGAACAAAAATATCAATGTAGATTTTGTTATTTTATTAAATAAACTGTATCATCTGATGAAAATCGAAAACGTATAATGTCGATGTAGATTTCGAAATTATATAAAGCTAACGTGAAAAGAAACATGATTCAAACTTTCGTACGACAAAAACGTTAAAACAAACTTAAGAAAAAAAATTTCTTAAAATAGGACACAAGCACCACCATCAAACACTCTCCGAAAGATATTCAACGAAAATACAATAAAAAATCAGCTACAGTTGCACTCAGAACATGACAAAATAATTAAAAATCACAACAGAAAAACAAACCACCTGCACAAATATAATCGACGTGTAACTGCAGTGCAATGGTCTAATGAACAATGTCATACCAAGCGACTTTATAATCAGCAGATAATGAAGAGAAATATTGCCAGGAAGGACCCTGGGAACAAATAAACTGCGCATACAAAATGTCCTTTACAAATAGTAAATACGCTAACAGAACAATGCTTTCTAAGCGTATATGAGAAATTGAAAACAGATCACACCAACAATAAGAAAAAAAACTCCATCAGCCTGCAACAAAAATTCCCAAATCTATAAACTCTGTCTGGAGGAGAAAATAGCTATAATTACCTTCGTATACAAGACAAAGCACGAAATGAAAGATCAGAACACATGTCGAAATGTGGACACAAATACAAAGGTTTACTATATTTTCTAAAAATCAAAATAAAAAACGAACGAAAAAGAATATTAAATATAAATAAGTAAAGTAAAATAATCCAGATCAATAAGTAAATAAATTAAATAATAAATCAAATAATAAACTATGAATGCACACTTAAACACGTGTAAACGTAATAACAATCAACAACAGTCATCAATAATAAATAATGAGTAAAAAAGAAATGGTAAGAAACAACACTGAAATAGTTACAAAACTGCATTCGAATCTACAATTATTTCTACTCAATAGCTCCTTGAATAATTTGAAACATAACCATTATCATTACCGCACCCCAATCATTCACAAACCTACCCATAATACACTATTGACCAGTATATATAAATAGCCAAGGCAAAATACAACCGACATGGCGTGAAGATTACCTTTAACCATAAGACATTGTCGCCGCTGCGTGCTGACCTCAATGTCAACTACTATATTTACATACTCTATCCCAGATATTGAGTATTTAACCCATAAATATAGCATATTTTAAAACTATATTTTTATCATATCTATATATATATATATATATATATATATATATATAAAGTGTGTGTGCTTCTGTGTATGGCATTACTACGTTTTATACTATTGATAATATTCGTTGTATAAATTCCAACGTAATCTGCGTGTTAACTGAGATTTGTCAAAAGAAATTTCCAAATATGAAAGGTATTCTCTCTCAGGTATTAAATTAAAAATGGAAGAGCATTTCTCTTAATTTTGAGTTTTAATTATTCATGGAGCCACATTTGGCGGAAGACGAGTTTAAAAATAAGATTAATGCGAGCGTTTCGCACTTTGAATTTCTAAAATAAAGAGATAACTGTTTTTGAAGTTTGGTAATCGAAGTTTCAATTAACAGCCGGTGAAAATTGTCAGCATTCAAACCCAGTAATATTCTAATTAAAATACTATTGTATTCTTTTGTACTTGATTTCTCTGTTGCACATTGACCTTCCTTGATGTGTGCGGGAATACTGATGCTAATTGAAAAGAAATGCTATCATCAGTTGTTTGTAACTGTATTCAAATATAAAAGTAGCACTACGTAAAAGTAAAGACATTAATTGAAACCGTTAACTGTAATATTCTTCCAGTTCAATTATAGTAATCAAAGGTCATACTTATTCATTTTTATTTACACTATTTACATTGTTCAGACTGTTGTCCTCATCTTTATTATATTCACGACGTTGGAGCCATTTTACGCTCGTGCCTTCAGTTAATATACTTTGTATTTTCGAGCCGAACCTTTTCGGCAACTGGGGTAGATTGTTCTGGTTCCACGTGCCATGCCTTTCTGAATATCTCGGGTTCAGTCATTTCCATTTAATAACTCATATCTCCAATATGTCTATATTTGAGATTAGGTATTATGTACACTATTTACATTATTCCGACTATTGTACTCATCTTTGTCGCTATATTTATTATATCGTTTCGGCCGTTATACGCTCCGGCCTTCTTCAGGTAGTTGGAATGTCGAACTGAACTCTTCATTTCGCTCACTGGGGTAGATTGTTCTACTTCCACGTGCCATGTCTAATGGATGTCAGTTATCAGTTATCTCTTGTTAATTCCCCTCTCCAAGTTCTCCTTAACCAGGTATTAAACTCTTATTCTTTGGGTCCTGTCACTGGATCTAACTAACACCTTTATCCACTGTGACATGTGTTCTTGGGGACATCTGTGTATGAATTATATAAACCTAATGTCTTCAATCATTTTTGCCAGTTCTCATAATACAATTTTTTGCTGTTATTTCATATTTTTACCAGAGCTCATATTGCAATTTTTTATCGTTTTTTTTTTTTTTTTTTTTTTTTTTTGCACTCCTTATTACTGGTTCCCATATTGTATTCATTTCTATGCTTGGTCGGCTCAGGAGATTTTTGGCCGAGCATATATGCCGATTTCTTTTTTTCCAATGGTGTTCTTTTGTCTGTGATCTCAACCTGATCCCACAGAAGGCTGTGATCCCCCTTTTCTCTCCATATGTGGTCAGCCACGCTTGATTTTTCCACTTCCCCCTCGTATGACCGCTTTCTGGTGTTCATGAAGCCTTACCTCAAGGGGGCGGCCTGTCTCTCCTTCATATTTCTTTCCGCAGCTACACGGGATAGCGTACAGTCTTCAGTCATGTTCTCCTCTATGGTGGGGTCTTACTCGGGAGAGATATCTCCGAGGTGTCGTCCAGCTTTTGAATGTTGTCCTGATGTTGTATAGACTGCAGATCCTTTGTATTTTCTCTGATAACCCCATCACATAAGGCAGGCTGACTGTTTTCTGAGTGTTGTTGTCCTCCTCTTGTACCCGCCTATCCGTTTTCTGGGGGATGCTACCATGTAGCCAGGGTAGTTATAAGTAGCTGCCTAAAGACATTGGATAAAGAATTGGTCAGTATATGTAGTACCCTACATCGGAATATGACAAATATGAGGAAAACGGTCCGAACAATGTAAATAGTTACAATACCTCATCTCAGAAATACATTTGTTCATTGTTCTTTTGTAATGATTGAAGTAGTATTCGAAAATTCTTTGCCACCATTGAATCACTTTAAATTAAGGTTATTCTCCACTACACAAATATTAGATTCTAATCAAGAGTGAACCGAACTACTTCCTAAAATCAGTGTCTCAATATTGCAGCATTTTTTTTTTTTTTTTTTTTTTTTAAGGTTTAAAGAATGGGTAAAAAATCTTCCCAAATTGTTAACTACAAGGTGGAAATTTAGATATTTAGAAAAGCTTGTTTTTCATGCTTCGAGATCATTTTTCTTAAAATGAGAAATTCTTAACACTCCTTCCACACACGCACACACATACGTGTGTGTCTTAAAAAGTATCCCGGAGTTTCTTTAACCGTGATTATGAAGATAGACATTAAATGAGTGCTCTTTTCTGAAAGCCTCTCTGGGACGCAGAGATGTATCTTGATGCGTGACTGTTTGCACATGCGCAGTCGCTTTAATGCAAGAATAGATATCCGACTTCCTTTTGTACGCACAGATGTAGCAGATGAAAAAGTGTAAATGTACGACGTCGCCAGAGATCAAAAAATAATTTTAAATGAATAAGTCTGAACAAGTTGACTTCGACCAAGTAGAAGAGAATAGAAGAAAATACAGTAAAGAAGAAGGAATTAGAAGAGAACTCCTAGAAGAACTATAACAACGAAAAATAAGAAATGGTTGATCAAGAAATCCGGGGTAAAAGAAATATAAAGATACTAAAATATAGTTAAAGATGTGAAAGAGGACAAAGAAAGAACGTTTGAAGACATTCACTATGAAGAAAAACTGGCTATTATTTCAGAACAACCATTATAGACAGGAAAGCGTCGAACTGAAGGAGTGACTGTTATATTTTTATTATTGTTTCATTGTTCTTAACAAAATGTCTCCATCGATTTCCTTCAATGCCCGTTTCTTGCTGCCGAGTTCTCTTCACTCAACATTCGTACTTTTTACGTTCTTTCAACAATTTCCGTTTGTTTATTTTTCTCATTTTACACTTTCGTTTTGTATTGATTTGTTATTATTTTTTAGTACGATTTATTGTGTGCGAGAAGCGGGGAGAAAGCGCGTGGAACCGATTCATTCCTGTAAGTGTCAGGTTCGATGTGTATCCACGTTAGACAAGCTCTTCACGGGGAATTTTCACCCTCGCCTGGTCATGTTCATAGCGACCAGCAAGTGACTAGTCATTTTTTTTTTTATTACAACAGCCATCATTTTATATTTTATTCTTTTCTCTGCCCCTTATTTCACCAGTCTTTTCTCATGAAAAACATCTTTCTTTTAATATCGCAAGAGATTTGGTAAAATAGTACGTTTGTTCCATAAGAGTTGTTAGACTGAATTATTTACGTCCTGAATCATATTATTTGCAGTGTGAATAATGTCCTGTGCTGTTTTTACAATGTTTCGGCCATTGTGCCTTCAGACCTTCTGCAGGTGCTATTAAATGATGAAATTCTGACTCGGGAATTTGTTGACAGTAATTGAGAGTTCATTTTCTTCGTGGCCGGACATTTGACCGATGGATATTTCACTACAAAAGTACAAGTAAATATAGTAACAAGCAATACTTTAAGTATATTAATTACCAGAATTATAAGATATAATAGGACTAATAATTGTTCATTTGTGTACTATGAATATATTGGTGAGAGAACTGTTAAGTCGGATTACATCCAATTACCACTGAATGTCAAGTGGTTAAATTAAAGCCTCTCAATAAATTAATACAGTAAATAAATATAAGTATATGTAGCACATATTGAAGAAATTAAATAAGGAATTTAATACTGAACAACGTTCAATCTCAGCGTAAACAAGGCCAACACTATTACTCTTTTTTTCTAAAAAAAAAAAAAAAAAAAAAAAAACTTACGATAAAGAATGTAAGTATGCCACTACATTTTCGGTTAAATGTCCGTCGGCCAAATGTCCGAGTACCTTTCTCTTAAGTAGTACAGACATAAACTCATTGAAAAAAATAAGAAAAGTAAACAAGGTGACATATCCCTAGATCAAAGCAAAACCTTAACACTCCATTCCTTTCTGGCTCGGTTCGAAATTCACAGTTTGCCCGGACCGACAGACATAACAAAATAATAACTAAGGCAAAGGAATGTTGAGAGATCTTCATCTCAAGAATTCAAGTAGAAATTAGTGTATGAAATTTGTCCAGAAATAGTTACATTTGTTAACAAAAATTAAATTTTAAGAAGTAACTCAGTGAAAAATTAATTTTAATTCATTGTTTGGAAACATTAATTTTGAGAAACATTTTAAATCTTTGTCTGAATTTGTAGGATAAGTTCTCATTACTTAGATTATTCCACTCGGAATATTGTCCGCATCTTTGGTGCTATTATCCCAACGTGTCACCCGCTGTACTCTGAGTTTCATCAGGTGCTTGTCTCACGGAACAATAGCCTAATTGATTTAAGAGTTCGTTCGTGCCTTTGGTAACATAATTGTGTGTTCAATCCCTGTACAGAGTAGTGCGGACTTATCTAGTGGAAACAGGGCGTGCAATAATTGTGCATCACTAAATAAGAACAAAATGAGGTATCCATAGACATGGACTCTTTAATGAGAGGAATCCACTCTAGTAGATGAAATAATGTTCAGTTCGAAATTTCCCGAAGGATCGACAAGCACCGAAAAAAGGCCGGAGGGCACAACGTCCGAAACATTGTGATCATAACATTAGTCAGAGTTTACATAATGAAAAAAAATTAATTTAGTTTATAACTCAGTACGTTTTTTTCTTTGAAGTCGTCGAAATATAGTCACGGTTTCATTACATGCTGTTTGGTAGTTACATTTAATGTTGAATACAAACATATCGGATATCGTTTGTCATTTCGCTGTCTTAGGTATTTCATAATACCTTCTCGTGTTTGATATTATCTGCTAAAATATACAAATAAGCAGGTGCAATTTTGAAAATTTCAATTTGAACATCTTTCATGAATCGTTTGTTTAATGCTATTTCAAAAGATACTATTGTCGCCAAGAAAGAAAGATTTCTTAAAAGAAAAATATGAAAATGTAACATATTTTGAGACACGGTATTTCTCTGTGAATATGTAAAGCCAATACACATTACGAAGTCGATTTCACTTCATACTTATTTGTGTATATATTATACGCTTATTACCCTTTCACATTGTTTCTATCACCTGTTAATTTATCTCCTTCTCCCCATCCTTCCCTCCCATGCCATGAAAATATTTATAGAAAAGACGGAGGGAAGTCATGTCACGTCGGTGAGAAAATGGCTGAGGTCGAGATGCCAAGTCAGAATCGATTACATTACTGACCATTCCTTGAATTTCGTCTAGAATGTCTCGTGATGTACAGCTGGGGCACCATGCGCACTTGCTTTCGCACTAATAGACTTGAGAATGTTGTGAAACTTTTTTTTTTTTTTTTTTTTTTTTTTTTTTTAAGCATTACGCCCCGAGCAGGGGGTTGCAGAAGATTTGGAGGAATAGTGGATAGATCAAGGTGACTTGAGATGTCGATTGACATTACATTTGAATAGTTGGAGATTATAGCTCTCAGGGAAACAGTAATAGAGAAGGGTGTTCCACAGGCGAGAGGTGGGTGGGGGTTATGAAGCTATTGGAGTAGAAGAGACGGCTACATTTAAGTTTTCTACAGTGAAAGGATGAGAGCGGGATGCCAGCCTCGTAGGGCGCTTGAATTCATGAAGTCTGGCAACCAGTGAAAGCAGCTCATCGGAGCAATTGCCATGAAGGTATTTGTAAAAAAAAAAAAAAAAAAGACAGAGGCGCGTCTGTGATAGAGGAACTGTAAACGAGATGCCAGATCAGGGCCAATTATATTACATATCCGCCTCTGGATCTTGTCAAAAACTCCGAGACAAACAGAAGGTGCACCAGACCATATATGGCAGCAATACTCCATGCAAGGGCGAATGGTTGATTTGTATATTTGAAGTATCGATTCCGGGGAGAAAAATTTCCTGGCGCGGCACAGATGGCCATCTTTTCTCGCGGTGGACGAAGCAATGGACTCAATATATTTGTTCTATCCCAGGTCAGCAGTCGACGTGAGACCGAGCAGACGCAGAGAGTTGTTCTGTGGCAGCTATTCTAAAAAAACATTCAATTAAACTCTCTTGTTTCGATATTTCATGTCACACTCTGCACCATTTTTATGTTATCAGTAATTCAGAAAATTGTGTACGATTCAACACCAGCCTTCAATATTCTGATAGAATCGTATGTTCGGCTAGTGTGACGGTTTAGTTATAAAAAATTAACTGTTACTCATTCATACGTCGAAATTCATATATATAAGAACAGTAAGATATATAATCCGGTGTTCTTATAGATATTTTTACAAAATAGTGCTCAATGTAAATTTACATAGCATTAATATTAAAAATGAATTGATTTAAATTGTTTTTTTCTATATATATATATATACATAAACACACACAGCATGGGTAAATTGTCGACTGCACAGTAGAGTGCGGCAAGTTGGGCACAGTCTGTGAAAAAAACAGCACTATAGGGCAATGCACTCAGCCAGAAATTTGGAAACGGCATATTGTATTGGAATTCGCACCGGAAGCTCCAATACGGACATTTTAGGGTGTTTGGGTATCAATATATGGACAGTGCATATTTTTTGGAAAGTGTTGGATGAGTCTAATGGTGATTACGAAGGTGTACGGTGTGATCACTAGCGATGGCAATGTTATGTCTCCATTAATCTTCCTACAGGGCGTCACTCAACTCAGGCCTACATCACATGCCTTGACGGGGTAGTGCTGACTGGGACATGAGGGTGCCTGCTGGAAGGTCTTATGTCTGGCAACAGGACTTTACACCCTACCACACAAGCAGGAGAACCCCAGTCATGGCTTCCAGACAGTTTCTGCAATCACATCACCCCTTACATCTGACTACATAAACTCCCCAGGCTGCACTACCCTGATTATTATATGTGGGGTGCAGTCGGGCGAGAGACCAACTAAAATTGAAGTGGAACTGAAGGCAAAGATTCACCAAATTAAACAAAGAGACCGTCCAGAAGAAATGCAGGAGATTTCAAACTCGTCAGGGGGGGGGTGGAACGTGGTTACAGCCAATGACGTTTTTATTGAATAAATTTACTCTTTAGTATTTCAAGTTATTTTTGTGTAATTTCGGTAGATATAAATGTTAAAATGAGATGTCAGTGTTTTTTTTTTTTTTTTTATTTTTTTTTTTATTTTTTTTTTTTTTGCGTAATTTAGGCGACAATTTATCCATCTCACGCTGGGTGCATTTTATATATATATGTGAACAGTGTATGCCATATTTGATACATTTTCGATCGTATTAACCATGATATGAATATGGCATTATAAGTGATGACTCAAATCGATAGACTGACTCAAGGAAACTTGTCTTATTCGCGCGCGCGCACACAAACACACACACACGTTTTATGTATCGAAGATTTAAAATATCAAAAGTACACATCATAAATATTCTTGTCTAACAAGGCAGTGAAAATGTCTTTCCCTGTGCATGAATGCAGTATTTTTGTTGAAGAATCAACATCATTACTAGAGACAAGCACCTATAATACTAGAACACGAATATGTGCTTATAGCCGTGCTTGATATCATGTATCTGTAGAGATTTTCAGTGGAATCTGTTTTCATGACTATGACTCTACTAGTCTGAAGGAATTTTTCGTGATATCCTCCTTCACTCTAATTGAAATGATCAACTCACAACATTCAAACGACGAAAACAAAAAGTAGGTGATGGTTAACTTGACATTCTAATCATTTTTTTTATTTTCACAAGTAATGTTTATTTACTTCAATCTTATGCATAGCCAACTAAAGATAGGTTTTGCTCGACACAATATTTCTCCCTATATTTTAATACTTAGCCCTTCCTGGCTTGAAATATCGTCTGAAAATGCGCACCTACCTCAACAACAAAACAAACTTCATTGATTTCTTTTTAATTATAAGTATATTTTAAGCGAACCATTTATTTTCTAATCATTTCACTTTAAGTAAGAGGTTACTGCGTGTGAAAGAAGGCGAAAAGAAAAACATTGCGAGAACAATTAAAATTAATTAAGGAGAGAAGATAACGTTTGTCATTACATTTAAATTTCCCTTAAGGATTCGAACTTTGCAAGCTGGTTTCCTACTGTTTGTGTTAATACATGCTTGCATTATAATGACAATCTTTAGATTGAATTTCAGTTCGTAATGAAGCAAATTATGACCAATGTAGATTCTTCTCGACAACAAATCACATGAGTTACACAAGGATTCATATTAAAAATGAAACTTTAGATATTATTGTAGATTAATACTACTATATAATCAATGTAGCTTTTTTATATACATTACATAATTTATTATAAAAGAAAATATTTTCTGAATCTCGATTCCTATATTCTCAATTATATTTGTGCTCCGTTAAAAGTTCAGTATATGAACAATAACGTAAAACGTCAAACTGAAAACATAAAAATACTGTAATCTTTGTTTTTTGATGTTACGATTAATAATTTCTTACACAAGGTATTATAACAAATGTATACACAAGGCAATGTAGTGAATATATAAGGCTATACAACTGCTGTCAAAAGCGAGTATACAAAGCAAGTGCGTGTACTGAGAAATCTAAATGTCTATACATAAATGTGACAACTTAATAATTTCCCATATATGCCGTTATAACATCTTTTGTAAAAAAAAAATAAATAAAAATAAAATAGTCATGGCTCAAATGCTAATTGGTACTTACAATTCTGAAATGTACATTCTAATGGGATAGAATTATGAAATTTAGAGGAAAACGGGAATGAACCGCTGTGACTAAAATTTACAATAGACTGACTCGAGTAAATAGTGTGTCAGACAGTCGACGTCTCCTGAAATAAAACCGTTTTCAACTTCTGTTGAGGTAACCATCAAAGTGCATATAGGAGCTCGTGTAAAGTATCCTGTTTTGCTATCAGAATTGTTTATACGACGGTTACATATGCTACTTTGCTTTGATTTTTGTTTTCCTCATGTCTCTAAAGGAAGACAATGAAGGGGAAAATAACCAGCAGAGTGAATAAACAATGCAGTGCGTGCATTAATGTAAGTATAAACACGCTCGAAAGAAAAGTCTTACGAAAGAGATGTTTTTAAGTCGATTAGAAATTGTTTTGTGTGATCCATTTGAAAAATATTTAAATAGTTTCTATGTAAACGAGAAAGATGTTCTTTCTTTTTCTTTTTTTAACTGTCATTTTGCAGTAAAGAATTCATACGTGTTTATACCAATGTTTAGATATCTCTTCTCTCAGAGAGTTCATTACTATAGGAAAATCTTCTTTCAATGGTTGCACACTAACCTAAATTCAGTAGCAAGAGACGTTGGCCACAGTTATGTGATTAGTAATAACAGATCATTGACGACAGCTGTCAGTTTGATTTTCGCCTGTTGCCTCAGTATTATGACCGTGTATTATACTAAGCAAGCTGTTAGTAAATGTAGATCCTCATAACACATAGCAAATACAGATCGACATTGAGTGTCGGGCATAGCATTAATAGTTAACAGAAATGGTCAGTTATGGGACGTATGAGGAAAGAGAATTTGGAGAATTTGACACTCATAAGACATCAAGGCAAGAGAGACAAAAGGAAACGATGATTAAGCAACATGCGTAAATGGATGGCATAACTGGTAATGAGATGGATTAGTGAAAAGACAAACGTTACTAAGAGCTGCAAAGGACAGGAAGTCGTAGAGTCAGGATCGCCCATGTCCTGCATGGCACGGTACATGGATATTCATTGTCATTCGTGAGACCGTGGTTTTTCTAAATATATTCAATATTTACACTATTGATATTCCTGTCTTTGTTAGTGAAAATTAACGCTCACATGATTAACGATGTATGTAAAAAAAAAAAATTGTAAATGATATTCTGCAGAAATAGTTTTCAGACTTTCCTAGGGGGGGGGAAGTACAGGAATTATTTTCCTGACAAAATGTCCTGATTAATTTGACAGTTTAGAAATGCAATAAGAATAATTTAGAAGATATCTATATATATATATATATATATATATATATATATATATATATAAATTCAAGCATGCTTCATTAATATATATAATTATAGATGTTGTGTTTGTTTAATTTCATACTGATCTTTTCAAAAAATATCCATCACAAAGGAATGCAGAGTTTATAGCAGTTATATAAGGTTGTCTTTGTAATTTATCCCTAAAGATGATCTTGGAAAAGATCGAAAGTACTTGGGTTATAAATAAAACTACGACGCATTCCTTGACGAATTTCATCTTAACTTCAAGAGAACTGGAAAGAAACAATATAAAAATAGTCACGAAGATATGCTGCCTAAATATATATATATATATATAGTGTCATCCACAGACACTGTTTCGCTGTATCAAAGCTCATCAGTGTGTCTAGACGTCCGGTTGCCTCTAGCGAGGATCGAAACCTGGCTGAATTGGCGTCAGTCGGAGAATCTACCCCTAAGCCGTTGGCGCACAGCAGGGATGAAGGGGAATTTAAATGTACTTACTTTTAAATTAAATGAGAGAACTCTATTTGTTTTATAGAAGAGTATTGCAGTAGTAGCCACTGTTTACAAACTCACCCCCCCCCTGAGAGCTCAACCGAAATAATTTCTCAGGAGCATATATATATATATATATATATAGTCATCCACTGATACTGTTTCGCTGTATTACAGCTCATCAATGCAGTTTGTGTGAATGTGTTTATTTCCACTTTTCTTTTGATTCGTTTGCCCTATTTTTCTCTTTGTAAAGCAAGCAAAAACAGAAAAATGGTTCTTTTTATATCTTTCAAATATAGATTTTTTTTAAATGTTTTCCCATTTTAGCAACTTTGATGTCAATGATTCTTGTAGAAGATATGGCTAGAAATTTATTAAATATACAATTCATCAACAAAAGTTGTCATCTTCATAATTTATTTGATGACATAAGTCCTAAATATTTGCTTCAGAAGACATCTTACGCGTGGCAGGCTGGGAAAATGAACCGGGGTTCTAATATGAAAGTGTACTATTTTACAGCAACATCATCAAAATTCGCCTATTCTACGAGTCAACGGAATTTGAAACTTAGCATTTTTAAAATGCTTTCCTTCATAACAGAACGACTTTATTTTTCGAAGTGAAACGATCCAAATCAATTCTGCTTATGCATTTTGAGACTTCACGGGATTTCTTAAATTGTGTGTCATAAAGGTCATGAGGTTTGTTTTGCTACTTTAAGAGTTTGTTTGATTGCACAAGAGTGACATGTCTGTTTCAATTTTCAGCATGGATAAATGAATTTGTTAAAAAAAGTATATAGCTTTCAGGAAAAGCTTCTACGTCAAGACCGAGGAGAGCGCAGCAAGAAGACAAGCCGCTTAAAAGACTACTAAATTTGCTCTCACGCTATATATATATATATATATATATATATATATATATATATGAGAGTGTGTGTACGTGTCTGTATAATGGTGTGTAAATATGTATATGTTTGTGTGCGTTTGTATAATTGTATAGATAGATATGTATGGATGCCTGTGTTTGTACAATTGTATAGATGTGTTTGTATATATGCGTATGCATGTTTGTATAATTGTATAGATGTGTGTATATATAGACGTATAACTATAGATATGTTTGTGTATAGATGTATTATATATATATATATATATATAATTGTACGGATTGTGTGTGGGCTGACGATTGCGTCTAGCATGAAACATCCTGTCGCCTCTAATTGTGTGTGTAATTGTATATGCATATAATCATGTGTTTGTTTATATATATATATATATATATACACACACACACACACACTTTCTCTTTCTCTCTTTCTCTTTCTCTTTCTATAAATGTGTCCTCCTCCAGGAGTCGTACCTGTATCTTACATTGTCCTGACGTGATATACCATTTAGCTAGAGAGGAATCGGCTGGTTAACAAAATCAATTTTTTCAAGTGGTGTTTTATTCGTGTAGGTACTGGTTTGATTCATGTCAGAGGACACATTTTCTCTGAAATTTCTCGGCTATTCAGTTTATTATAAACCAAACTTTCTTAAATATTTTAATCTATAAAAATAACCTATAAACTGAAAGTAAATATTATCTGAAAAATGTTTAAAAACGTTTATTCGAATTGTAAATTTTTTTGAATGAAAATTAATCGAAAGATCCTTTATACGATATACTAATTATTTGAAATTCAAAATTCTTTATTGTGATGAAAATGTAAAAACTATAAACAGAAATACAGAAATGATAATTATTCGAAATAAAAATATCGTTACTAAAACAATTTAGTCAGAATTTTTCCTTTTACATCCCGGTATTTCTTAGCGGTCTTAATATTTTGCTAACCTGCTGTTATCTTTGCAATATGAATTTCTTACAATTTCTTTCTCTTTTATGAGTCTCTACTAATTTCCATATTGTGAGATGCTGTGATGATACTTCCTGCAAAAATACCGTATGCCATTCATAATGGCGTTATTAGTACGAGGCAAATTAGTACTGGTTCTCTGAAGATCACACGCGTATCTCTAAAATAAGTATTTAGAATAAAGATCATTTATAATTGTCCTTTTGATTAATTTTCATTCAAACAATTTACAATTTGAATATTTTTTCCAATAATTGTTTGCGAATAATTTTCTCGAACGTCTCTCTCTCATATATATATATATATATATATATCATCTTTAACTCTCTCCCTCTCTCTCTCTATATATATATATATATATATATAATCTTTAACTCTCTCCCCATATATATATATATATATAATCTTTAACTCTCTCCCCATATATATATATATAATCTTTAACTCTCTCCCCATATATATATATATATATATATATAATCTTTAACTCTCTCCCCATATATATATATATATATATAATCTTTAACTTTCTCCCCATATATATATATATATATATATATATATAATCTTTAACTCTCTCCCCATATATATATATATATATATATATATATATATAATCTTTAACTCTCTCCCCATATATATATATATAATCTTTACCTCTCTCCCCATATATATATATATTATCCTTCTCCATATCTCTCCTCCCTCTATCATTCCCTTCTCTCTCCTCTAAATTGTCTTACATCTAAATATGACTACAAATATACTTACAGAAATTAAAGTAAATCCTATTTTATCACCTTGACATAAAGTCATATTCAAACACGCTATTGTAATATTCTTTTCAGCAACAGAGAAATTTTAAGAGGGTCAAATAAGGGAAATATCACGCATTTCCTCCAGATTCATCCTGACCCAAACCCTTTGACGTGATGTTCAACATTTCACTTTTATATTTCTACAATATATTGTATCTATTTGGCTTCATTTTTTAACGATTTTTTTTCTTTTTTTATTTCCACTTTCAGGTATGTTTACTAAGCTTTAAACATCATTTTGAGGTTTGTATGTGATGTTTTGATGTGAAAGAGTCGACTTCGAGGTCAGTGACACCTTTTTTCTTTTCTTTTTTGCGTGTAAAATGTTGCCTGTGTATTTTTTATTGGGTTTCAGTAAATCGTCACGCACTCGATTGAAGTGACAACCACGCATGCTCAAGAAAGACATGGTATATCGCAATAACAAAAACCGTTCCTTGTCCATTCATTTTGGCTAATATAATTGAGTTATAGGAAGAGCAATCATATTCAACATAAATAAAAAAAATCTTGTTAAAATGTACATATGACTGACCGTTATTTTATAACAATAGACAATCGCGTGAAAACGTCATGAGTGAAAGATACAGAAAAGACGCAGACCTATTGATTGTCTTTGAGTAAATCCCGATGAAACTGCGCGAAGTTAGTATTGATTTCGTTGTACGCCAAAGAGTAACGGTGCAATTACAGTATTCATTAGGATGGTAACTGCAGGGTGGCACTATCCTTGGGACTGCGAAAAATAAAATAAACCGTTTACTTTTATTAAAAATAGCGTTGGTAAAAATATGCGGCATTATAGATTTCTCCATAAAATAAGCCGTATTTTATCGATAGGCGTATACGGATGTATTGTTCATATTACAAATAATATATATAAGTAAAACTTGTATAAGAATCTGACGGAATTGTAAATGTATAATAAAATATGGAAAATTTCTGCTCTGACATGTTTCGCTGATATATTTCTTTTTATGATGAGGCCGTCGAAATAAAAGTTTTCCAAATTGATTAATATAAAATTGCCGGCTACTCGGTTCCGATCACACCCGTTTAAGTAATCTATGCTGGATTAGAGTTAAACACCCACAGAACCAATCTGTGAATTATACTGCAGCTATACTGAGCGGATGTTAGTTACAGTTTCCGGGAAATAGCACATAATCTTGCGTAATCTTTAAACAAGGCCAGCAAATCAAATCTATGGTCGCAATCAATTGTACCTGGCCAAGCACAAACAACGATGGCTTCCTAAACAGTTCATTGTTTTCAGTTTCACTCACAAGGAGACATATATATCATTATGAGTGATATATAAAATTATGATATATATATATATATATATATATATGATATATAAAATTATGATATATATGATATATATATATGATATATAAAATTATGATATATATGATATATATATATGATATATAAAATTATGATATATATATATATATATGATATATAAAATTATGATATATATATGATATATATATATATATATATGATATATAAAATTATGATATATATATGATATATATATATATATGATATATAAAATTATGATATATATATATGATATATATATATATATGATATATAAAATTATGATATATATATATGATATATATATATATATATGATATATAAAATTATGATATATATGATATATATATATATATATGATATATAAAATTATGATATATATATGATATATATATATATATATATGATATATAAAATTATATATATATGATATATATATATATATATATGATATATAAAATTATGATATATATATGATATATATATATATATATATATATGATATATAAAATTATGATATATATATGATATATATATATATATGATATATAAAATTATGATATATATATATATATGATATATAAAATTATGATATATATATGATATATATATATATATGATATATAAAATTATGATATATATATGATATATATATATGATATATAAAATTATGATATATATATGATATATATATATATATGATATATAAAATTATGATATATATATATATATATATATATATGATATATAAAATTATGATATATATATGATATATATATATATATGATATATAAAATTATGATATATATATATATATATATATATATGATATATAAAATTATGATATATATATGATATATATATATATATGATATATAAAATTATGATATATATATGATATATATATATATATATATGATATATATATATGATATATAAAATTATGATATATATATGATATATATATATGATATATATGATATATATATATGATATATAAAATTATGATATATATATGATATATATATATATATATGATATATAAAATTATGATATATATATGATATATATATATATATATGATATATATATGATATATATATATATATATATGATATATAAAATTATGATATATATATATATGATATATATATATATATGATATATAAAATTATGATATATATATATATGATATATATATATATGATATATAAAATTATGATATATATATATGATATATATATATATATGATATATAAAATTATGATATATATATATATGATATATAAAATTATGATATATATATATGATATATATATATATATGATATATAAAATTATGATATATATATATATGATATATAAAATTATGATATATATGATATATATATATATATATGATATATATATATATATGATATATAAAATTAGGATATATATATGTAGTGATGCACTCAGTAAAAATGCTACTCCCTCTGCTTGCAACAGCTAACAAAATTAGCTTTCCTGAATATCATAAGCTTTTTACTCTATTAACATTGATCGGACTGTTGTCCTCATCTTTATTGCCATTTTCACGACGTTTGAGCCGTTGTACGCTTCGGTCTTCATGTCATATTAGGTGGAATTTTGAATCGAACCCTTTATTTAATCCAGGGAGTTGAATCATTCTAATTTCACGTACCATGCCTTGGTATATATCAGGGAGCAAAAAAAATTTAAAGTTGATTTACCAAATGGAATTACCTAAAACTGAGATATCCAAAAAATGCATGGTACGCTGAATTAAAACTATCAACCCTTGTGGATTAAGTAAAAAGTTTGATTCGAATTACAACTAATATCACCTGAAGAACATCGGAGCGTACAATGACCGAAACGTCGTGAATATGTCAATAAAGTCGAGGACAACAGTTCGATTAACGTAAATAGTTACAATACCTCATCTCATAAATATAGACAGACCCTATTGCTACTATATACTTGGGTGTTTTTGTTTTGTTTTTTATTTTCTGTGTAGTCTCGTCGGTGATCGTGACTCTCCACAGTTTCGTATTTTTGGTAGCTCTAAGCAGTGTTTTTTTTTTTTTTTTTTTTCCTTCCTTTACAATCCTTTCTAGTCTTTTTCGCGCCATTCATTTACACAAGTTCGTTAAGTAGATTACTCGATGTATTCTTCTGGCCTTCTTGCCATCAGTACGTTCTGAGAGTGACACCGTCTCTCCAAACCACTTTCCACATTGTGTATCTCGGAAACTTCAACCATCTCTTGCTCTTTCTAGTATCCTTTTCGTTCCCGTTTTTCTTCTGACTTAATCGATGCTTAGATGTTCAATCAATAGTATTCTCAGCGTCTTTCTGTAACGTCATATCTCTATCACCTAATATCTCTTCTTCATCTGTACAAAGATTGTCCAGCATGTCTTCGCCATATAAGAGGATAACTATTACATAGCATTTCTGAAATTTTCTTTCGAAATTTTCCTTTTTCTTAATACTTTGCTTTTTGAAGGCACCTTTCGTTATTCCAATGCGCCTTTTACCATCACTAGTCACTCAAATTCATTAGATAACTCGCTCTGTACCCTTGTTTTTATTATGTTTGTGAGTGTCAAAATCATCAGGCCCTCTTCCTTCATCGTGTATACCAGAAATTTCAATTGTCTTTCTTTTTATTATCTTTATACAATTGTTTCCATTTTGTCTTAAATCTTCTTCGTTTCTCACATGTTCCGCCTATGGTATTCTAAGCATCCTCCTGTAGAACCATATTTTTGTTTGCTTCAAGTCTTCATCTATAAGGACATTGTACAGAATTCACTGCCATATAGGATTGATATTACATTTGTAATACCATCGGAAACCTAAAGAAACGAAATTGATTCCTAAAAGAAAGCAGCTATGATAGAAAATGTTTAAATATATTCAGAACCCTGCTTCTAATAAAAGTAGAACTAATTTTATATGCTACTTTATAATACTAATACACTTAAATGCCACCTCCAAAATCTTCACTCGGGCCAGGCTCTCCCTCCACATGTTTGAGTTGCTATCCCTAGTTTTTATTTTATTAATCAGTGAAATTAGCAATAACTGTCCTAAATTTAGAAGTTCTACTAATAAAAATTGTGTCTCAGATAAAAATCGAATCTGCATCCCTTTTATCCATCAGTTCGGCTCCGGCGAGGTTTAAATTACCTTTTTTGGGAATCAAATTATCTCGTTGGGACTTTACGATTCAGTATCTGCTCACATCAGTTTCGTATCCGAAATGTAAACAGTAATTTCAAAATAGTAGTAATAAATAGTCAAATAAAAAAAAATCCTTTCAAAAATTACTAAAAAGCCTTTTAGGTATGTTTCTCGTTGTTACCAATCTCCGCCTTGCTTTCAATATATCCAGTGAGTATCAAATTCTCCAAGTCCACTTTCCTCATTATGCGCCCCAGAACTCCCATCTGTCTCTTTATCTAAGTGTAACAGAATTGTATTGTGTATTTAATTCCAAATTATTTTGCAAAGATTTTCAAGGCCACTTTGAGTTTTGCCAATTCGATTTACATACTCTTAACATCAAAGCCCATTTTGAGAACGGATAACTACAGCATGTGACTACTTTGATAACTACTACTATTGCTGCATGCATCTGAGGTATTTATTAATCATTGATTCATGTAACACGAGATTTTAATAGTGGGACACCTCGTGAGGTGTGTACTGATTCCGTTAATGTGAGACTTTATGCGCTAATCTTAAGTGGCATTTAAGACCCGCTAGTGATTTACAAACGAGGCCACTTATGGGGCAAGTGAGGGGATTGTGAGATGAGATTGATAGATTGGTTGACCTTTTAGATCTTGCTCTCGCTTCTTGAAGATGATTCAGAGAACAGATTGAAAATTGATGAATCCACTAAAACACGTTGATCTCCATTCTACCCGCTCCAAAGCTAAGCGCTCAAGGGTGTTATGTGGTATATTAACTGCTGACAAGTTGCTTTTCAGCTTGTCTTTGTATCTTAGCCATGGACGTCCTACATTCCTGTAGCACTGATCTAACTGGCTGTACATTAGGATCTTGGGTATCCTGTCATCAGACATTCTCAAGACCTGACCAGTTCACCGTAACTGAGTATATATTGTTGTGACTAAGAAAAGAACAAGGTATTGTACTCACCGAGGGTAGGTCGGGAGGGGGAAGTATGTGCTCTGTCGTCGTCGTCGTCGTCGTCTAAAATGGTAATTTTTCTCCCGGGCCGAACCAGGGCCAAAGGATTGACGATTTTTATAGAAGCTCTGGTCTCGCCGTATGACGTTGAACGAGACCTTGAGAGTTTAAAAGGTGCTACTTTCAGTCTCAAGTTCAGTTCTTTTTTCTCTACAGATCCTTTGTAGAGCTCACTTGTTACGCAGAGGAGACAGTAACGTATTACTAGTCATATGACTTTTGTTACCGTAACAAGGAAGACTTCGCTTGTAAGCAACGTCAGACTTTCCGTTGCAAGCCTTGAAACCGTCTTTCCTTTCCCCACTCCCTTACTCGTCGATGAGATAATCCCGATAATATATATATATATATATATATATATATATATATTTTAAAAGACGTGCATGAAAACTCCGATTCTAATACTGTGTTAAGGTACTAACTACGATATATTTTGTTAATACTCTTGCTTCGTCATTCAGTTGTCTGCAATTCTTTTCTTTTTTTTTTCTTTTTTTAAGATAATTGACATTTTTTTTGAAGTTCAAGTTGACGCCAAGTCATGTGTTGGCATCTTTAAAAAATACTACATTTCTTTGTTTACTTAATACTTTGGTCCATTTCTGTTTTAAGAGATTTTGTCAACAATATATTTGTAATAGTAGTGTTGGCAGTGTAAATAGGATGTATTGTAGATTATATACCATACCACCATTATTTCATATGGAGAGAGGAATGAGACGACGCCTAAAGAAATTGATAAAAAAAAAAAAAAAAAAAAAAATGACGCTCACAAAACTTTTTGAAGAAAAGGCTTTGTCATTCAATAAAAAATGATGAAAGGAAAGAAAACCTGATAGAATATGAAATGCTTCTCTTGGTCGCAAATGGTCAAAGCCAAAGGACATTACATGACTGGAATTGACTGATAGACACAAGATGTGAAGTTAAATTAAGCGGGTACGGTGAGGGCAATACAAGTTGTGTAGGAAAAGCAGAATTACAGAATCTTTTGCCATTGACTGAAGGGAAGCGAAATATACGAACAGACAAATTCGGTTGGAAGATGAAAGGTACTATGGGAACGGTACGAGACCAGAATGAGAACGAGGTTATGCAAATGACTTTGGCGCAGTGTCAGCTTTTTTGAATATGGAAGGAAACGCAAAGCAGGTTCTGGTCACCAGCCTCAGTTGACCTCAGAAAAGAAAGGATTATTTGTAGATTACAGAAGAGGCTACCAACAAGAATTTGAATTTTCTAAGCGTATGTCTGAAATTTACAGAGCGTTATTTTGAATTATGAATTCGAAACCGTAATATCCAGCGTCTTTCTTCAGACGAAAATCCCTTGGTGCAGTTTTTATCTTTCCTTGTTCTCAGTATGCTTAAACCCGATTACGATTCTATAGAAACGGGTCATACTTGTGATTATATTCATTTTTTTTTCTATATTGAATATAAAGTAGTCGCTGAAAAGTACTACACTAGAGCGAATATGTAATTTAATATTCCTGTTTAATTTTCTTTTTCCGAGATATATAATGGGTGCGTCTATTTATTTTAATAAGACTGTTTTATTATTTCACTATAAATAATGTATGAAGAAATATATAATTTCTTTCTAACTTCTCTCTACATATATTAACGGTTGTCAACATGATCTATCAAGGTAAACGATTTTGGCTGCGACTCTCTCCGAAAGCAAAGTATTCATGAGAAAGAGGTTTATCCAGGTTCACACAATCTTTCCTACGTCAGCAACCACTTTTTGTCCTCAATTTTATATATATATATATATAACGCCCGAGGATATTGAGTAATTTTGTCCACAAATCTTAAAACTATATTTTTATTATCTATATATATATATATATATGTGTGAGTTCTAATACAAATTTGAACGAATGAAGATATTTATATGACCCTAAATAAATTGTCTACATTTGCTTTGATAGGATTCCGCAAGGAATGCCAACAGACGTCAATTATGTTAGAAAGAAAGAAAACAGATGCCTACTCGAACGCGTGTATTCACTAAATACATCGTTTATAGTAATGAGAAATAATAGGTTGGTGCAAAAATAATGACGTAATAATGTCGTTTTTTGACGTTACGTCAAAAAACGACATTATTACGTCATTATTTTTGCACCAACCTAATATTATAAAAATAGTGAAAGTCCCTGATACTTATCGTAGGTCTACTCAAAAAAAAAGCTAGTGGGTGTGTGTGTGTATATATATATATATATATATATATATATATATATATATATATATATATATATATAAACTTGCTTTAGAGTATCATGTAGCCACAATTATGAAGATAGAACTCCTTTACTCGAAGTAAAAGTGTACGAGTTTCTCTTTTTCTCCTTAATGTATGTTTTTCTTTTATATTCTCTTGCATTCCGTAACCCCCTGTTTCTTAGAGACTTTATAGGTTTGCTAGGGGTGAAATGATTAGAAAAAAATAGTTGCTTCAGCCTCTCTCTAGCTAACAAAATGACATCGTTTCTGCAATGTTACGTTATAAAAATTTTGTACACTACAAACAGCCTGTCGTTAGCGGTATCTTGCTAAGTTATATTTACAGAAATAGGATAATAAATTCTAAAATGTGCATTTAAATCAGTGAATCTCAATTTAAAAAATATGAAAGTAGATTTTATACCTTTTATGCATATTAAATGAATAAAATGTAATTTGATATTGTTTGATCACTACGTAATTTCTTTTTTATTTATAACACTTAGCAACATTACTTTTTTTAAAAATCATTTCTCTCCAAGAAAATAAAGTCAATAAGACGCAAGAGGTCACTGAATGTGAAAGAATATGAGAAAGAGAAAAACATCATTAATCAAAGAGGACAGTAAAAAAAAAATAAAAAAAAAAACAGGATTTAAGATAAAAATAACGATTGACCTTATATTTAAATTTTTGAAGATCAAAATTGATTGGAAAGCAAGCGACAGGAAAAGTCCCGAAAACGACATATGCTAGAAAAACTTAACATAGAACTTACCGTTACATTTAGCCATTTCAACTGTAAAATGATAAGACCTATCTGCCAATCTAGTACATTATTACTTTCCATTTCGAGTAAGTCTGATAACGTTGTGGATGAGTGATCTGGAAAATAGCTGATTATAACGTTACTGTCACATCACCACAACGTCACATATCCTCAATCAAAATAATACGTATCCGCAACGTTGCAAGGATGTTTCGTGCTAGCTGAGAAGCAAAGAAAATATTCCCGCGTATAATAAATGAATGCGGATAGGCTTTGAAAGTCTAGTGGCGCAATGATAGATTTGCCAATGTGTGTACGTGAAAGCCCATCAGTGAAAACTTATTTCTCTGCTTGCATGCAACATAATATACGTACTTACATGTCTACATTCGTGAGTGAAGGAGAACATAACTTAAAATCGTTTGCATGACAAATGAAGACCGAATTTTTCAGCACTGAATAAATCTTTTTTTTCGAAAAGCAAATAGATGAAGAAAACCGAAGTAAACATGTTATGATCCTTTCTCATAGAAACTGATAAAATATTCGAATTTAATCGTAAAAGAAAATAAAAACACTGGTGGTTCAAACTTGGCTTGCGTCCTCTACAGAAGCCATTACATAAGAATGGCAAAATAAGCTATTATTACTTGCAAACATGGCGCGGAATATCGAATTTCAGAATGCTATAGGCAACATTACACTGTACGCTCGAATGAAAAATGCATATTTTTTAAAACTATTGTTAACCACATACAAGATTCAAGATCCATTCAAATTAGTGGGTTACTGAGATTGTTGCAAATTTGTACAGGAAGCAAAAGTACATATTATGAAGATATGTAAGATATATAGCGTCGGAAGAAGTTATGATCGTAGAGATAGCGTCGAAAGATCGTAGTGATAGCGGCGGAAGAAGCTATGATCGTAGTCACCGATGTGACGTGGCTTCGCACTCTTTTGTACAAATATTTTCATGGAGACTGCTATGACATGCTGTTTTCTTTGGTGCCCCGACTACATGAATTTAAACGCGCTACTATTAAGTTGGTGCAAAAATAATGACGTAATAATGTCGTTTTTTGACGTATAACGTCAAAAAACGACATTATTACGTCATTATTTTTGCACCAACCTAATAGATTAACATCTAGGACCCACCCTTTTACTGTTAAAATAGCTAAATTCAATCGCCACTTATACCCCAACAGTTGCTTTTTTTTTCACGCTTCTCACCTGTGGAATACCCTTCCGTTTACTTCCTTTGGTTATAACTTCAATCTTCAAAAATTTAAATGCAACATCAATCGCCATCTTGTCTACTTGAATCCCCTTCATCATCTGTTATTTCGTTAATCCTCCCTGTCCTCTGTCACTTCCTGTAACGCCGTGCGTACTCGTGGCTTTCCTGCCATGCTTGAAGGGAAATGATTTTTAAAAAGGAGTTCTCTCAGGAGTTTCTTACACAAAGTAACAACTCTGGCGAAGAAGCTGTCTGACTGGAACTTTCTCCTTATCCATAGAATGAGGGTGAGTCGACCCTGTTTATGTGGCATGTAAAGTTTTGGCTGTGAAGGTCTGAACTTGTGGAACTAAGTAACAAAGTTCGTCTGAACATTTGCAATGAAAACAGCGTCAGAGTATCGATAGGCTTTGCAATCTTTTCGTCTATGAAAAAGGGGTTGTGGCGGGGGGGGAATAATTCATTACCCACAAGGGCAAGTAAACTCTTTTAAACTTTCCAATCCTGGAAAGTGAAAAGTGAGCATTTCCAACCCAGATATACATACGATTACTTTCATTTTCTATTTTAAAATGTGTGTGTGTGTGTGTATATATATATATATATATATATATATATATATATATATAGATAGATATATTTTTTCCGGTGAATAAAATCAGTCTATAGGAAGATCTTCATCGAGGGGGAGTGGGGAGTCGTCATATCTATGATCAAACAGGTAAGTCAGATCAATTAGTCACATTTGAAAGTTCATTAAATAACGAAACTGAAAATTGGTATTTCACTTCTCCTGCCAAGAATAAAATAAAAATTCGGAACTTGTCGATATTGGTTTACCAGATATATACTATATGGACATAGTCTGCCTGAAAGCCCAAACTCTAGAGCGGAATAAGGACTAAAACTCAGAAGCTATTCTCAATAAAATTCACGTTATTTCTTGTTTTTCAGTACATACTTATCTCACTCATACATACATACATACATACATATACACACACACACACACATATATATATATATATATATATATATATATATATATATATATATATAATATTGCCGCAATGCATTTATTTTATATCTTTTAGGCCACGCCCTGTACTGGAAAGTGCGGTAAATTTTCTTAGGTTTGTAAATCTGTTTGTTAATTAAACAGTTCAGTGACTTCTGAATCTCCGCCTTATTGGCTCTCATTAATTTAAAATTCAATCTCTAAAATTATTCAATATTAAAAGTTTCTAAAACATTATTTTACACGGCACTGTATATATGTATATCTCAAAAATATTTTTACAAAGTTTGGAGGCGGTTTCCTCGCAGCAAAACAGGAACAAAATCTTTACGACAGAAGCTATTCAATGTACAAAATCCAAGATACAATCATGAAATACGTATTACCATAATTTGTGGTGCTACGTATTCTGTCTCAGCAAAGCGATGATAAACATTAGCAAAGCTTGGATGACTCAGCTGGCTTCGGTCTGGAAACGCAATGAAATACAGCTGTGCAGCCTCGCGTCCATCAAGATTCGCTCGGCCGTATGTAAAAATCATTGTTTAACGGAACACTGTTAACTCACTACTACACACTTTAAACACTGAAGACAGACTAGCCACTAATGACAAATGTAACTTAGTCTATATGGCAGTATAGCGCCATCTAGCGTAATCTCTTTTAAAACTATCGGACACTTGCTTATATGGATTTTTGTCCTTGTTTAGTGTGAGGGACCCGCCCCCAAAGTTTGTAAAAGTATTTTTGATACGCTGTGTGTGTGTGTGTGTGTGTGCGCACGCGCAGACGAATTTTTATAAGCAACTTCATTTATTTTCTTGCTGGTTAATCTATAGATCTTGCTTTCAGTTTTTCTCAGCTCTCTTTTTATGAGATTCTTAAAGATTGTTTCGTCTTGTATCTTGCCAGTTATTTACAATGTCTGTTTTGATTGATCTGAGATCTCTTCAACTTTTTGGGCACTCTCCAATGTTGTATTTCTGTCACTCGATATATTTCTAATATCCTAATTTTCTTTTGAAATTATATTGTTGTAAGGTAAGCAAAGAATCTGTTGACATTGGTGGGGGGAAAATACCTAACCGATTGCTCTCTCTACAACTACGAGGATAATAGAGAGAAGGAAAAGTGATAGAAGATAACAAAAAGAAAATAAAACTGCCTCAGAAACCACAGCAAATTGGGGGAAAAAAAGGTACACGAGATCGCCTTCATAAGACACCGTGTCTTGAAACTTCCGACAATTGTTCTCAACTCCCCACTCCGGCTTTTGTTATCACGTGGCATCTTTACAAAGACCCGGATCTTCACCAGTTGTGAAGAGGCCTGTATCTAGCAAGACATGCCAAAATGTCACGCTTCTACCGGGAAAAACCCGGATGTAGATTCTTGTTGACAAACATATTCGCATGCGATCCGTGGCCTTACCTCTGTACAGACGCGCGTTCGCCACATATCTCTTCCTTACAATCCCTGTTAACCTATATATCTCTGTCATTAAAAATAAATGTCAGTAACTATACTATTAAATATTTACAATATAGCCCAACTTGTATATTAAACTTCAGCAGCATCAAATGCCATTGCATATATTGCTCATAATAGATATTATATGCTGAAATTATATATATTTTTCATATCATTTCAGTTATGTCCTAAATATTTTACCACTAGTATTTAACATCGGTTTTATTGGGAAAACTTTATTTGCATAATAAAAACTGTAATAGTCTGTATATATATTCGGTTGGTGCATCAGGTAATTGAGAACAATTATAATATGACGAAATCATGGGTCTGCAAATGTTTAGATATGTTTAGCTTAGACAAACAGAAAGTGCCATTTAATAGACACCAACCTCGAGGATAGGCTCTGTTTGGCTTCAGAAGCTACTCCATGGCTATTACGTCCACAATAGCAGCTTTCAATGCATTCCCAGTATGGTAGGATCATTGGGTAGCCTACACCCACAATGTCAAGGGGATTCATATCTGAAAAGCAAGAATGACACATGTAGGTGAATATGTTCGTGAACATTCTCAGCTGACAACTCTTGGTTCATGTTGACTAAAAAGTGTTTTTGCTGGCGTAAGAACGGTTGCCTCTGTGCCATCTCAATCCATGCTTGATTACCGAGCATCGCACCTCGAGTTAAGTGGTGGTATCGACTCTTAATCCATGTTGGAAGAAGTAATATCACATGCCCCTCGTTGCTCAAGAACCGCCAAGACCATGATAGAAAATATAAATTTTGTGTGCATTAACCGTGGGTACAACTACGGAGTCCGGCAGAGACACTCATCAACTTCTACTTCGAGTTCTTATTTGATAGATCTAAAGATATTTACGAATGCAACGTTCCTAACGGAATCGTGCGGATCTTTTTTCCCCCGAAGACCCTGGCCAATTTTAAAAAGCTGCCTATCCCAGAGTAACTACGGTTAGCAGCTAGTGCCAAGAACATAGGTACAATTTGATTTACTGCAACAGATAGGAAGCTCTCGTTTTCCGTACGATCACCGAAGTTAAACAATGTCGAGCTTGGTCAGAACCTAGATGGGTAACTGCTTGGGAATACCAGGTTCTTTAACCTTCGATGCGCGGCTGGTATAATGGATAACGTCTTGTAATTGTTAATTGGAGAGCCAAGTTCCAATTCCCGTCGGGTTCGTTATCACTTACGCACAAATACCCATGGAAAAGGGATGCCCCCACCACCAGCTATGGTTTATTTAGTAAAACTTGTATAACTAAACCATTATGTTAATAAAATAAAATTACGTATCAAATATGTAGATTTCAGCATTAAATAACCTATGTATTGATATACAGTGTAACCCGGATATAAGAGAGTTGTCAGGACCGGAGAACAATTCTCTTATATCCGGGTTTGGTCTATTTTGTTTAGGTAAGTATGGCTCTAATTTTGGACCAGAGAAAATATCTCTTATATCCGGGTTTCTCTTATATCCGGGTTACACTGTATCACTAAACCAATCAAAGTTTCTCAATACTTCTTCCAAACGTCTATATTTAGCTTTCTGTAACTTTTGTCTTTTCTGAATTTTGCCATTAAAGAAAACGTAAAAAGACAGTTGGTGCCGTTCTCAAAAGAAGTCTTGGTAGACTTTTATTACAGTGGGAGGAACGCTTGGATAAATGTCTGAAAACGCACATGCATAATTCTTTTATGTACTATATTCCTTCAGAATGTGGACGATCATGGTTGTTCACAACTTAATATTTGTCTCTTTACTGTTTCTCGCAATCTCCGTTTGCCATCCAGTCAGTAAAACACTTGCCTTCAATATGTCGTGTGAGCGTTAAATATTTCAAGCAGTCTTTTCTCATATGTCCTAAAATTTCAACAGTATTTTTCTGATTGTAAGTACAAGTAACGTTTTATTTCCGATTTCTTTAAAACTTCCTCTTTGCACATATGCTTTGTCCATGACATTCTCAGTATCTTTCTATAGAACCACATCTCTGTTGCCTCAAATGTAATTTACGTTTTAAATTCCCTACCGAATGTAAGAGGAGCTCACTTGTTAAATAGCAACGTGTGCAGAGATTGGGCAATTTTTCCCTTTCAATTTACGGCTGGCTTCTCGTGCGATGTTAATACAAAAGCCAAGAATGTAGCTCTTATGGCAAAAAACATTTTATCCGAAAACTTTAATCCTCTATTCCCCCGTCGGCTATTCATTTGTATAAATTGAGGGAAGATGAAGCTTTTGGATTACATCGGAGACATTTATCGTGATGTGAACGCCCTTGTGAATGTATGCTTCAGTGCAAATGAACGTAATTGAGCTAAGAAGAAAATAATTTCGCCCTTCTGCACTTCTAAATCGACAAACCATATTCTGCTTTGGACAAATCATATGAATAAGGAATGATTGAATATTAAGCGTATGCTAGGCTAAAGTATCCCTTTAACATCACAGATGTTTTAATCCGGCTACAAGTGTCAATTTCCTTTACTTCGTAATAACAAAAACTTCGTGCAAATGGTGGATCAGATATCCTGTCTATAAAGACACAACAGACTGTCGTGTGTGTGTGTGTGTGTTTCTTTTTTTAAAAAGAAAAAAAGAAAAGGCAAAGTAATTGAAAAGGGGCTGGAGGAATTGGTCATGCCACGAGAATGAGTGGCTGTAAAGGAATCCACAGTGGGAAAGCGACGAAAACACTAGTTCCTAATTATTAGGTTGGTGCAAAAAATAATGTCGTTTTTTTGACGTTCAACTTCAAAAAGAAAAACGACATTATTTTTGCACCAACTTAATAATACTATTCAACTGATGGTTCATCCATACTGACATTATTTTGGTTTGTGATTAAAATACCATCATTTATTTATTGACTTATTTATTTTTAAGCATTTCACCCAAAAAAAGGCAAGAGTGCCACTGGCACGCAAAGACTTACAGAGAGTGGGGAGCAAGAGTAAATAGACGTGATTGATGAAAGCATAAAGAGAAGGACGGGGAATTAGATTAAGGCATTAGAAGATGTCAATTGACATTACATTTAAATATTTTAAGACTATAACTATCTGGGAAGCAAGTAAGCGGAAGAGAATTCCACGGACGAGAAGTGCAAGACTTGAAGCTATTGGAGAGAAGAAGAGATGGCTACATTTAACCGTTCAAAAGTGAAAAGATGGGATTCAGATGCCAAACTAGTAACACGCTTAAATTCATACAGTTTGGGAACCAGCGAAAATAGCTCGTCGGAGAAGAAGTACTCGTAGAAAAGTCAGAGGGAAGCGACGGCATGTCTTTTAGAAAGTGACAGTTGACGAGATGGTAGACCAGGACCAACCACATTGCATATCCTCTCTGGATTTTGTCGAGGACCTTTAGACAAACAGTGAGGGCTCCAGATCATGTACGGGAACAGCATTCCATGTAAGAGCGTATGGTTGATTTATAGATTTGTTCTTTTCACTTTTTCTTCTACTACTTCTACAATATAGATATCCCGACAAAATAAGGCTGCATCTGTTAAAGGACGTCGGATCTACGACGGTTACCTCTGCCCAGGGGCACGCAGGTTCGAATCATGCCAGAGAGTGTATATTTTTCGTTAATAAGATTTCTCGTCTATTCAAACCAGAAGATAATAAATATACTGTTTAATAAATAAAAGGATCGTCTAGTCAGATATGAGTATCCATAAAAATAACTTTAAAGTGATAAAAATATGTCGGATTAATAAATGATTAAAAAAAATCCATTACTTCTTTAGAATTTGCTTTCTGTACGTTTGGTTACGAAACTAAGTAGATATGAAATTTCGAGAGTCTATGACGAGGGCGCTTAAAGGCTCTATTCAGCCTTGCTAGATCGGCAAAATTTCTATGCGGCCGAGTCGGTTAAATAAATATAATACTAAGGTAATAAATTTATATAAGTGAGCCGGTATTGTCGCTACGCATTAAATTTTATTCGTAGTTCTGATCTTTCATTGCATTCTCACAAAAGAAATCCGTTAAACTCTCTCTCATATATATATATATATATATATATATATATATATATAAATGAGAGAGAGAAAGAGATTTATAATATCCGAAACACAACTGAAGATGATACAAAGGTTAAATTTTTTATCGAAATGTCTTTCTCTTTGGCTTCTTCAGTTTCATAATGAAAGAGTCAGAAACATAGTGAGGAAAATTGTCTTGGGATTTCTAAGGACAAGTGGGCATCGGTGATTAAATTTACTGCATCAGCTTATAAGTTCGATTTTTTAATATTGAAGTTCTTTCTATTGTGTTTGCTTGTTTTATTTCTATCTGTATTAGAACTGCTTGATATTTTTTGATTTTAGATCAAGCACTTACTTTCCTCGCAATGTTTTATCTTTCTTTCATTATCAAACTGAAGGTAAAAAGATACTACATTTTCTCCGTTGGCGAAACGGGTTTTTGCTAAAAGTTTTCCACATTTTCACACACACACACACACTATATATATATATATATATATATATATATATATATATATATATAGCGCGATAGTTTTGTAAGGTTGTTATCTTTTTGAGCACTAATATCTACAGGAATTGGTTGATTTCGTGGTAGGCTATACCCCATAGTTGATTTATATCAAGGTATTAGGTTGGTGCAAAAATAATGTCGTTTTCTCATA
>OZ010571.1:129387250-129537250 GCA_963932145.1 Acanthosepion lycidas
ATAAATCACATGTCACCATCTCTAATAATTGTTTACACAAACATGTAGATGCACGAAAGCTGAGTTTCATCTACCATGTATTCAACTGTGAAAGCAGAACAACATGCGTATTGCTTCAGAACTACTAAGAAACGTAAATTTTGACATTGCATGACCAATAAGGATTTAATCAAATCAATTCGTAGGGTAATCTGTTGAATCCAGTGGTCAATATCTTGAGTGCATTGTTTTGTTTTTAGCTTTTATTAAAACGTGATAAGCATGTGTGTAACTAAAAGTTCACTGTGATCGTGCACGCGAGATAATTCGTCTGTGCTTCTATAGAACTGATCGATGGTCCAAATAATGAAACTGACTTCATTTTAAGCGCATCTGATACTCGGTCTTATTGGAGCACAGGCGGTTTCCATCGCGTGCTCGGTCTCCGTGAAACTTTTAGTTACGCGCATGCCTACATGACCATATACGATAAAACCATTAGTCTGAGGAAGTGGCTAAAATAATCTAGCAATAGTTCATATTTTGAATCTTTCTTTTTTTAAGCAAAACGTACGAATGTTATGTTTATCATTACACGAGTTATTCGAACTGGTCATCTCTTTTCTATTTTTATCTTTTACACTTCCAATATTTTATTCTTTGATGTCTAATTAATCCGTTAGAGATGTTCTCTTCTAACAGTCCAGGCCTGCGTGTCAAGATTTCTACAGACAAAAGTATTCCTAGAAGCAAACTGAAAAAAGTACAGTGACTGATACAACATAAATCAACATCACATTCCCATTATATAGACTATCATTTTCAAATAGGAAAAGACGTGGTTTGCTTTGTTCTACTAAGCAAGGGTAACTATCTAATTTTTAAAGTTCACCCAATACAAGGTTCGAGTCCTACTCCATGTAGAGGACCACTGTTAAAGTGTTTATAATGTAGGAAATGTGTGATATTAATGAAAGATAACGATTGACCCATAACTTTGTTAAAACTAATGTTCAGAAAAGCATTCATGCGGCAGTCTGTCCCACTGAGTTGCAGTTCTTGGAACTCTCTTTATATTTGGAACACGGGGGAAATAAGTGTTATTCGACTCCTTGGAAGTAGCATAGTGTGCCTCAGCTATAATGGTTTGAACTTGGAGAAAATAACGAAGGGCGCTTATCAATATTGAATATACCTTAGAATTATTTATATAGCCTTTTACTTGCAAGAAATTCAAACACTTATATCTAGACACATAAAAGAAAAATCCTTTAACTGTGACAGACTAAGGTGCAATAACAGAAACATTATGAATATGTCTAGGAATAACGACAATCTGTTCATAGTTTTTGAACTTTTATTATTTTTGTACGTATAGCTAATATATTCTTATCTCTGTAGTTATATGCAACTATGTACTTGCGAAATCTTGTCAATATCTCTGGTAGCAAATTTTATATCCTTAAACAATATTGACTCTCCCAGCTTTCCCGGAATAAAGCGTCGTTCGTGCGCCTTCAACCGAAGCTGGCAGACAGAAATTTCAAAATTCCCATATGTCTTGAACCTTCCTCCGAATACTTTTCTCATCTCCCGACCAACCATCACACACCAGCTTCCCGTTGTAAAGAAGACACCACAAGGCGAAACTATTTTCTAAAAAGAAAAGGAATCACTTCCGGTGTCAGGTTGCGTCTTTATGTTCCCTTGGTGCCAAGAAAATAAATACATTTCTTCCCTTCTAATTTGCTGTCGGCGTTTCACCATTGCGACGCAGTTAATTAGTCTACCTAACCATCTTCTTGCACGCACTGAGGATCGTCGTAGAAACATCAACCCCTGCCTCGTCTGCAAAGCCTCAAGACAAGTTCGCAAATATACACAGGCGATAGGCTTCATCACCTTCACGCAGAACTGCACATGGTTTTATTAGACACCGAACGGGCGTGCTCCTTCCTGTCGTTGTAGATGTCTGCACACTTCTGCCAAAAAATAACAAAAAAAAAATGTGCCATTGATTTTTCTCGTGCATTTGTACAGAGGCAGTAGTGGTAGTGTATGTGTTGAATTACTCGATCGTATATATGTGTATGCATTTGTTGAGCATGTTTGCGCGTATATGTATAATGTCACCACATGCACACTCCGACATATTTAATATATAAATCTGAAGTTTGTGTGTCTGTTTGAAAGTCTGAGAATTAATAAAAATTACTGAAATGTATATAAATTTCTATGTGCACGCGTAATTATTACGTAAGACTGAAGATATGGAATAAATACGATTCTGTATCTCATGTATTTTATTTTTTATCCATCTGAGCGCTTATTATAGAAGGGAGAAAAATATGATTTATTACATTTTTTTTTTGTTATATATTGAAATTAAAGTCCATGGAAAGATACACTGAATTCAAATTATGTTTAGCTGAGGAGAGTCATGTTTAGAACATTAAATATAATCTTAAACAGGAAATCAACATCTACCAAATGTTCCAAGAGACTTCCTGGAACATTTGGACTCAAGATACACCTTTCAGTAACAAAATATGATCTGGAATAAGAATGTAAGCTGTGCTGACACATACACTTAAATCCATCTTAAAATTCAGGATGTAGAATTAGCAAATACTTAACACTCCAGATAATTCTGTGTATGGATCAGTTATAACAAATTTGGTATATGAGTTAAGGAAGGTAAACATAGAATAGGTTGAGCTAGTGGTAGTTTCGAACAACAGCGCAAATTGGTTCAAAACTAAAACATTAACCTGAAAGTTTTAGTCATTTATTTAAATAGCCTAGTCAGATCGAGACTTGCATACAGTTGTCATGCATGGCGACAAACCCGCTAAAAATATCTAAACTGTCAACTGTACACACCTGCTTTCCCAGATAAATAGTTTAAAATTGCTCCAAGGGAATGAAGCCTGTAGGTTTCGGCGAAAACCATCCTTCGTCGAACCTTGCGAATTGACGCTAAAGAATCGCAAACGAAGAGCTAAAATGGATGTCATATGTAACCCGTATAGAAAATAACGATATAATAAAGATAGTAATGTCCTACACTATTTCAAATAAAAGGTCAGGAAGCAAACTCCAGTGAATACTGGCAAGACCGATAACAGCTTCTGGACTTGAGAAATTTATTCTTGAAAAGGTGATTGGTACTGGCTACTTCGCCGAGCATTGTTGTATATTTCCTTATAAGGAAACGGTTAATATTACTATGACTACTACCAATGTCTCTAAGCGCTGATATTATTCCGGGGAGAATTAGATCGGTGATAACAAAACATAAGAGCTCTTCAGTGGCTTCGTGTGAGAATTTCGACAGAAAGGTTCATCGTGTCTGAGTGTGGCATTTACTTCAGTCTAACTATAGACAACACGTTACATGAAGAGGCGTGAACTAACCAAACTAGGTATTTGCAAGACTACTGTGAGTGCTACTTAAGTATGTGACCTACGTGCATGATTCTTCTAACATGTGATCTATCTTGTAGAAAATTTTCTATAGGCGCAAGTTTACTTAAGAAGTACCTACACAGTGAATGAAGGTTTCCGATTAATTTTTATATAAACCAGGCCTATTCTTATTTTTTCATATACATTCATCGCATTTCTGAACGATGTTCAAACTGTTTAGAAATAGTGATAATATTAGTTCAAATAATACTTTCTTGTAATTTTTTTATCATATGGTATTATTTGTCTATATTTCTGTGATGGGGTATTATAAAAATGTACACTATTTACATTGTTCGGGCAGTTGACCTCATTTTTGTTACCATCTTCAGGAATTTTGAACTGAACCCTTTATTTCGTCTAGATTGTTCTAGTTCCACGTGCCACGCCTCTTCCGGAATCTCCCTTTAACTTAATTCCATTTACCTGAACAAGGCCGGAGCGTACAACGGCTGAAGCGTTGCGAATATGGCAATAAAGACGAGAACAACAGTCTGAACAAGGTAAATAATGTAAATGAGATTATTTGTTTAGTATATTATTATTATTATAGTATATTAAAGACTACTGCTTATATTTCTTGTCTTATTCCGTATATATTTTTATGTAGAGAATTTTCTCAACTTGTAGATCGCGTACTTTAGTGATGCGTTGTTCTGGTAGATCATGCTCGGAAGGAAGATCACATACTTAAGTAGTACCTTATCTATCAGGGAGGGTAGACTATGCTCTGTAATCCTTAGTGGCAAACGGTCTAAAAGAAAAAAAAGCCTGAATTCCAAACAATGAACAAGGCAATGATAAACTATTCAACGAATCTTTACT
Organism: Acanthosepion lycidas; assembly: GCA_963932145.1. NCBI lineage: Eukaryota > Metazoa > Mollusca > Cephalopoda > Sepiida > Sepiidae > Acanthosepion > Acanthosepion lycidas. Next base: position 129,391,523 of record OZ010571.1, read on the forward strand.
TGGAATGCATTTGCAATTCACAGATAATAAAGAAAATTCTGTGAATAATCACGATCGTGAATGTTCTGAAAAGACTGGCATTAAAAAGTAAAAATTAAAAAAAAAACATGAAAAAAAACATACATGTATACAGAGTGACAAAAATGAAGTATCCAAAGAGACTAGAAATCATTACATTGACAACTGTATATGAAACAAGCTTGCTAAATTATATATATATATATATATATATATAATTTGTTAGCCTGTATAGGTATGGTATTTTTTATTTATTTTTTCCATTGTGAAGACTACTGCGACCACCTGCTGCCGTCTAAGTGTCTTGTACGTTCAGACGTAGGTTTTTGCCTGTATAGTTTTGTGTATGCATATATATATATATATATATATATATATATATGGCACTCCGCTGCAGAAATTTACACTCTAGAAATACGATATAAAATTAATGTGAATGGATTTTCGAACATAGATACATGCACACGGTATAACTGACAGTAAACAAAAATAGATTATTCATATTTACAAACTAAAGGTCTACACAGGAAACATGGCTGCCAGGTGCGCAAGGAGATACACACCTCGTCCGGAACTCTCAGCCATTCGCGTTCGTTGATCATAATGCAATTCGAACAGAAAGCTGAACGCAGTAACAGGTAGATACTCTGTATACAGGTATTAGTTCTGTGTATCGAAAATGTAGAAACAGATGTATGGTGTCTAGATATTGTGATACCTTTTCATTTTGCAAGACCTCTTTTTTTGTTTGTTTTTTATCAAAATTTAAGTTCAATACTTAAATTCAAATTGTATATATAATTTCTATTTTCTTAACTATTAAATTATTTAATTCTTACCAACTCTTTCTCTTTTTTTTCTCTCTACCTGCTTACACCCACCTCTCTTTTTCTCCCACCTTTCTTCAACCTTATTGGCATCTCTCTCGCTTATATATATATATATATATATATATATTTGCACCAACCTAATAGTATTGTAATAATTTAAACTATTTTTAAAGTTTTTATGAAAGATATGTCTCCAAGAACAGATAGTAAATAGTAAAATGTTGCTGAGAGTTATAATGAACAGGAAGTAGTGGAGAGGCATTGTCGCCAACAATTTTGATGCAAAACTTGCACTGAAGAATTATCAATCAAACAAAAAAAAATCATCGAAATCGGATGAAAACTGGGGAAATGCATAAACATCCGATCACACGCATTTTGAGAATTTTATATATATATATGAAGCCGACTTTCCCTGACGATCCGTTTAGGTGAAACCTAGGTAGGTTTGTCTGGCTCACTAGGTGTATCTAGGTCTGCTCTACGGTTGTATTGAGCTCTTTTGTTAGTTGTTTACTCGTATCGGGTTTTTTCTTGGAGGGGGGCCTCAAACATGCATCTGTGCGATTTTTTTTTTGACAGACTTCCATGTTTGTAGCTCTTTCTTTTTTTAAAACCTTTTTTCCCCTCGAGATTGATTTGATTATTGGCAAATCAAAAATTCGAGGGTTTTTCGAAACGAATATAATTTTTATATATATATATATATATATATATATATATATATAAACTTTGTGTATAATTATTTTGGTACAAGATAATTTACCATTAGACCGTTGTCTATTGCATTAATACGATCACATTTTATCGCACTGTTATTTTCTGTTCGTGTACATCAACATATCATTTTAAAACTCTTTCTGGTGTTTTTCAATTTTTTACGACGATTGTTTCTGCAAGGTGTGCTTATATTATTTAGAGGTATACTAGTATGCACATTTTTGTTATGATTAAAACGTTTCGGCAGTTAAGCTTTCTTCAGGTGTCTGTCGATCGAGGTATCATTCAGGGAATTTTGAACCAAGTCCTTTATTTAACCTACAGGTGGTGTAGATTTTTCTCCTTGCGATATCCATGTCTGGTGATATTTTTTCTCGGTTATTTTTGTAAGTTATTGATAGTCCTGTTGTCACACAAACTGAGCATTGAATCAATATCATTACTTCTGTATTCTTTCGGCAAAAAAAGGCGTTCCACTCCGAAAGCTTATCAAGAAATGTTACTTTTTGAAACACTCCTGTGTGGATGCTTCCCAAAACTCTACAATCTTATTCTCTTCTTGTCTAAGGTCAGTCGTTATCTATTCGCTATATCTTCGTAATTTTCACTTTACTCCTGTTAATTTCATATCATATATTCTATTCAGTAACACTCTATTTTGAGTGGCTCTTGTGTCTTGTATTGAGCCAACTTAAGTAAATAATGAAAACTACCTTTACAGCAAGGTGTTCAAGTGGAGACTTATCTGATTAGTAGGAAATATGTCAAATTTATTTAGAAACCGCGAAAACTTTGCTTTCAACCAGATACTAATCATTAGTTCGTCTAGCACATAAGTCACTATAAAATGACCATGACTAATGATAGAACTAAATACAATAACTACTTGGTCTCTGAGATGAGCTTTCTAACTATCGTGAAACGGTACTTAACACAGATGTGGGTTTATAAATCCTAATTCTTATAAGACCGCATTAAAATGTTTTAATCTATTTGATTTTTACTATGGCACGTAGACTTTATGAATTTAAGCACAGTACTAGATTGTCAGCAAAATCTTACAGTTGAAATGACTAGATATAACCGTAAGTTCTATGCTAACAGTTTCTTCTATCGTACTTCTTCCTTGTGGAACTCTCTTCTGACTTCTTGCTTTCCAGTCAACTTTGGTCTTCAGAAATGTAATCTTCAAAAATTTAAATGCAATGTCAATCGTTATCATCTATCTTAATTCGTGTTCTTTTATTGACCTCTCTCCTTAATAGTACTTTTCTCATATTCTCTAACACTCAATAAACCTTTGCGTCCCAGTGTTTTTATTGCCTTACTTGCGGTGAAATGATTAAAAAAAACAGTTTTCGGTTTAAGCCAAATTATTACTTGATAGTCATTAACCATTGCAGTCTCTTATTTTACTATATTTTGAATATATTCTGTCATTGCCCAGCTAAAGCATTCGATATATTCAAATAGATCGAATGACACTTTGGGACCGACAAGCAGTCATCAAGCATTAAAACCAAACATATCGGTTTTGTAATCGCATTTGGCGGTAAAAAAATTCATTTGTCCTTTTTTCATGAAACGCTCGCTTTTTACGTGTGCCATTTATATTTTGACAGGTTTTGCTCTTGTTCGGACATCTCTCCGGGCTTCCCCTCACAGGCAGAGACCAAGGCCAGTCTAAGCTAGTGCTGTCTATCATAGATGTATTTTAATCGCGTTTCATGTCAGCTATACACTTTTACGTCTCTATAGCCTGCTAATCCTGCAATTGTATTATCAAAAATGAAAAAAAAAATCTTTGAATGAAGAGATGAGATCTGGTAAAATAATCCAGTTCCGCTACTAAGAACCTTTCCAGATATTTATATCACTATAAAAATATACAAGCAGAATTTGTATGCCGAGTAACGTATTATGAAAGAGAAGCATTTTAGGATTGTTTTTGAAATCTTTTTCTTTGATTCATCCATTATTAAATAGTTTCTCCTGATTCGTATAGAATTGTATGTTTCTCTTTCAAAGGTTTTGTTTCAAGTTACTTTAAGATACTAATAAGTACATTGTAAAAGCTTGTGTAGCGTTCTCTATCGAAAATCTTTAACTCTGATATCTAGAAATTTTCGTTCTAATGGAAACTCGTGTGAAGTCGTTTTAATATGTGAAAAAGTCTCAAATTATTTTTTACTTTCTGTTCGGTGAGTCTTATGGGAACGTCTTCTGTGAAACTTAGCGTTCACCGAAAAACATTTTATGAATCTCTAGGATACACACACGTGTGTATATATATATATATATATATATATATATATATATATATATAAAGTCCCTTAATGACATAGGCAATCATGGCTCTCCACAACCTGTCCGTTTTACAGACAGAAATATTCTTTCTCTCATATATTTTTCTTTATTTTTTTTATACTGCTGCCATTCATTTGCACTCTTTTTTTGTCTCCGATGTGTCCTATGAATGTTAAATTCTGTAGGTCTTCCCTATTATTTTCTCAATATTTTTCTCTTTCTAATTGTTATCCGTATTTTTGTTGTAGTTCCTATTCTCCTTATAACTTCATTTTCACACACTCTGTCAATGTTACTCGGTAGAACTACCTTTCTGTTGCCTTATATTTTTTATTTGTTATACAATTTTATTGCTATATAGATGGGTAAAACTTTCATAGCATTTCGCCATTCTTCTCTTAGTTCCGAATGTTATTTTTCTATCTCTTATTCATTATTTTTTAAGTATCTTTCTTTATTCCTGTGGACATGCCAATTTCTATCACACATTCCGTTGCCTCTTACATTGCCTAGATAGTTGAATTTCCGCATTTGTTTAATTTTTTTTTATGTCCTCGATGTGTAAAGCTTTTCATCACATCTTGTTATTTCGTCTTGTTGCAATTAATAGCCAGTCCTTCTTGCTTTCTTCGACAACTTTGTCTAATATATTTTCTTTTCTTTTTTTACCTTCAGAACCTGCTCTCAAAATAGTGTCAACTACGTTGTTAACGTCGCACTCACAAATAATAAATCCTGTTTAGTCTTTTCTCTTAAAATCATCTTGCTGTACAGGTTAAATAAATACAGTTAAAAGACAATACTCTTTGTTTTCATGTACTCACTTTGTTGTCTATTTGAATACAAGCCGTTTGTTCCCAGATCGGATTGCAGCTTATTCTTTCCGTGTAGACCAAGTTTTTCTAGCATTTCAAGAATATCTTTATTTTTTTTAATCTTCTGTGTAATCTTTCTACGTTTCTATAAGTATAGAAAACTTTGTGCAATCTAGTTGCAATTTTTAACTTTTGAAATAAAAATGTGATTACGACGTAAACAATATATCATCTCCTTTTACTCTCTAGGTCAACTGGGAAGTTTTCAAAACATAAATAGCAGTTTTAACGAGAAAACGTACCTACAGGGAGAATATAGTGAGAAAGAAAAACTACTATGTCATCGCTTCCCAGATGCGTGGAATGAAGCTCCCTTCGGGCCAAAGTTTATCTGTGACTCTCTCGTTTTTTGTTCGTTTTATTTTGCTTTGCTTTTTTTTTTCTAGCAGCCCGAATATATGAGGTCACTTGATCTGCCATCTGTCAGTTTTACTTAGCCTGATTCCTTCTTGTCGACTACACACATGGCCTGACACCACAGAAAACACTGTTAACGATTTATTTTGTAGCACATGCATTATATGCAAAGGATGCGCAAAACGGGACTACATCAAAATATTAATTCAAGTTTTCTGGTGTAAATACAAACATTAAACCTTTGGCAAAACACTTTGCATCTTCTAATGTAATTGTGTTTGTATTTGAAGAATACAAGTATAATTAAATCATTTTAGAGTTATTGAACCAATAAATATTCAATTCCAAAAAAATAAGTGCTTTTATTCAGAACGTATTTAATTTATTCAAAATGTGTACTTTTATTCAAAATTTAAGTACTTTAATTTCAATTTGTAAGTTTCTTTATTAATGGTATAAGAACGCTGATTCATTTTTTTTCTGTAACAATTAAATATTACATAAAATAGTGATGAAAACGATATTAAAACATATTTTTAAAAATATACAATTTATTACATAGAATAATTGCTACAGATAATCTGCCCTGTTCAATGTTGTTTCGCGGAAATATCCACTTATATTTGAATTGAAATTCTCAAGTATATTTCGTACAGCTTCTTTAAAATTAGGATTGAGATTTGGCTTCGTAGTGATGCTTAGGTTCAATTGCCCTAAAATATTAGGTTAATCTGTGTCTTGCATAGAGAAAGGAGTTTATTAATAAATTCGACATTTATAGCAATTTTAATTTCAGTAGAACAATAAAATCTAATGTTTAAGAGTATCTTCTCTCGCTGATCCAGGACCAATTTTCCACTAAAAAAATTTAATGTGATATTTTAAATTTATAAAGAATAAAACACATTTTTAATAATGACACTAATAAATAATTGTCAACTGGCGATCACGAGAAAAAAAAAAAAAAAATTCCCATGATTCCCTCGTAAAAAAAAAAAAAAAAAAATCCTCGCCCCACTGGCGGTAAATTTAAAATCTGGCCTCTTTTCAACAACCTCTCATTATGAGAATACGTGAAAAAGGACCTCCTGGGAATGAAGACTAAAGATAAATTTCACTCAAATATTACTTTCTCATGTCGGATATGAGTTTTAATGATAGACTTGTTACAAACCAAATAATTTATTCATTTACCAAGACAATACAAATATCAGAACATTTAACAACCACATTACGAAAACTTATCTCCCGAAACAATCAAACCTTCGGATAATTAAATTCTTCTATGTTTATGTATAAATGTATCGCTTTCTTATGTTTATCTGTATATTTTACTAACCCCCAAAACAGAAGTTATACAGGGCCCATCATAAAAGTATTTAGGATTTGAATAAATGTACATATATAGTGAATAATGCGTCATAACTAGTGAAAAATATACTTGTTTTGAATAAAACTATTTAGAAGGAACCCTGTAATTAAAGATGCCAAGAAAATAAATTGTTAAACTTGAACAACTTTAGCAAAAAAAATATAATACTCTGTTACGAAAAACACTCTAGCAAAGATTTGTGGAAACAACATACATATTTTCTAGTAATGTAACAGATCTTCAGTAATAGCTAGAAAGCATATGTCGTCGAGAGATGGTTAGTTAATTTTACGAGCCATTGCTAGTCAATTACAGCCAAAGTAGGTGCTATACAAACATGACTCTGTACAAAGAATGATTCTCCTCACAAAAGTTCCACAAAGAAAAAAAACAAATACTAAGTTTCTTTTCAGAATTCATCTGAACAGTAACAACAAAGTAGTTTACCCTTACCATCAAAACTGTATTTTCCCAGTGAGATGTTATCAAGACAGATATTATATGAAAAATATATCCACTTTTTAAATCCTTAAAAATATCCAATAAGTTAACACAAACAAAATAATTTTAAAACAGTATATTAGCAATCTATTCACACTAATTGGTTCCCTTTCTACACGTTCCAGGTTATTTAAAGCCAGAAAATATTTTTATATTGTAAGGATTTTGGAGGTGAGATAATAAAGGCTTAGTGATACAAGTCAATCAACCCACAATTGGGAGTGGGGATTCATATCATTTCAAATGTTAATTGTCTGCTTTGCCTCCGCTCGTAGCGAGTGCAAACGTGTCCTCAACGAAGCTAAGACAATATTTGCTGCTCGGATGAGGGAGCGTATTGCATCTCGCAAATTTGGCTCCAAAGATTATTGGCGGCTCTGCAAGAGTCTCCTGGACAATAGAAAACCCTCCATACCTCCTTTATTCAACCAGTTCGAGGTCTTGACCTCCTCAACCGACAAGGCTGAATGCCTTGCTCGGAAGTTCTCGTATAACTCGACGCTTGACTCCACCGGTGTACCTGACTTCTCTCTAAGAACTGAGGCCCTATTGAGCGGCTTACGCATAACCCCGTCATCAGTACTGGGTATTATCTCCAAATTAGACCCCCACAAGGCTAGTGGTGGAGACGGCATACCAGCCATTGTCTTGAAGAAATGCGCGCCTGAGCTAGCACCCGCCCTCTCTAAACTACCAAGCGCTTCAAAATAATGGTGAGGCTAGTGCCGTGGCCCTAGACATTTCCAAAGCGTTTGATAGGGTTTGGCATGCCGGCCTTCTTCGTAAGCTCCAGGGTTACGGTATTACTGGTCGACTGTTTGATCTGATACAATCATTCCTATCAAATCGAGAATTGAAGGTCGTTCTCAACGGTTTCTCCTCCAGTTCCTATCCCACGAACGCAGGTGTTCCCCAAGGCTTCATCCTTGGTCCCACACTTTTCCTTATTTTCATCAACGACCTTCCTGACGCCATAGGTTCCCAAGTTGGCATCTACGCGGACGACACTACAATTTACTCCTGCCTCAAAACCAAATCTAGTGTCGCGGTCAAAACTAACCTGGCCGCGCGTCTTGAAATGGACCTCCAATCGGTTGTTAACTGGGGCAACAACTGGATGGTCAAATTTAACGCCTCTAAAACTAAACTACTCTCCATTAACCACCATAGATATCCTTACCTGCCCCCCATTAGAATGTCTGATAGTCAACTTCTTGAGAGTGACTCCCTGCATCTGCTCGGTCTCACGCTGACTGCTGACCTGAGATGGAACAAATACATTGAGTCAATTGCATTCGTCCACAGCGAGGAAAGTTGGCTCTCTGTGCCGCGCCAGGAAATTTTTCTCCCTGAATCGATACTTCAAATATACAAAACGACCATTCGCCCTTGCATGGAGTATTGCTGCCATATATGGTCTGGTGCACCTTCTGTTTACCTCGGAGTTCTTGAAAAGATCCAGAGACGGATATCTAATGTGATTGGCCCTGATCTGGCGTCTCACCTGCAGCCACTATCTCAGACGCGCCGTCGCCTCTCTCTGTCTACAAATACTTTCATGGCAATTGCTCCGATGAGCTGCTTTCCCTGGTCCCCAGTCTCTATGAATACAAGCGCCTTACGAGGCTGGCATCCCGCTCTCACCCTTACCCTGTAGAAACTTTAAAATGTAGCCATCTCTTCTACTCCAATAGCTTCATACCTCGCACCTCTCGCCTGTGGAACACCCTTCCCAATTAATGTTTCCCTGATAGCTATAATCTCCAACTATTCAAATGTAATGTCAATCGACATCTACAGTTACCTTGATCTACACACTACCCTTTCCTTCATCCTTTCTTCTATCACTCCTATCTGTTCTTGCTACAAATCTTCTGCAACCCCCCTGCATCCTAGTGGCTTTATGCCTTGCTCGGGGCGCTAAGCTTAAAAAAAAAAAAAAATAATAAAACCAGCGGAAATTGGAACTCGGCTCTCCAATTAACAATTTCAAACCATTATATATTACACCCCCGCACATCTAAGCTTACAATACCTGGTATTCTCTAGCGGCCATCCATCTCGGCACCGATTAGGCTCGACGTTGATCATATGTGAACCGTTTCAAAGTGATGTCCGTAAATCTGTCCACACTAATAAGATATTTCATTATGAGATTAACTTTGGATGTAATCGCTTATAAGTAGTGGCTTCTGCTATAACGACGGAATATCATTGTAGCAAATAGGGTAACCGGAGCTGCGTGACCGATAAATATAAATAGTAATGTTGTATTTACCATTATAGAATAATGGTATTCTCCAATTATATCTCTTACTGACCAATATATAGTTTTCTAACAAAGTTTACTCCAATAGGTATGTAATAATAAATGATTGAGCAAATCGTTAATTTGTTTACGAAATAGATTATTCATTCCATCTCTGACATGTAGCAGCGAAATAAAACCGTGTTGATATCGCACAGATCAAGATGGCATAATGATACATTTACAAAATCAATGTGTCTTTGTAAAGAGTCAGAATTTTTGGAAGTGTCGGTAAGTAACATCCATTTAGCAATGAAAGAATTATTTTAACTCTTTGTGAAACGAGACATATTAGTAAAAGGGAAATATCTGATAAATTGATACTGATCTATGGAAAAAAAAAGAAAGAATTACATTTAAGACTCGGTTTCAAAAGAATTCGAAAATGGAATCGCCTGAATGGTTATTTCCGCTGAAGCCATTATGGCGTATTTTCCCAATAAATAAACGAAGATAATCTCGCCCGAATTATTTGTTAAGGGAACTTGTGGAGAGGCAAAGCCGCTAGGGTATCTCGGGAGATCTGTTGCCTTCATCCATCTGAAGGCGGTCTAGTTATGCCTAGCATTGAGATTCGTCATTATATGCTTCGCATCGGGTTCCTATATCGTTTCTGTCACGAATCGGATGTGGAGGGCGCCTTCTGGAAGGAAGACGCCAGTAGAAATTTCCCATCCTTGAGAAGTGTGCACTCGTGCGAGGAGGCCCACCGTTTACCCCGAGCCGAATGCTCCTTCTACCGTGAATGTCGTTTTGCTCTGAAACGCCTCTTACAGGCGTCAGATTGCCTCTCCAACGTCCAGGCATTGTCTCGTAAGGCATTATATCAAGTGTGAGTCAGGGGGTCCGTTCATGATGATGTTTGACGAGCTCGGTCTTACGAAGCAGGAGGCTCGCTCAATCTGGTCTTGGGCGCCAAGGTTGAAGTCTCAATAACGATGAGACATCCCCCACCTGGATGGTGATGTGTGGGGTCTTCTGCGTCGCCAAAAAACTTGGCTCAACGGGCTTGGAGAAATCTCCAAACTGCCGACGCTGTGATGGGAAGGTCGAGACCCTGGGTACGCTTTCTTTCATTGCAGGGTGGTAGCACCGTTGTGTAAGTTCGTTGAAGGCCTCGTGGTTCGCATGCTGCAGGGAAGGTTCTTTGTCCTTGAGGTCTCTTCTGTTTGTAGCCATGTGGCACCGCCGTTGACGAAGGCTGAACTTTGTGTTTCACGGCTTGCTAGGTGTTATGAGTCATGATTTGGTCGACACGTCAGAAGGGATTCTGGGGGTGAGAAGTTCACTTCTTCCAAACTGATCTTGTACTTTAAGCATCAGCTTAAATTCAAGATTAGGACGGAAAGGCGGCGACTCTCTTCATCAGAATTCAGCAAAAGGTGGGTAAATCTTGCGCGACTGTGTAAAGTGAAAGGGGCTGACCTGGAGTGGCACTTTGATGCCAGTTAGGTACAGTATTTTGGCCTTCCTGGGTTGAACAGAGGCAACCCGTCCCGATATTAGGCTGGTTTGCTTTTGAATCTTTAGTTTCCTGTTTTCCGGTTAACTTAGCTAGGGTATGTATGCTCATTGGCCCCTTTTATTTCTGTCCCTATTTTTCTTTAGTTTAATTCCCCATCCCCTCCCTCATTAAGTGGTTAGTGTTGTCAGTTCTCTGATAGTTGAGGGATGCCTTTCGTTTCGCGTCTGTGTTTTCGTATTTATTGTTGTGACTGAATGAGTGCGTGTTTGTGTGAGTGTTTTTGGATGGATGATTGTTTTTATACTATCAAAATCCCGCAATTTTTCTCGTCTAGTTAACTGATGTTTCTACCACATTTAGGGATTGTGGTGGGGTGTTATTACTAACTTTTTTTGTTTTCATGTAAATAATATTAATTCATATTGTAAATGATCACTGGAGATTTTTTTTAAATTGTCGTTTTATTCCCCCTCCTCTCCCCACAGACTTTGAAATGTACATATGCGGACTAGTTAGGATTTCATAGAGACATTGAGGCATTATGGTGGATTTAGTAATAAAGGTAGGTGTGAATGGGTTGTTTTAGTGTTAGGACTATTGTTGGTATGTTCGGGTCAGTATTTGTGGCCAGGTAAGTTTAGAATTAAGACAGAAGAGAACCGTCCTTTTATCCAATCCTCTTTTTGGCCTTGTACCACATTTTGTACCAATGTACAAATAAATATCTATTTGTTAAGGGAACTTCGACACAGTGTAATGGTTAGCAAGCTTGGCCAATTATGACCGAGTAGTAAGTTCTGTTTTCACTGGCTGCTGCATACTTTCAACCTTTTGCCACATCTAAGCAACGCTTTGTAAATCGCTATTAATAAAACAGCTGCTCTTATGCTAGCTAGTTTAACACGAAATATTCGCACATTGAAGCTAAAATCTGAAATTAAAAATCCTATCAGCATCTATCTACATTTCCAAGATAAGGTATTGTAATTATTTACACTATTTACATTGTAATTAATATTATTATCATATTCACGACGTTTCGGCCGTTGTACGCTCTAGCCAGCTTCAGGTGATATACGTTGAAATTTCGAACCGAACCACATGGGTAGATTGTTCGAATTAGAAATCTACTCTGATGGGATGTGTTCTAAAAAAATATTGGCATTAAACCCATACAGTCAACACTTCTTGCTAAAATGTTTTTCGATGGCATCAGACTGAATACTTCATTTAATATACTGGTGTAATGTATGTAATGTATTCCCGTTTCACTGATCATTTTATTTCGTACTGCTCAGCTGTTGTTCAACCTGCTTCCATTGTGCTCGAGTACCTAATACCCAGCCCAGAAATTGCTATGTCCTCAAACTCATGAAGCAACGTTCTAATCCACAAGGAAAAATCCTTAGTGCTTAAGCTTGGAGCCTTAAATCTACCCCGACTGCATTGTGTAACATCAAAGATAGGTACAATAGTTCTCGTGCAAAGAATGCATAAAGATTGGATGAGATATAATATAAAAAATATTATCACTGGAATTTACTCCTTTTTTCTCAGGTTTGTTGGTGTGAAAGGAAACCATTCTTGATTTAATACGTCTTTAAGCTTTATTAATGTTGTCTCCGCTTTTGGATGTATCGCGGCTCAGCTAATAAAAACGACAGGATAAAAGTGAGCTGTTTAATTGTTGTCTACTGAAACTAGTCTATAATAGTTTTTACAGTAATAACATTTAACACGGCTTCATTATTTACATTTAAAGCAAATAAGAATAAACATGCTGCAACACAAATGATAATCCTTTTACAGTTGACACCTTCAAGCTTAAGTAACCCCCACAGATTGTGTCTGATACAAAAGACGAACGAGTGGGGATATCTACGAAGATGGTGTTTTTCTTTCTTTTATTTTTATTTTTTTTATATAAGTGATGAAGATTGGCATAGTTTGGAACCCAGAATTCAATATCCTGATTTTGAGTTGGGCTTGAACACAGATCAACAGCGTAACTACGCTCCGTTCTTAACGGGAAGCCGTAATATTCTTATCTATTACTTACCATTGTCGTTCGATCATTGCTTTAATGGAAACTGCGGTAGACCTCTCGAGCAGGTAGCCACAGCTCCCAGGCAAGCTATAAAGCAAATTACACGCACCTTCCATTTCTTGATCCAATAAAAAGGACAGTGATCTTTCTTAAGCTACCTCAGTTATTTGTTTTCCGTTTTCCATGGAATTTGCTTGCCTGAGTCACTTTAAAAACTAAAGGTTAGCTTACACCCCCACCCATCACCGCACTCGTCTCGCGATAAACCAGACGAGCGTGAATTTTCCCAGTCTCCTTTATCTACCTTTATCAAAAGCAACTAGAGATCGTACCGGGTCGACATCAAGCCACAGCAATAGCGAATTGGTTTCTTTCTTTTGTTTCTTCTTCTAGCCGCCTCTAATGGTTCAGTTAACACCCGCTCGCGTATCATACAGCCAACTGCGCACTACTGCAGAGAATAATTCGGCAGTTGTTGACTGAAAGAGCAACCATCACCTCTTTTTGCTAGACAAGATTTTCAAAAAATGTCAGTTCTGTTATAAAAATCGGCACTTAGGTCTCAACGTGAGAAATCCACGCTAAATTGAATCTGAGAAGCGACTTTTTTGGGTTTTTTTTTCCTTGTCTTTATTTTATTTATTAGTTTTGCCTTCTAACTCTCTGCCCTCTTTCAACGTGAAGCGGTCGCTGTTAGTGCGTTCCTAATGGAACTGTTGCTGACTGAAGGGACGTAATAAGCTGATGTTCTGGTGTAAAATTGTGGGTCACGTTAACAAAGTGGGCGATGTACTGATCAGTGTGGCGCTTATGCGGCATAATGAGAGAAAACGATGTTTGCAAAGCATTAGTACTTCATCGGGTACACTTAAGTGTTACTACAGAAATGAAAATAAAACTATATTTAACATTCCTATTCAGTCTTTTTCTTCTTCATTTTCAATTCGTTTTCACTTTATCAATCACCGTCTGTTTTTGCTTTCTTCTATAAAATAAAATATATCATTTTTCACGTAATTCTTACTTTTCCCCCCTCATTCTTTTCCTTCATTTAATACTTTGAATTTCTTTCCGCTTTTTTTTTCTTTTTTTTTTTTTTTTTTTTTTCGTTTTTGGAAGCGCCATATTTCTGTTCCTGTCTTTGCCTCATTCTAATATGAAAAAAAAATACATATGCATAATCTTCTACACTTAAAATTCCATCTAAACTTTTGGCAACACAGAATCACACCTACAAACATATACACGATGTCTGCTTTCACCCTCCCGAACATAGTCGTTGCCTAATATTGCATCACTCCACAGTTTTAGTGCGCACCACTAATGCAATTTTTGAGCCCAACCAGGGACATACATTCCCTGCAAATATTACAAAACCTCTTGTCTCTGGTAACGGGAAGATCCTCACTTTTGAGTGATTTTTTTTTTCAACCCACCAACACTTTTACACTACTTGTCATATTCACAAAGATATAGTACAAGGGTGGCCAACATTGCATAATGTAAGAGACACTTACGATAAAGTTCAGATATTTGAGAACCGCATGACATGAACAAAATTTACACACGTTTTTGTTGCATACATATTAATATTAAACTTAGGTTTGAATCCAACAGGGTCTCAACTCATACCTATTAAATAATTATAAAGCTTGATTTTTTTTTCTTATATTAACTGTGATGAAAAAAGGACCTTGGTCAACATATTTCCTTGAGTATATTAACGGTCAAAGAGCCGCAGGTGGGTCGTGGTTTGGATACCCCTGACATAGTAGCACTCCGTATCACAGTCTACAGCAACTCCGTGAGGCGGGGTTTCTTTTATGACTTTTTAACACTTCTTTAGCGAGACTCTACTGCAGATATTGCATATTAGTTCTTGCCGATTAAACATAGTTCCAGGCAAATCTACCTCGAATCCTCTTTCCTCATCTGTTCATCTCCATGCAGTTTCGAATTCATCGTTGCCATCATAAAACACCGCTTTCCAAGAACCGCCAAGCAATGCTAACTTTTCTCACTGCTGTTTCACGTTATCTATTCATTTTCAAACTGTCATAAATTCTAATTTATGGTTTATGCGCAGTCTTCTGCTTAGTGAGTATATCATGTTTCACTCTTACTAAATAACTAAACTTCGCGGCTAAAACCCACCATGCCACGCACATTGTAGAGAACCACCCTCATCCCTTTCATATTACATTGATGTAAGATGTAACTTCCACTCCAGCGGCTTCTTCCCACTAACTGCAGCTTTATGGAACCAACTTCTAAGAGGATGCTTCTCCGACCACTGCAATCTTAACCTGTTCGTTTCTATGGTTAAACAGTATCTTGCATGTCCCCATAAATTTTGCCACTCACCCTTTAACCATTCCCTTTGTGGCTCTTGGGCCTTGTACAGGGTAAACATTACTTAAACAAAAATAATCTGACAATGTTCGATGACTGTCTCTTTGTAGGGTATCTATATCATTAAGATTCATTTAATGCAATGTAAAAAAAAAAAAAAAAAAAAAAACGCCCAAGACACTGCTAGTGAAAACGCTCTAGCTACCCCAGAATTTTCCTATTCGTAATATATACATGTATGATAGCTAACTGCTCGTTTCCTGGTACAACTTCTATGATAGCTAGCTAATCCCTGTTGCAGATACCAACTCTGGCACATTTTGTTTCACCACTACCTACAGAGCCAATTTGTGGTTTATACTGCAACTACGCTGAGCAGACCTTAATTGCAGATTCTAGGAGATAATGCCTAATCTGGCGTGATAGTAGAACAAGACCAGTACATTTGAATCCTCAGTCACGATGAGTTGTGATTTCATACTAGCATAAACATCAATAGCCTCCGAAAAGTTCCGTCTACTCAATTTCACCCACAATCTTGGGTCTACCCGTGGTATGGTTTTCAAGAATTTCACCAAGTTGCCACCCGCTGGGATCATCTTCCCTGGCCGATATTATCACACATATTGCGGGAATTTAATCTACGGCTCATTTCACTAACAATTTTGCTAGTGCCGTGATTTTCCCTGTTTGTTCCATTACTGTTGGTATTGTTAGATTTATTTTTCACTAAGTAAATAGCAATTACGTTTTTCACATATTGTATATTTAGTAAAGTTAACTAATTCTATCTTTTCTTCGTGTAACTTCCTGAGGCAAATCACAGGCTGAAATTAGCTTTAATAGCACAACTCTTGTCTACCAAATACAAAATATTACCAAAATATTAGTACGATTAGATGATTTCTACACTATTTACATTATTCGGACTATTGTACTCATCTTTGTTGCCATATTTATCACAACGTTTCGACCGTTGTACGCTCCGGCCTTTTTCAGGTGGTTGGAATGTCGAACTGAACCCTTTATTTCGCTCGCTGGGATAGTCTGTTCTAGTTCCACGTGCCATGTCTAATGGATATCTTGTTATATCTTGTTAATTCACCTTTCCAAGTTCTCCACTGCCTTAACCAGGTATTGAGAACACACAGCGCGGTGGATAAAGGCGTTGGTAAGATCCAGTGACAGGACCCAAAGAGTTGTGAGTTCAATAATAATGTAAATAGTGTACATAATACCTCATCTCAGAAATATAGACAGATAAAAGATAATTTCTTTCAATTTCCTCTATGATGCTTTTTTGATTTCGTACAGCACGTTTATTATTTTAAATAGCGATCTCGACGATGATCCGAACCGAGATGTTTATTATACTTGTATAAAGATTTCCGGTATAACGTTTATTTGAACAGGCACACTTATTTTATAGGTTTAAAAATTCGCGAGAACACTTTTATCTGATGCAAAATTGTATTTTCTCTTCTACAATTTAACATGCTTTTCTGTTCAGATTCCAAAATGGATAACGTCATAGTGGAACGGAAATTTAAATGTTTTTCTACGCTATGTATTGGAGACGTTAAAATGAAGCAGGCGCTTAGTCTCACCGATGTGACGTCGCTTCCCTTTGTCTTTTCTACAAATATTTCCATGGTAACCACTCTGACGAGCTTTTTTCCCCTTGTGCCCCGACTACATGAATTTAAGCATGCTACTAGATTGACATCTAGATTCTACTCGTTTACGGTTGAAATAGCTACTTCTACTCCAACAGTTTTTCTCGCACTTCCAGTCTGTAGAACTCCCTTCCGTTTACTTGCTTCCCTGATAAATACAATATTCACAAATCTAAAAGCAACATCACGCGCTATCTTCTTGAATCCGGTTCATCTTCTTGAATCCGGTTCATCTTCTTGAATCCGGTTCATCTTCTTGAATCCGGTTCATCTTCTTGAATCCGGTTCATCTTCTTGAATCCGGTTCATCTTCTTGAATCCGGTTCATCTTCTTGAATCCGGTTCATCTTCTTGAATCCGGTTCATCTTCTTGAATCCGGTTCATCTTCTTGAATCCGGTTCATCTTCTTGAATCCGGTTCATCTTCTTGAATCCGGTTCATCTTTTGTCCTTTCCTCAATCCTCCCCCATACTCAGTCTTTTCTCACACTTTTACTCCTTGTAATCCCCTGCAACTTAGTGGCATTTCTGCCTTGCTTGGGATGAAATGATCTTAAAAAAAGAAAATGTGTATGCAGAAACTTGAAGGCACATAGGAATAGCAAAATATCTTTCATAGAAACTAAGCAAAATATTAAGAGATAGGTTAATGTCTTTAGAAACCAAGAAATGAGTGCTGAACTGCAATAAAAACTTGAAGCGACAGAAGTGTGGTTCTATCAACGAATGCTGCGAATACCGTGAACAGAACCTGTAAGTAGCGAGGAAGTTTTAAGGAAAATAGGAAATACGTAGAAATTGATACTAGCAATCAGGAAGAGATAATTGAAATCTTTGTTACATTTAATGAGGAATTTAATACTCATCGGAAATATAGAAGGCAAGGAAAACAGATGAAATACGGAGTAACTTAATGAATTTCTGTGAATGGATTATAAAACGAATAAAATATGTTGAATGGTCAAAACTTATTTAGAACGACAAAAGGAAATTGTGGGGAGTCATGATTTTTCTACTTCTTGGAAAAAGGAATGTTTTCTTCTAATTCCAGGATGATGTATCTTAAAATTACAAATCTGTGAATAGACAACATAGCAAAGCCCTAAGATGAAGTCAAGCGAGCACTCTAAAGAAATTTGATTATACACTTCGACAGGTGTACATTAGAATCATTTGACGCTATCGAAGCACACGTGTTCTACTGATAAAACACTTTTTCTAAATGAGTAAAGCAAGTGAAACGGAGGATAATAAAAACTACAAGAAAGGAAGATTTAATTAAAGGTAAATAAATACCTGTGCGAAGACGGTCTTTCTCGGTTCTTTTCATGATAGAAAGCTCGGATTTTCTTCCACATGTTTTCCGAAATCTTCATACTCATTTATTACTATTTAACTATTTTCGCCTTTAAATCCAATTGTTTTTTTTTGCCTTGTTTTGTTTTTTATCGCAATCTACAGTTGTTAATAAGCAAAGCAGATCGGAAATAAAGAAATTAATATGAAAGAAATAGAAGTCGAATAATTAACTGACAATGCTTCCTCATAGTAAGTGGATGTGCGGGTGGTGTAATGGATACCGGCTCAGAATGAGAAATTGGTGAGCTGAGTTCGAATTTCAGTCAAGTTTGTTACATTCGCTTACGCACAAATACCCTCGGGAAAGGTATGAATACATTTCTTCTATGGGTTAAATAGGACTTTTATTTGAATAAAACTCATTATTTCCAAAAAATTGTTAATTCACTCACAAAACAGAATTATTATTACAATTCAAAATGATTCGTACTTAAATATCACACAAAAGGGTTGATAAACCGTAAAAACAAATCGATTCCTCGTAGTAAAAATGTGACCAAAAGGCAAAATAACCAAAGCGCATCCAGCAATTAAAGTTGCTACCTTCATTCTGAATTAGATCTTCCAGAAGAAAAAATGGTAATTCCTTTAAAGTTTTTAGCGATAAGGTGGCTTGATTCTGTTTCTCCTTTTTAATATAATCTTTATCAAAGTGTGTTGGTTTTATCATGCCAATACATGATCAAATGTAATCTGATAAAACCTCAAGCACTAAAGAAATCGCAAATGATCAAATGGAAGTCATTTAAATCTAAAATATGCTTTAGTACAGAACAAGCTCGGTTTTCAAACGTCTCGCATGTCGAACAATTTGGTTTTTGAACAGAACATTCGAGATGAAAATGCCTCGGTTATCGCACAAAATTTCGGTTCTCGGACAACATTGCCAAACCGAATCTGAGTCGACCGCCATGTTGTATACATTCGTTTGTTGAGCTTTTTTTTGCCAATTTTATTGTACGCCGCCTTTTTTTCACTACATTGATTCCTATTGAACAAGGAGTTTCGGTTTGACGAACATTTCGGGTTACGAACGGCTTTAAGAAATGAATTAAATTAGTGACCCAAGGTTCCACTGTACTTAAAATCATCTTCAGATTTTCATATTTGACTTATGGTGGAAATTTTCTTTTTTGTCTCTAAAGTTCAATTTGATTGAGCATCGATTAATTTGCGGATGTTGACTATCATTATTACTAATTTGTGAATAGTGGTTCTATGTGCATGGGTGCGTGTCCATCTGAAAAAGATACATAAAGAAATTTTGTCAACAAAATATTGATGATTTTATTCAAAAATGATTATAAGAAGAGTCTTCGAAAGTGGGAGTATTTTGTTAGGTTTGAAAGGATTTATATAGAAGAGAAAAATTGTCAGGGTTTTGTCTGCGATCAAAGTTCATTCAATCATATGAAGAAAGAAAAAGGTTTTATGCGGTCGAATATAGATGGATAGAGATCTTCGTTTATAATCTAACCAGTGTCTGTGGTGGGGAGTGTCTCTCCTGGTTTCTCTAGTGTAGCACAGGACATAGGTAAAGCGGTTGAGAGATTTTCCGATCGTTTTGGAGCTGGGTCAGTCGTTTCTCCTGTCCAATGTTTTCGAATTTTCAACATATATTGGAAAAGAATACAAAGGAGTAGCGTTGACAGTTTAGGGATTGTAGTAGTTGTTCTAGCGGAAGTCACGTGATTATTAAGTGTGACGGGGCAATACGAAGCTTGTGATTCGAAAGACCCGAACTTTTTTAATAATGGATATTTTAGAAACATATCGTAATCATATCACGAAATAATTATTAGATTTGAGCCTGGGAGAACTTTTTTTTTAAATTTCGATTTATATATATATATATATATATATATATATATATATATATATATGTATAACCGAATGGGTTAAATATATGTAAGTATGTGAGCGATCGTATATAAACACTCTATAGTGCAAGAATAGACAGTGCTCACTGTTAAGTAGCACGACTAATATATATATATATATATATATATATATATATATATATATATACACACACACACACACACACATCTTATATTAACTGCACAACTCTGAATTTAATGCCAAAGCAATTTCAAAGTGTTACACTTGAAAATTACTTCAGCATGAAATTCGGAGTTGTGCAATTAATGTTATATAAAGTTAAATTAAAAATAGAGCACTTGCTGCCACAGCTGACACCATTAAAAATACGCAACTATCTCAATCACCAAACACGTATTTGTATTCAAAATCACATTTTTTTATATTAAACGATCAAGTGCTCTTTTTTTGCTTTGTTTTATTCGTTTGCATATACGTGCTTTTAATCTTTCTTTTTTTATAATAGTAATATTAAAAGACGTTTGCTATTTCCCAAGACTCAAGAAAGGTTGAAGATGTTAAGCTGAATCCCAAGACAAGACAAATCTATATAAACCACTAATGGGCTTAGAGTGTAATCTGATTTGATCTTCATTGAATTCCCGTCTTTCAAATGAGGTTGATTCGAAAGTCAATATTTGCTCTTTTCCAATGATCTAAATCGTTATCTCAAAAGTAAGCTTTACTCTGATCCCCATGAGTGATATTCATCTCTAATTTAGAAATTAGATTAATAAACATTACTTTGCTTTTCAGAGTACACAAATGAACTGAAAGCCTCATCTTGGATCTAAGAAGAATCCCATAATATACTATAGCAGGGATTACATGAAGGAAATAAACTGTCAGATTTTATTATGCAAGTAAATATTTTCACAATTAAACACTGGGTAATATTTTCAGGATATATTTATATGATAAATCTATTATTTAATTATTTTTCCTTGCACTTCTCGCCTGTGGAATTCTTAGTTTTCTCTTGCCTGCATCCTACAATCTTCAAAAACTTAAATGCTACGTCAATCGCCATCTTCTGTCTTCCTGGATCCTGCTTTTTTTTCTTTATTGTCTTTTCAATTCACCAAAGTCTTCTCATTCTCTTTCATTCTCAGTAACACCTTTTGTTTTAGTTGATTTATCACCTTGCTTGGTATGAAACGATTAAAATTTGTGAATTTAAGCATATAATATGCTTTTCTTTTAATAATTACAGTAACTAATTTGGCGGTGTCATTGTTTTATTTATTTTACTGACTGCTAAATAAAAATTGTTTCTAATAGATATAACCTTAAAAGTGAAACGAGACATTGTAAAATAATTGAGTGATGCGAATATTGGAAATTACTAACAAAAATCTGAATAGGTTATTTACACTATTTATATTTAGGCTATTGTCCTCATCTTTGTTGTTGTTATCACAATGTTTCAGAAATTGTGCCTTTTGGCTTCCCTCAGGGGTATATTGGTCAATGTAACCTACTGAATTGAACCCTTAATTTATGTGCATAGACTAATCTCCTTCCACTGCCCATGTCTACAGATAACATCTAGTTGTTATACTACTGCTGAGTTATTGCTCGCCCATTCGTTTACAGAACAATGAAAAAGTAATAGAAAATATTGGCTTGATAAGAAAAACACAAGGAAGATGGCTTTATGTATGTCACAAAGGATTTGAGAAAAATTAAAAAGATGAACAGTAGATTAATTGGCAAAAAGATATGTGAAAATGTATAGCGATATCCGTGTCAGATGATATCTTGTTAAATGGGAAAACATCTGAGCTGTCACAAAAATAATCCCAGGTATTTATTTGCTCTGATGGTTATCAACTAAATGAAGTGGTCCTCACAATGACTATAGTAAGCAGCTTGGACAAAGAAAGTCACTGAATGAAGATGAATTACACTTTTAGATAAAGATAACAAGGAACAATATTCACTATAAGATAGTGGTCACTACCCACAAAAAGGGCAGAGTAGTGAGAAGATTGCCTTGCATAGACCAAGAAGAAACAGTACTCTATTTTTGTCCTGATCTGGCTCTTTTAAAGGTAGAGGATAGCATGAGTCAGATACTTACAGGAAGCTGATCATTTTACCTGTATCTTTAGTGATGGATCATATAAAGGAATTCCACTTGAGGTTTGGTGTGAGTCTGAGCCCCAACATCTCAGTGCATGGGGCCCTCCCCAAGAGACATCCATTCATTGTGCTTGGTTGGTGGTGATGGAATGTAGCAAGATTGCTTTTAGAGGCATTGAATGTAACCAGCCAGATTTTTCCGTGTGGGAAGTTAGTGTTAGATCAAATGAGAGGTCATCTACTAATCTCTGATCATCAAAAGTTTTAAAGGTGTGTCCCTATATCATACCATCAGCATAGATGTTTACAAATGATCAGAGTATATTCTTAGGTTGATCATTTATGTAAATCAGAAAGAGAGTTGGTTCAAGAAGTGACCTCTGGGTGACACCTGCATTGACCACCAGGGCTTTGGAGAACTGGTCATTAATAGCTATCTTCAGGGATCTACCTGTTCCTAATAGAAAAACCCTTCCAGTGATTTCATAGCTGGAGAGCTTGTATAGCAAACCTTTGTGACACACCTTGTTGAAGGATTTTCAAATAGTTAATGCTATGGTCATTACAGTATATGTGTTGTCAGAGCCTCAATAATTCTGTGTGTAATGGTAGTTAGGATGTCAGCAGTGGATCAGACTGATTGAAACCCATATTAATAAATGACAATGCTTCTTCGCATTCTGTAAAGCTGACAGTTGTCCACCTTGCCAAGTTCTAAAGATACCAAATTAATGGGATGGCCTCTTCAGTTATTAATTTAATAGAAGATACATTGTATGTCATTAAAAGAGAATGTTTATATGAATAATTAAAATAATCAAGCAAATAAGATCTCTTAGAAGAAATAAAAACTGTCACAAGTTGTGTTAAAGTTTGAAACAGTAGAAAAATTAACAAAAATATATGGAAGATTTATAAAGGTTATAAAATGTCAAGGAGACTAAATTAACATGCAAAATAATAGAATAATATTTTTTTTCAGGCTCAGGTTAATTCAATAAAGGTTTCTGTTGTTGATTATATATCTATAAAACTTGATGCTGGCAAAACAAGTTATTATCAGTTATTTTAATTAAGATGATGGATGCCTGGCTAAGTGGTTAGAATTTTCACTTTCTGACCATGAGACCTGCGTTCGAATCTCATCATGGTTGATTTGTTAAGGAAAGCGCCTTCTTGATGTTATGGGATTGAAGCATTTGGCACCTTTGGAAAATGCCTGAAAACCATACCACAGGTTGTCGCACGTCATCATGACTGAAAGTATAAGTCTGCTAGCCTTGTTCAGAGTGCTAGTAATGTGCTTTCTCTCAGAAACACTAAATAAGGTCTCCTCAGCATAGTTGCGGTATAAGATGAGCTCTGTGGGTGTTGAACAAACAGAAATGTGCCTGAGTAGGCGTCTGCAATAGGGATTGGCTAGCCACCCTTGTAGACGGGTATCCTCGTTTACAAGTGGCCAGCCATTCATTCATTCATTATCCTAATAGTGATAACTGTTGCAAGTTAAAATGTGTTCAGTATATTTACTCATATGAATGTTTTTTATACGAAAATCAATTTAATAAATACAAATAATTTAATTGTGAAAGCATTAACTTACATAATAAATTCTGACACATTTTAATGAGAGAGAAGTTAATTTTATCTTCACATAAGGTTCGGATTGATTTGTCTTTCAGCCCATCAGCCTTTTGTAGTTTATTAAAAGCCAGAAAATATTTTTAGGTTGTAAGAATTTGGGGTGGGGAGGTAATAATTATTTACTGATACAAGTCCTACTAATTAACCCATAAGTGGGGGAGAAGAGGTGGATTCATACATTTCCCAGGAGTACTTGTGTGTAAGTGAATATAATGAACCAGCCTTGAATTGGAACTTGGCTCTCTGATTTCCAATTCTGAACTGTTATCCATTACACCACCTGCACATCCAAACTTACATTCTTACAAACTAACTTATAATAATATTGTTATTCCCAAGTGTTCACCCATCTAGATATTGATCAGTCTCAGTGTTGCTTAACTGGTTTTCAATTTGATTCATTCAATATGCCTAAGAATACTTTCCAAAGTGTTATGACAAAAAAAATGTGCATGAAAAATTTTATAAGAATAAATTCCTATTTTATTATTTAATGTAAACTTTGTTGAAGGGAACAATCAGATTTTTTTTTAATTTATTTTTATTTTAAATTTTTTGAAAAATATTTTGTTTTGCGTTTTTTTGTGCGTTACTTTTTTTGTGATTTACGTTCTAAAGGATTTCTTTCAGATGATTTTAAGTTTTTTGAAGAGTAAATTAGGAAATGTTTTCTTTTTAAGCCGTTTTGTGTAGTTTTTGAACAATTGTTATGTATTTGATGTTTTTCAAAAAGGTTCTGTATTTTAGAAGGCACATTGGAGTAATGGAGACCTACTCAGATTGAGGAATCTGAGACACGTTCAAATTCCAGTCTAATCCATTACATTCATTTACATGCTAATACCCTTGGGAAAGTTATGAAACCTTTTCTTCTCCCCCCCACTCAGTTATAGATAAAATAGCAAAACAGACTGGGTTCTATAGCCTTGGATGGTAACTGGTCTACCGCAGAAAGAAATGGCAACCTACTGCAGGGGATAATATCTGCCTCGTCAGTCATGTATTGAAAGATATATGATCTCCTAAGCATATATCATGCATGGCACATAACTGATTGATTGACTCTGTATTGTAAGTTTTTATAAATTTGTTTAATATTTAAATATTTATTTTAGATGTAAAATGATTTAAGAAATTTTATGAAGATTTTTATTTTTAAATATTCAATATTTTAAAATTTACTTTTTTTTTATATTATTGTTGAAAGTTTATTTCTTATGGCATTCTATTTAGATAACCACGGAGATATAAATAAATAAATTAAAAAAATCATTTATGTCACTTATTAAAAGTACAGTAGAGGGTTATTGTCAAAAACAAGGGAAAATTTCCCAGCTTTAGAAATTGGAAATTCAATTAGAGTACCTTACATGTATCAATTAAAATTTCTTTTCAATTCTTATATAGTCAGATTCCTTCTCTCTCTCTCTCCCTCATGAATCTGGTTATAAATGAATCATTAATATAAATTCAGCTTCAATTTTTTTTTGTTACAATATAAATTGATATTAAGCTAATATTAGGAAACTTTTGGCAATCATTGACAGAAGGGCCTGTGCTGCTTTCAGTTAAAATTTATAAAATATTTCTCTTAAAACAATTTTTAGTTAAACAGGTTTCTCAAGTCCAGTATCTGTTATCACTCTTTCCCATAGTGATGGGTGTTTCCTTCCTAACTTTTTATTTGAATGAGTGTGTAATGTTGACATTTTGGCTATGTCATGTGCTATCCATTTTAGTCTGCAAGGTTCAAAGAAGGATGATCTTTGTCAAGACTCTCAGGCTTCACTCAAAGCCTTTTATAAGCATTTTGGAGAAAAAGTAGAAACAGAATGTCAGTTAAAATAACATTCTTTCCGAAATATACATTAACAATGAAATATTCAATTTTCTTTGCAGTGAAGTTAGGTTTATAAACTAATTAAGTGTTCTTAGTGTGATGTGAAATGTCTGAACACTTACTTTATGATGGTCAGCTTTATATTTCTCTTGGTGCTGGCTCATCTCTTCCATTGTGTGCAAGTGCATGTGTACACATGTGTAGATCAAACAGGCCTCTGAAATTGGTTTGGATCCTGAGAAGCAGTATGCTTCTATTTCTATATCCATAAATGATAACTGAAATCTAATTTCATAGAGATGTGAACTTTTTGAATACAAGGTTTTCATTAGTTAGAAAATAATTTCTCACTGGCTCAGAAAAAACTTTTTCTCAAATTTACAGGTAGTTGACAAAAGGATTTATTTTTCTAAATGGTCCAAAAATAACACACGGGAAGTCTACAAATACATCCGCAAAGTATTTGCCCTTGTAAGGATTATTTATCAAACAAACCTTCTGATGGGATTTTATTGGTTGAAATATATGATTTAATTCTTAAAGAGATAAGTTTTGTTTTGCCAGCATTACAATTAACAAGCCATTCCTTGCCCCAGTTAACAACAGTTTGAAGGTAATTTTTGAGATCAACTGCCAATTTAACTTTATTGAACTGACCAGACTTACTATTGAGACAGTAGTAAATAGTTGTTATCTGCATGGATAGAGATTTGAGAACTGATGCCATCAAAAAGCTCAATGATTTATTTGTTGAAATATATATATGATTTAATTCTTATAAATGCAAGTGGAGAAGGAGAATTCCTCAGATTCTTGCAGGAAGATTGAATGTTTGAAGATATCCCATAACTACATACCCTTGATTTGATCAATGTTAATGTAACAGAGGCCAGAAGTGATCAAATATTTTTTTGTGAAACAATGTCTCATATACTAACATTACAAATTAAGACTTAAATTTTTCTTTAGGCAAATCAAATGAGTTGTTAATTTCAAAACTTCTTATCAAATTAATCATTTTCCAAATAAATAAAAGTTTACTATTTTATCATGGAACCAGCTGAGAACACTTTTTCTACTTCTATTCACATTCAAGGATCAGACTGCAATAATAGCATTTATTCTTTTGTTGTATTCCTTATTTCTGAAAGTTTTCATATTTTGAGTTATTAATCATCAGCTGAAAATATGCTTTCTAAGTAATACATCCCAAAAACATTAGATTTTCTCAAGTTAAGTGATATATGCATTGTTAGATTAATTGCTTCTTCTAAGTAAAGAAAACAGTGCACAGAAGAAAAAAGCAAAGGGAGAAAAAATTAAGGAAATGGAATGAATTTTTTTTATTAATCTCTACTTCATTTTTCTGCTTGCCTAAAGCTTCTCATAATTTCCAAATTGGATTCCAAATTGGATTCTTTCTTTCTTTCTTTCTTATTCTTATTAATATTATTATTAATTTTTTTTTTTTTTTTTTTTTTTTTTTTTTTAGAAGCATTTTTCACGTGCATTTCTTTCATAATGACTCTATTCTTTGCTAGAAAGAAAAGCCTATTTCAAATATCTGTAAGGAAGTAGTAATTGGCTAAATGTAGATTTGACTCCTTCAAATATTCCCCTACTACTACTCCTACCAACTTTATTTGAATGACTACAGATAATGATTGAGTGGTAATCATTATGATAATCAGATGGTGAATAATAATAATAATAGTAAAATCAAAACCTTAAAGAGGATTATAATTATGAAGAGCAATGAATAAATGATTTGGATAAAAATCATAATGATGGAAGTAGCAGGAAAAAGAAGTTGTGTAAAGTGATGATGTTAGTGGTTGTGATGATGATTCTTGATAAAGAATGTTGGTGATGATAACAGTGATGATTCTTCTAAAAAAAAAAAAAATGATGTTTCTTGATAAAAGAATGTTGCTGATGATGCTTCTTGACAAAGAATGATGATGATGATGCTGCTGCTTGTAATAAGATGGTAGTGTTTTTTGAAATAAAAAAAGTGATGAAACAAAACCTATGATAGCTGAAATATAATGGTGGTTTTGATAATTACTGTAATATTGAGGTTATAACAATGATTCCTCTCATAAAGTTGTCATGATAATGCTAGTAAGACTAATGTAATAATTCTATTTCTTGTAATAATGTGGTGGTCGTGATAATTTTTATCCTTGGACCTATTTTCTTCCTAATTTTAATCATTGAGCTTTTTGGTGGCATCAGTTCTCAAATCTCTATCTATGCAGATAACAACTATTTACTACTGTCTCAATAGTAAGTCTGATCAGTTCAATAAAGTTAAATTGGCAGTTGATCTCAAAAATTACCTTCAAACTGTTGTTAACTGGGGCAAGGAATGGCTTGTTAATTGTAATGATGCCAAAACAAAACTTATCTCTATTAATGATCTGAGAGATCCCTTTCTGCCTTCTATCAGCATTGCTGACATTAACCACCAGGAGAGTTCTTGGGCTAAAATTCTCTGCTGACATGAGGTTGAATGATAATGTTAAATCAATTGCTAGGTCTACTTGCTAAGAAAATTGGTTTACTGTGTTGTACTAGACAATTTTTCACTTCAGAATCTATCTTAATATTTAGAAGTCTACCATTTGTACATACTTTGAATATTGCTGCCACATATGGTCCAGTGCTCCTGCTATATATAGATTCTTGACAAGATCCAAAGAATCTGCAATGTTATTGGTCCTGACCTGGCATCTCACTTTCAGTCACTTTTCCATTGCCATAATATAGCTTCTCTTTACTTTTCTATAAATACTTTCATGGTAATTGTTCTGATGAACTTCACACTACAGTACCTTACGAATTTAAGCACAGTACTAGATTAGCAACAAGGTCTCATCAATTTACAGTTGAAATGGCTAGATGCAACCATAAGTCCTATGCTAACAGTTTTTTCTATTGCATTTATCACTCATGGAACTCTCTTCCAGTTCCATACTTTTCAGCTAATTTTAATCTTCAAAAATTTAAATGCAATGTCAATCATTATCTGCTGTCCCCTTAATTCCTCTTCTTTTATTGTTCTTGCTCTGTCATAATATTTCTCTTTTTCTTTTTTTTTTTTCTTACTCTTTCACACACAGTAACCCCTTGTAACTTAGTGGCTTTACTGCCTTGCTTTGGGTGAAATGATTTAAAAAAATAATGGTAATATGATGATGATGATAATGATTCCTGTAATAAATTGGTAGTGGTTCATGTAATGAACTGATGATGATGATGATTCTGTTCATAAAGGTGGTGGTTCATGTAATGATGATGATGTTTCTAACAATTTGGTGGTGCTACATGAAATGAATTTCTGCAATGAGGTGGGGATGATAATTCTTCTGGTGCTAATAATGATTCTGCAACTAATGAGATGTTGATAATGATTACAAGAATTCTTGTAATGGTGGTGATCATATCTAGAATAAAGATATGATATTGATGATTATATACAACAATGAAAAACAGCAGAATTTTCACACAATCAAGTAACAAAAGAACTTTGAATATTGATGCGTTGATTAGACAAAGACAAATAGCGCAATTCACAAAATCTTAGCTATTTTTAATTAGCTCCCAAAATATACAGAAAAACATGCAAAATTCATTTAACCATCAACAAAAAAAAAGAAACATTTAAAGAAATATTAACATTTAAAAGACATTAGAAAAAGTGAAACAAAGGAATTTTTAATCAGCTTCCACTATATCACGACTGAGTACTTGTGAAATTTCTTACGAAAAATAACCTAAGGTGTTTTATGGTTAAATTAAGCAGTTGACGAGAATTATGTACTTAAGTTAATAAAAGCTGTAGATTTTCTGCTGCAAAAATAGTGGAAAGGGTTTCACCAGTGTCTCTCCAAATAAATTATTGGAACCTGATTAATAAATTGGTAAGAAAAGGAGGAATTGACTTGATTGAACAATTCCTCAGGGTAACTAGTTTGATGCCAGGTGTGGCAGCAGATATTAAATTAGCTAAAAGAACCTCCTGAATAGTATTTCATCAAAATAATTGAGTAATTATGTAAAAAAAAAAAAAAAAGAAAAAATTGAAAATTATTTTAGAATATATGTAACAATAATTTATTAATATATCATAATTTTATCTAAAATCTATGAATAAATTCTGTAATATATTATGAAACTATGACAAATTGAAAAATGTTTTTTTGTGTTATTTCATCTTTTAGGATTTCATCAGACTAAAGTGATATTCATGCTGGTATAATTATACAAGCACATGAAGGTGACAAAAAACTGAAATTTAAAATTTTTATTTTTATTATTTTTCAATTTTAATGTGTGTTTGGTTATAGAGTATAACTGATTTCATTTCACAAGGAATACACCAGAGAAACCTCAAGGAATTTAAATAAAAGATTATATAAACACAGAAGGGATGTTTTACAAAATAATATACTCAGTGCAATACTTACCATAACAACCATAATTTTGACTTTAAAAGAGAAAGAAATTTACTAAAACAAAGTGCATAGAAAGTATTTTAAATGCTATTTCATCCATAGTAAATTTATGTCCAAGTTCTTATTAGATTTCACCTTTCATGGCAGATATCTATTATTACAATGTCGGATATTTAATAACAAAAGTGACTAAAACTTAAAAAAACTAAATGTAATCAATTAGGCTATAAATCCAAACAAATTTAAAAATAATAATAAAAATTTAAAATTATAGCATCCCCCCTTGCCTTCATATGCATGTTTATGAACATCACATCAAAAAAAAAAAAAAAAAAAAAAACAAATTTCCACTTAGTCATGAAATGTTCCTAAAATTGTTTGGCTATATAAAAATTTAGATATTACTGTGCATATATACATACATACATATCTATCTATCTATATATATATATATATATATATATATATATATATAACAGTCAATTACAGGTGCCATTGTTATGTCCTTTGAACATACCATCCATAACTTTTGTTAAGCCATATTACTGAATATAACACATAAAACAAATAGATTATGCTAAAACTTTGCCTTATTTACCTGATTAAAATGCTAACAACACTAAAATGCAACTATGATTGTTATTTCATTGCTGTATCCTACCACTAACCAACATGTGTACTCTGATTAATACCATGGCATCAGTTACTGCACCTGTGCATCAGGAAATCTTGCCACTAGAAGATGAATGAATAGTGATGTCTTCTCTTGCTCAGTTAAATTCCAGTTCTTTCAGGAAGATGTTTGAGTTTGTGTGGAAGCAACTATATGATGTTATGAATCAAGCCTGTCAGCATGGTGTTGTTCAAGTTGATGGTGACTCTGTAATCACATGGATCATTCTCTGTTACAGTTTACAAGGATCACTATTAAAACTGGTGTCTGCCTTGACAAGTGTATAGATCTTGTTGGAAACCATTTGAACTCCTCTATACTTACCATGTTTTCCAGCTGGGTTGTTCCAGCAAGATGCATTTCTTTACATACCATTTCCCCTCAGAGTGTAGACTATCATAGCTCTCCACAAGTTTCTCTCCTTTGTAGAGCCTAATAAGCTTTGTCTTTCTGTTAGTTCTCCTAAACTGAGTTCCGCCATCCATTTACTTAAGCTCACTATGTATTGTTTACCTCTGTCCCTCTTGCCTTCTGTCTGTTCTGTGAGTATTAGATTCCAAATATTCCAAGCTCTCTTTCCTCATTATGTGCTTCAAAAAGACCTCAACTGTCTCTTCTTGATGTTAAGTATGTTTTCATTTTCTCAAAAACTTAATCATTGCTCCCATATTCAGTCCATGGTACCCTCAGCATATTTCTGTAAAACAACATTTCTGTTGCTTCAGAGTCCACTCCTACCATAATATAGTTTCAGAAAGTTGTTTTTCAGGCTCTCCACTGCTTCTACTCCAATATAATCACCAGATTTAAACCTTGTTGACCATGTATGGAATATCTCATTAAATTTACTACAAACAGACCTAATTAACACAGCTCAGTTATAGACAATCTTGGAATATGCCACATAACAATGTCAGCATCTCATCAACTTCTATATGATGTTGTTACTATTCTGAAAAATGACAGAAGTACAAGTTATGTTAGTGATTTTCTAAGCCTGGCTTAGATGTGGCACGAGGCCAAAAGTACGGGGCACCCAGTGAGGATCGAACTCACTACTCAGTTGTAATTGATCTATCAAGACAAGCTTTCTAACCATTACACCACGTCAAGGTGCCCAATACAAGTTATGTTACTTAATGTTTTAGTACTTCAGGTGTTAGGCACAATATACTGTAAACAAAAGTATTATACTCTTTCATTATTTTTCTTCTTTTCTATGATTAATCATTTCAACGTTTATTTACTCAGTTAAGCCTTTTTCAAAAGTACTTAATCCCCAGTTAAAAAAATAGATTTGGTAGTAAATTATAGCATAAATTAACGAAAATTGAGTCATTTTTAATCCCTATGCATGTTGTAATATGCAGCTTTACTTGGTGATAATTTTATTTTACAAATTTTCATTTTATTTATTTTTTATTTTTTTTAATATAAATTACTAAAGTGCACTTAGATCTGTCAAAGAAAATGGTAGAGGATTATTAAACTGGGGAAGGCTATTAGAAAATTTCCAAGTGGCTTGATATGCAATATTCTACTGTTTTTTTGGGGGTTTTTTTTGGGGGGGGGTATCCATTGTTCATAACTGGAAAAAAATCATTACCATATTAACACTTGCTAGATTGAGTGATTCAAGAAAGATTTCAACATTTGTGGTGACTAAAATTGCAAGAGAAGATTCAGTCAATATGAAATTGAGCATAAGGTGTATACAATCAAAGAATTTTGGAACAGATGAAAAGTTAAAATTCATGGAACACTGAATGATTAGGTACCTCATGTATGAGTTGCATGAAAATGTTTCAAAGAATGGTTCTTTGATCAGATTGAAGAAAAACTGAAATTTTAGAACATAATAAGCAATATTACATGACAAAAATGAGAATACCTCATACAATGTAAAAAATATCATCCAAAACAATGAACCCAAGGTGGTGGTCACATCACTTTATGAAATTTGCTTTAATGCAACAGGGTATGAAGGATCATACCAGAATTGAGGTGAATTGATAAATATGTCCATTTTTTTTTTCCAAAATTTTTACTTTCAAATATTCATCTTACACTTGATCAGTATAACAGGAGGTTGCTGCAGAAGAATTATTACTTGATCAGTATAACAGGAGGTTGCTGTAGAAGAATGATTTATTCTCCCCTTTTGAATTTCTCCCATTATAGTCATTATTATATCTGTGATATAATAATGCTATACTGAATGGAATAAGAATGATAAACATGCTTTCTTCTCAGAGTGAGTTTTATAATGCTATGTCACTCACAAAGTTATTTTTATATATATATTTATATATATAACTTTGTGAGTGACATAGCATTATTTATATATATATATATATATATATATATATATATACACACACACACACACATCTTCTGAAAGAAAAATTATAACATATGCAACAATAAACAGTGTGTAAAAAGGGGAACCTGAATTTTAATATTTCCCGGAGGGGAAAACTTGATTTCTGTTTTCGTTTTTTATCTGTAAGACTTACCACTGTAGGGTAATGGCATCCTTCTTCTCCAGACTTTACATTGAAACTTCCTGTCGTCACTCTGACATCATTCACTGGCCGTCAAGGGACCATCTCAACAAAAGGGAGACAATTGCCATATGTATCCCTACATTAGTAATTCATGTTTAAACAAGATAATGGCCTGAAACCTACTTAACTCAGAATGATTCAAGAATAAGTTCAGGATACTGAAATGGTCTTCTCAAATGCTAGACTAAATCCAATCAAATATTTATGGCATGAATTGAAAATTGCTTTTCATAAATCTAATCTGAATTATTTAGGATTTTGGCTGAGAAGATATGAATCAGTAGATGCCGAACACTTCCTTAATGCTACAGAAAATGTCTATTAGCAGAGATCCATACCAAATCAACTTCAATTATTACTTCTGCAAAAATAATTAGCAAAATATTGAGTTGTAGAAATAAAATAACTAATAAAATTAATTCTCCTATTAATTATCTGTTCATTTATTCAACTGGTTTACTGAATAATAATTCAGTTAATAAACATGATCAAATCAAATTCACAAAGATTGAGCAGAAATATATAATGGAAGGGATCTAAGGGTAATATATATATATATATATACACACACATGATCAGTTCAAGCATGAAATGGAGTCACCATGCAATGTTGATTCATGTATCTACATGGGTTATGTCTACAAATTTTGTGTTTCCAATATAGTGCACCCTTTCCTATAAATATAGTGAATTTTAAACATATATAGTAAATATAAAAGACAGATTAGAAAAACCCTACTTGGATACCACCCAAAGGGAATTTTATTTCTCTGTCTCTCTCTGTCTCTCTCTCTCTCTCATATTAACATTTTAATTTTTGAATCTTGGTTAACATGAAAGCTGGAAGACTTCCACAATTGAGAATTATAATAGAGGAAATTATTAGCATAGAATTTATGGTTGCATTTAGCAATTTCAACAGTGAAATTGAGACCTAACTACCAATCTAGCACTCTGCTTATATTCATGAAGGCAAGCAGAGCTCACCAGAATGATTATCATGAAAGAATTTATAGAAAAAGCAAATGAAAAATAAATTTCACTGGTGGGGAAAATGATTGAAGTCAAGATTCCTAGTCAGGACGGATAACATTGCCGATTCTTTTTTGGCTTTTGTCAAGAATCTCTAGATATATATAAAAAAAAAAAAAAAGCAGCATCATACTATATTTGGCAGCCATATTCGAGGCATAGATGAATGGTAGACTTAAAAATGTGCAAGACAGATTCTGGTGAAAAAAAAATTGCTTAGCACAACCAATTAAATAGAGCTTCCTAGAAGCAGATTTAGTAATTGATCCATGTCAGTGAAAATCCTGAGACCAAGAAAGGGCAGTGAGTTGTTCTCCTGGAAGTTAACATTAGCCAAGCTAATGAAAGGTGAAAAAGGTCCTCTAAGTAGATTAGAGATAGCTGATTCTATTTAGTTAGTAAAATTACCAATCTGCTTCTTGCCCCAGTTAACAACAGGGTGTAGGTCATTTTCAAGATCACCTGCCAGTTTGATTTTATTGACATACTATTAAGACAGGAGTAAATAGTTATCATCTGCATAGCTATTAAGCTAGGATTATCAGGAAGGTTGTTGATGAAAACTAGTGTGCCCAAGGATAGTCCATCAGACTGCCCGCATTAAGGCAAGATCTAGAAACGTGGCCATTCAAGACAACTTTCATTATATAGTTTGATAAGAAAGATTGAATCGAATCAAAGAAAGCACTATAATCCATCAAAAAGACTAGCATAACCAACCCTGTCCAACACTTTCAAAATATCTAAAGGAATAGACCAAACTTTGCCATTTTTATAAAGCTTTCAACAATGACCATCAACACATCATTGGTTGACCTAGAGAAACAAAAGCCATATTGTCTGGAAAAAGATCTTAGTTTTAAGATGGAATTTTTTTTTTTTGCTGAGTCAAAAAATCATTTTGCAATTAAACAGTATTAAATTCCCTCTGTATCATATGGCTGTGCAGTTACACTGCATCTTTACCTATGATGTTGCACATTATCCAGTTAATTTTATTTCTACAAATTTCGAGTAAGTTAAAACTATCCAATGGGCTGGTGTCTTCAGTTTCCTGGCAATTCCATGCAGGTGGATAGATGGATGGTTTTATCAGCATAAACAGTGAAATTACTCAACTGAGTTCAGATTCTGGTAAATTCTGTTTCATACACTTTGTACTAATGCCATGGGAAACAGCATGAATAAATGTCTACAACTCAATGTTAAGTAATAGTTGACTAGGCTCTCTTGCCTTGGTTGGAAACCAGTGTAGAAGAAAGAAATTTATGAATTCAGACTGGAGAACAGCATTTGAAGACACTATGGAAGGCCGCATACCATTTCTTGTGAAAAGTATGGATGTCACTATTTAAGCATTCATCACTATAGCTCCTTCCCTGCCAGTTGTTTCAGGGAAAAACATTAAATTTTTGTTTTTTAATATAGTAAATAAGAAACTAAGACATCTTGAAATACTCAAGTGGTTACTAACACCTCCTGCTAGGCATCTGAATTGATTCATTTCAAGGTCAGAAAAAGAATCAAGATCAACATATAAATACCATCTGTAGCTGGTTTTTGGATGTTATGTTTAGGATGTATTTATTCGTCCATGTTTGATAGACACTTTTGGTAAAGATGTATATTCATGTCTGTCAGAGAAGGGGGAAATCAAATCATCTGTGTGGCCCATCTAGCAGTTCAGTTTGAAACTAAACTCTTAGGCTCTTATACATCAAAACTAACAGGGTAATCAACTACACGCACTAATTAAAAAAAACAAAAATATATATTTGGTTGGACTGATGTGAGTTTGTGACCCTGGGTTTCACGCTTTTGTGATCGTCAGACAGAGTTTGTATGACAATCGCAAAAGCGTGAAACCCAGGGTCACAAACTCACATCAATCCAAACAAATATGTTAGCTCTATCTCTGATATTGAGCGCTTTCTAATAAGTACCGCGCATATAATATATAAATAATTATATATATATATATACACACACACACACACACTTTTCACACACACACACATATATATATATATATATAAAAAATGAGAGAAAGATATAATTATTCATGTCTGTACCTTCTCATAATAATTTCTTGAGCAACAGATCTATATAACACATTTTCATAATACTATATTAAGATTTTTTTTTCTTTTATTTTTGATGTGTCCCTTTCAAGACTCTTCATAAATCCCTTTTGTTTATTATCTGAAAATTGCCATGCATTCTATGGAAAGTTAGTGGAATAGTTTACCTTCTCCACAGTTTAAAATTCATACTTCTTTCTTTTGTTTTTCACCAAAAGCTAGAGTAACCAGTCTACCCTGCTTATCTAACCCATAGCTTGGATGAGAGCAGATGGATTTATTTTTCCCAAGGATTTTTGCACAAAAGTAAATGCATCAGACTAGCCCAGAATTTGAACTCTCATCACCGATTCCACTTTCCAGGGTCACGTCCGTTATGCTATACACATGCCTGCCATCTTATCAGTTACAATAAGAAACATGTAAAATGAAATTTTTTGACAGCAGAAAAGAATCGCTGATGTTGTTAATTTTTTAATGCTTAAATTCAAGCGATTACAAATGAAGTCGATGAAAGCAGAAACAGCAAAATTAGGTGTGAAAGATAAAAAAAAATTCCCCTTTCTGAAATAAAAA
Organism: Acanthosepion lycidas; assembly: GCA_963932145.1. Classification (NCBI taxonomy): domain Eukaryota; kingdom Metazoa; phylum Mollusca; class Cephalopoda; order Sepiida; family Sepiidae; genus Acanthosepion; species Acanthosepion lycidas. The sequence continues at coordinate 129,428,549 of OZ010571.1, forward strand.
GAAATTAATTTAAATGTTTTTTTTAAGTATTTGTCATTCCTTATCAATTCAGAATTTATTTTCTTTCTAAAATGTAAATTACACATTAAGTAATAGTTTATTATTGTTGGAATTTTCTTTAAATTTGACAGCAGAAGGTAACCAGTCAACTTTTGAAAAAAAATTCTCAGCACTGGGGTCAGCAATTTTTATCTGCTGAATCAGCATCTATGAACAGTTTCCAGGAAAACTCGATAAAAAAATCTTTGTCATTGAATGTTGTTCATTATGGCACCATTCCTAGCGGTGGTTGATAAACTTAAACAATTTTTTAATGCTGCAATTATTTTTCTATTGAACAAATTAACCAAAGTAAGAAATAAATAACAAAAAGTAAATCTACAATTAATTCAGACAATCAAAATCTCTCTCCAAAATCAACCAACCACACTTTGAGATTCTTCATTGAAAAAATTCTATTTTAATAACAAGTAAAGATTTTTAGAAGGGCCAAAGGCTGTTTACTCTCCTTTTTAAAAATTGTGTGTAGACTAACAAGTTTTTGTGATTGGCATCAGGCAATCATAGAATCTGTTTGATTGGAAAATCAATGAAGACAATTGCTCAACAGAACTATCTGTACACTTTGCTTACCATCAGGGCTTGAGATTATTGATTAGTTTTACCTCCAAGACATTCAAATTTTCTTCAGTTGAAGTTCTTTGTTTTTCATATGATCTGTTTTTCCTGTTTTTTTTTAATTTAAAGATTTAGCATATGTTAGCACCTGAATAATTGTATCTTTCTACTAATTGAGCATGTATTCACTTGTGTATCCAGCACTATGATTCTAAAGTAAAAATATAGGCTCTTTTGCGCTCTCTCTCTCTCTCTCTATATATATATATATATATATATAAACACACACAGTGTAACCCGGATATAAGAGATTTTATCTGGTCCCAAATTAGAGCCATACTTACCTAAACAAAATAGACCAAACCCGGATATAAGAGACCTATTTTCCTGTCCCGACAACTCTCTTATATCCGGGTTACACTGTGTGTGTGTGTATATATATATATATATATATATATATATATATTTCTAAGATGAGGTATTGTAACTATTTAGACTATTTACATCTAATTGGACTGTTGTCTTTATCTTTATTGCCATATTCAAAATGTTTTGACCATTGTAATCCCCAGCCTTCTTCAAGTAATATGTTGGAATTTCGAACCAAACCCTTTTAGTCAACAGGGTAGATTGTTCTGATACAATGTGCCATGCATTTTTGGATATCTCAGTTTCAGTTGATAGTAACTCAACTCCCCAAGTTTTTCTTCCCTTTGGTGTGGCCAGGTATTGAACCCACAACTCTCTTATTCACTGGGCCATGTGTCCTTATGAATAAAAGTGTTGGTTGATTAATCCAAAGAGTGACTTGACCCAAAGTACTGTGAGTTCAAGATGAGTACAAGAGTTTGAATGATGTAAATAGTGTGTATGTGTGTGTGTGTATATATATATATATATATATATATATATATATATTATAAAATTTTACCCCAAGCAAGGCAGGAATGCCACTAGTACGCAGGAGATTACAGGGAGTGAAAGAGAAGATTGAGTATAGGAAGGACTGAAGGAAAGACAAAAGATGAAGTGGATTCAAGGCAGAATATATTTTATACATACATATACATACATATATATAGGTATCAACTTTGCATGGTAACTGTCAGTTTCATGCATTAATGCAATCTTCATACCAAGTACTCTTCATCTTTGATGTCATGTGTTTTGTATGTAGGTCACAAGTTGATTAAGGGAAGTAGGATAAAAGAAAACCAGTTTTTGTTTAGGGCTAATTCTGTGAATGGTATATATAAGGCAGTGTGGAGTAGAATTCTAGTCGAATCCATTACATTCACTTACATGCTAATACACCTGGGAATGGTATCAATCCTCTTCTACTTCCTCCAGCTATGTGTAAATAGCAGGACACTGGGTTCTATAGCCTTGGATGGCAACTAGTCTAGAAGAATAACTCTGAATTCAAAACCTGCAGAGGGTTGTTTGGAGACCTTGTGCAACATAGTGCACCAGCTTTCTGTATTCAAAAAGTGTTTGGTTCTGCACAAAGCCTTCACCACTATAATCAAATCATTTGTGCTGGTATCTGGGCTGTTGGTTCCTAGGAACTGAGCTTCCTGACCCACATACGACATGAGACTCCACCATTTGTGTATGAATGTTTGTTTAAATTTGCTATTTGGGAGAAGAGTGCTTAACAACAGAAATTAAACATTTGAAGTTATAGTCAATATGGACAAAAGAATAAACCCTGACTGGTAACTGTCAGTTTCCAACCTAACGTAATCTTCACATGGTTTGAATATTGCTTAAGGCATGAAGCTTACAGTTATCATAGAGCATTGATCACTGAGTGGGTGTGTCTTGCTCTCTCATATCAGTGGTTGTATGTTCATTTGAAGGAGTTTATATCTTGGTTTGAATGTCTGTATGTGAGCATTTAATATTGACTAATTATCAGGAATTATATTCTTTGTAATCATAAAGATTTAAAGTACATATATGAATATGCTGAATGTCTGTTTTTAATATACATTTTGTTTATATACACATTCAAATGCGAGAACGTTTTTGTCTACATTCTAATCACTCACTCTGTACATATTTGTATTCTTAGATGTGTAATCATGAGAAAAGATCAATGTAAATACACATACACGTTTTTGTATTTCTGCAAACTTTTTTCTGTCTTTAGGCAAGTATTGCAATAAACAGTTGTTCTCTTCCCCAATTTTCTTTCATAACTATTTCTTTTCTGTACAGTCTGACTCGTATCAATCAGATTTACAATCAATGTATCTATTTCATCAATTAGAACCAGAGATTAAAAAATAGTTCATATAAATAAAGACATGAAAAACGGAATTAAGTTTAAAAGGAAAGCAAGGGAGACAAATGAATTTGATGTAATTTCAAATTACTCTGTCATTTCTGGAACGTTTTTAAGTGATAAAAGAAGAAAATAAAAAGAAGAAAAAAGAAAGCAATAAAAATAGCAAAGAATAAAATGAAGAAAATACAAATGTGGAGGGCAAAGAAATTATTAGAAAAACAACAAAGAAAAATAAATATTAAAAGACAACTAGGAAGAATGAATAAGAACGCAAAAGTAATGATCTGAAGAATGAGAAAGAAATACTAAAAATTTTTTAAAAATGAATGAGAGTCAAAAAATGCATAAAGAGAAACAAAAATAAAAGAAACTAGAATGATATAAAAAAAAATTAGTAAGATAAAATAAGATTACATTAAAAAGTCCCATTTTACAAAGAAGGAAATAGAATGAGTAATCAAGAAACTAGAATTGTTAAATGTGAAGAAAATCAAGAGTTCAAAATCAAAGAAAGGAGTTCCAAATATAAGTAAGAAAAGATTGGGAGAATGAGAAGGCCATGAAGAAAATGGCTGAAGAGAGTGAGAGGATGTGAAAGAAATTAGAAAGATTGTGTCAAAAAGGGATAAGAAAGAAAGAAAAAAGAAACGAGGAAGAAATGAGATGGCTGAAAATTTAAAGACTTTGAAAGAATTCAGAAGAAAGTGATAATCAAAATGGGATTAAAAGGGAATGATAGACTAGGATACAGAAGGAAAAAGAAGGCCATGAGGAAAAGGATTGAAAAAAAAGGAGATATGGAAGAAATTAGAATAAAGATTTGGTCGACAGAGGAGAAAAGAAATAGAAATAAGAGGAAGGATAATAATATTGGTAGGAATGTAAAGAGCAAAAGAGTTGAAGGTAAAAAAAAAAAAAAAAAAAAAAACAAGACAAAATTATAATTTTTCAGTTATATATTCAATTAAATGATCTGGAAAAAGGAAGTCGAAATCAGAAGCAATTTTAGTTAATTTTTTTTTCTTGTTCATTTATTCTTTGAAGTGTGTGGGTGTGTTTGCTTGTTTAATTAATTATCTATCATTTGTAAACATCTGTCTTTATTTTTTCCGTTTTTTTTTTTTTTTTTCTTTTAATTTTTGCCATTCTAGAGAAATAAGCAACCAAAATAAGTAAATCTAAAAGTAATGGCTGAAATAACCGAACCAAACCTTGGTCACTTTAATAAAATCTGAGAAAATTTTTTTTAATTGTCTATCTTCTGTGAAGACCTTTAATTCACAAATTTTGCTGACTTGTATTTCCTTTTCCACTCTTACAGCAAATACAAAATTTCTCTTTACCAGATCAATGAGTTCCATACAGAAATATCGCATGTTTTCAAAATCATTTTCTTTATACACAAATCCCTTAGTACTACAATCAAAAGAAAGTTTGCCTCTATCACTGTTAACACACTGTTTGGCAAGAAATTTCAGAAAAAAATTCCTTTCAAGACTATAATTTTCTTTTAAATTAAATTCAAAAGATTTAGGCAGAATTACATTTTGTTCAAACTTTGAGATTTCAAAGATACTTCCTTTATGAAATCCTTCCTTTGTCAGCAGAGAAAGATTGGTCAATATTAGAGAATAGTGTTTGTATCTATAAACAGTATGGACATAGAAATCAACACTGCTTGATGTCGGTCAGCTCCACATTTTTCTCTCCGTCTCTCTCTCACTCATATATACACTACAGTTCAAATGTTTGTGGCAACCCCTGGTAAGGTTTTAAATTGGTCCAAATGTAGTTGTTTTGTACTTTTAAATAAGAAAATTATTATACCTGATTTTTTATTAAAAATTTTATTGATAAAAAAAAACATTTTGTGATTAAATTTTGTTTTCGTCAAAATATCCTCCTTCTGCCTTAATTACAGCAGTACAAATTTTTGGCATCCATTACAAAAGATTCTCAAAGTATGCTTTATAATTGATTCTATTCTTTTTTCAATGACTCTAGGAGGTCTTTTCCATTTCTTTTTTTTTTTTCTCACTCTTCTGTCAAGTTCATCATATGCTAATTCTGGCAGGTTGCTTCAAACTTGTGGACTGTAAAGTGTGAGATTTTATATATATATATATATATATATATATATATATATATAATCAGATGGCCTGAAAATATTGCTTGAAATAGACTGTCACTACTCAGTGTTGATATCAATGTCCACTTTTACATACAGTCTATCCTTTATATTGTGAAATTTTACTCATAAATGTAGCATACCTTAAAATTATATTTTTAGCACGCACAATATATATATATATATATATATATATATATATATATGTGTGTGTGTGTCTAACATATAGAAAATATTACCTCCATGACATGATCTTTAGACCAGGATGTTTGTTTTGTATTTTTTTTTTTTTTTTTTTTTTTTTTTTTTGGCTTTTTTCAATTATATTTTTTAAATTTCATTAATGGGGGATTAATCTTTAACAGTGATTCCCATCTGAGTAAAAAAACAAATTTCCTAAGAGATAAACACAGAGAGATCACATGCTTGTTGGAATGAAATAATTTTCAGCTGAGAAAATGCAAAACTTTACATAATGTTCTTCCAACTGATCTATTCTCTTTGTTGTCTTCAAGGATTTTTGTTGCTCTTTCAAAAGGATAATTTTTCTGCTGTATTTTTAACCTAAATAAACTGGTTTCTCTAAGCATTCAATAAACAAAAGCAAAAATCAATACCAAACTCTCTTGAAAGTTTCCAGACCAATGCTCTACCAAACCAGCAGTGCACTGATGTGGGATTTTGTCAATATCCACACTGTATCCAAAACAATCAATAGAAAATTATAATCTCATTTCTTTTTTTTTTTTTTTTTTTTTTTAAATATCTCTAATCAGTCTAACATCCAAAATCTCACTAAGACACAAACAAATACAGCTGAGTAAGCAACAAACTGTCTCTAAAGAAACAGTATCAATTATTATTAAGAAAGTAAAAAAAAAAAAAAACACAATGATAATATCACTTGCATCAACAACCAGAACTGTGTAAGATTTTTTTCAGCTTATAAAGGTCACTATGATAAACACTTCAAAATAACATCTTTTTTTTTTTTTTAAATTCTTTTCTCATCTTTTTAAGACAGTGTCTGGTTGAATTCAGAAGAGTTATTCTACCACAAAATAAAACTTTATCACCTAGGAACTTTGTTCAACAGAACCTAGAGGTGAGCACCATCTTGAAAAATATGAGAATAATTTAAGAAAATATTTAAAAAAACAAAAGATAAATTTGTTTTGTTGTCTGGAAGTGTTAACATTGAAACTTTTGGTAAGTTTACTCTCAAATTTTGTCTGTCTTTTTCCTTTCCTGCTTATCAATTTCTATGACCATATTACATAAAAATGCTCTATTTCTGCTATATTTATGTGAGGATAGTGCTCAATACCAATTTTTGTGTGTGTATGTCAATCATTCAGTTATGTGCCATGTGTGATACATTCTTAGGCAATCATGTATTTTTTGATACATGACTGACGCGGCAGATTTTTTCCCATAGTAGATTGCCATTTCTTTCTGTGGTAGACCATTTGCCATCCAAAGCTATAGAACCCAGTCTGTCCTATTTACCCATAGCTGCAGGGAGAAGATGAGGATTCATACCTTTCCCAAGGGTATTAGCACATAAGTGAATGTAATGGATTCAACTGGAATTTGAACTCGACTCTCTGATTCTTCAATCCAAGCCACTATATAAAATTATATATTGAGCTAAACTGAAATTACCAACAGAAAATTAATTTGTCATGTTTGCCCTGTCAGAATAATACCCAATTTTAACAATAAAAGATGTTGCTTAATTATTAACATATTAATTGCAATATATTAGATTATAATTAATGTGATCATCTTATTCTTGTGGCTTTTTGGTATTTAATGCTAAAAATTGAGTGACAAATCTCTTCATGTCTCTCAAACTTTTCTTAGTATTCTCACAAAACGCCAGCACTGCCATAATTCGGACTATCTAACCTTTCCATTGTATTTATTGTTGTATCTTTATAGCTAAGATCATTATATATATATATATATATATATATATAATGTAGTTTCACCCCAAGCAAGGTGATAATGCCACTAGAATGAAGGGTGAGAATGAGGAGGATTGAGGAAAGGACAAAATGGAGCATGGTTCAAGAAAATGGACTTAAATCTTTGAATATTGTAGTTATCAGGGAAGCAAGAAATCAGAAGAGATTTCAACAGGTGGGAAGCAAGAGCAAAGAAACTGTTAGCAGTTGCCTCTAGCTAGTTCAACATTAAAACAGTTGCCAATCTAGTAGCTTGCTTAAATTCATGGAGTCGAGGCACCAGAGGGAAGCCATGTCATGTCAGTGAGAAAGTGACTGAAGTCAAGATGTCTGGTCTTGATTGATTACATTTTACAGATTATTCTTAAGATTTTTCAAGATGTACAGAACTATTAGTTTGGTGCAAAAAATAATGTCGTTTTCTCACATATGTTACTATGTGAGAAAACGACATTATTTTTGCACCAACCTAATATATTATGTCCTGATGTTCTTGCTCACTCATTTAACTCAAGAATATTTATAACTTTTAATTAAGTTGTCGGAGTTAACTCCTCCTTAATTTCCTAATTGTTCACTAGAGGGCACTCTCTCTACACTATAAATACTGGGCAATTTATTGTCTTGTTCTCTTTTGACTTTGCATTTCAGCGGATACATTTAAAAATGATCTCTCGTAGAAATCTGCATTTTGCCCACCTGTGGGAAAACACCATGAAACACACATAGATGTATGTACAGACTTTCACCAATATACAAACTGTTTACATTCACACACAGACACAAATGTTGATGTCTTTGTCACTTGTAAATTTGTTTAAGACATATATTTGTTTATATATATATACATTGGTCTTGTTTGTTTTCTTTACATCTTCAGTTGGATTTAACTTGAGTCCACCATGTTCTTGTAGTTGGACTTTCTAGCAGGAAATAAATGCATGTGTCCCTAATTTAACACTTAAAACAACGTTCCTCTACAAAGTTACTTTTAAAAGATTTTTACTAGGTTGAAAAAATATGAAGATTTGTAAGAATAAAAAAGACATGGCTGGATAGTGATATATTTCCTATGAAATTGGGATGTAAGGTGGTTTCACAAATTCAATTTCAGCTAATAGGAACATGGCCATAATGCATTGGTCATATTTGGAGAATTAAGACTGTCTACTTTTCAGCATCATACAATAATGCAACAAAAATCCATAAAATTTTTCAAAAACATTCATTTGAACAATTTCTGTGCAAAGTCCAAAACAGAAATCTCTTGTCATTTTTAATAAGATACACACATACACATGGCCTGAAGATTGCCTTCAAGCTTTATACATCATTGTTTATCAGTATAATGTCTCATATATATGTCTATTAATATATGAAAGACACTAATAAATTCCTTTCTGTGTAAACATTTACAAGATGCTTCTGAAATCATAATGGCAGATAACGTTCATGTCACTCAATTGTATGTCATTTAAATAGAAACATTTAGAGTTTCACTAGGAAAGTTGCATCAAGATCTTCTTTGTTCCATGTCCCTTTAGAATACTGGTGGTCATGGTTCTTTACAATTTCCTACCTTTTATAACTCTTAATAAATTTTGTCTTTTTCTTATCTCTCCTAAACCTTATTCTGCCATCTCGCTAGCTAAATTATGCATTGTTTTCCTCTGCCCCTCTTGCCTTCAATCTGTCTTGTGAGTATCAAATTTTCTAAGCAGTCTTTCCCCATTATGTGCCCTAGAAATATCTATTCCATTTCGTGTGGTTAAGTATAAGGGTCCTTTTTATTTCCATTTTTCTCTAAAACTTCATCATTGCTCACATGTTTGATATGTAATATTCTCAGCATTCTTTTGTAGAATCACATTTCTGTGGTCTCACATATCTTCATCTGTGAGAAAACTGTCCCTTCAGGACGTTGACATTCATGGCTCTCCACATTTTCCTGTCCTTTGTTGTGCTTGATAAATTTTGTCTTTTTGTTATCTTACCTAAACCTAGTTTCTCCATCTATTTCCTCAAGCTCACTAGGGAGGTTATGCATTGTTTTGCTCTGCCCCTCTTGCCTTCAATCTGTCCTGTGAGTTACAAATTTTCCAAGCCCTCTTTCCTCATTATGTGCCCTAGAAATTTTGGCTCCATTTACTTAGGTGAAGTATAAGTGTCCTTTTTGTTTCCATTTTCTTTAAAACTTCATTGTTGATCACAAGTTCAGTTCATGGTATTCTCATGATCCTTCTGTAGAACATTTCTGTTGCTTCAAATCTTTTCATGTGTGAGGAGATTGTCCAGCATTCACTGCCACATAAGAGAACTGATATTGCATAACAGTTCAGCAGAATTAGCAATTCAACTCTGCTTAGATTGTTTTGCCATCACTTCAGCTTGAAGTTTGCTCTAAGATCAATGACTCTGTGCATTCTCTAATGAGCATACAAATTGTATTTGGCACTTCCTATTTTTATAATTCTAACTCATGCAGGTGGTCTGTCTTATCAGCAGGAGATTGAGTATCTCATATTGCATTATACAGCATGGGTTTACCATTTACAACATGCTGACAAATGCTACAAAATTAGGCAGTGCTGAAATGAAAGTAGGAAAGTGATACTAGGAAGTAGATTAAATCGATTTCTGTTCAACAACCTATGTATCTTGGTAAGATACATAGAGGAAAAGAGAAAGGACATCAAAACAGGGCAGCAATTCTGTTCAGAAATGAAAATTAACAGGGGAAGAAATTCACTGATTCTTGAATATGATATTTTTGAAATCAACAACAAAAATTGAAGCAGAAAAAGAAATAAAAGTATTTATTAACATTAGGTTGTAATTATTTCTGACCAAAAAATACAAGACGTCTCATCCCACATAAACACACACATATATATATATATATATATATATATATTCTATTTTTTATCAATTCACCCCAATGAAGGGAATAATGCCATTAAGACACAAATGGCTTCTAGGAGCAAAAGAGAATAAAACTTTAGAAGGAATCAAAAACTCAATCCTAAACAGGAAACACGGGATAAACCTCTACTGCTGATCAAAAGACCAGGGAGGATTATGAACCAGATGATAGGTGAACCTAGGAAGAAAATGTCATTTAAGCAAATATTATTAAAAACAAGACATTTTGTGTTGATCAATTTCACTGATTGACTTTTCCAAATTACAAATAATCCTTCTCAGGATAGGAAGAAATTTTGACCGAAATTTCTGAAATTAATTTCGGAAGAGAAGTACAAGAGATATGACCCAAGAAAGTTGAAAGCTTGGACCATCAACTCAAAATGTCAGCTGTTTTTAACACACACACACACACACACACACACGTGTGTGTGTGTGTATTTTAGCACAGCTACTTTCTTAATGCATGTTTTTTTAAAAACCATAAAGGAATATTTTTACTTAATTTTCATATTTAGAATCCATAAAACAAGGCAAAAGTCAATATTTATATAAGTGTTGCCCAAAAATTGGTGATCTTGTGCATTCACCCATTGCTCCTGGTCAAACTTATTGTATGCTTCTTAGATGCTCTATATCATCAGATGCCTAAAAGTTGAGAAGACCTTATGAGTATAAAAGCCAACTAGATAGTTTTTAGTTTTTATTCTCTGGTCTTGATAACAGCTAAAGGTATGGTCAGAATCACTTCTTTTATATACTGGGTCTCTTCAGCATATAGATGATCATGGGTCTCCATAACTTCTTATTTTTGTAGCTCTGAGCAATATTTCTCTTTTTACTATCCCTGCCAATCCATATTCTGCCATTCATTTACACAAGTTGGTATGATAGATTACAGGCTTTCTTATGACACTCTTGTCTTCAATATATTTTGTGAGTGTTAAATTCCTTGAGACTTATAGCCATATCATGTTGAATCACCGGTTCTTGTAAAATCACTAAATCAATGGCCAGTATGAAAGATGGCTGACCACTTGGGAATACCAGCTGCTGTAAACTTGAATTTAGTGTAATGGATAACAACTTGGAATTATAGAGCAGTGCCAATTCTAATTGGTTTCGTTATATTCATTAATGTTCATAAACCCTTGGGAAAGGTATAACTCCACCTCTTTCCCCACCAGCTATAGGTTAATTAGTATGACTTGTATCAGTAAATAATTATCTCCAAAACATTCTTACAATCTCAAAATGTTTGATGGTTTTAAATAACCGGAAAAAGGTTAAGCTGTAGAAAATCAACAACATAAATTCCATATCTTTCCTCATTTTTTTATTCTAAATATGAGCGTCCATCCTGAGTAAGACAATAAACTACACCCTCTGATCAGGAGGTTTTGAGGAGTGTGGATCCACCTCTCAATTGCTGGTGTTCTTAGATCCACCCTGACCCGTGGTGGTAGCACCTGTAAGGATCCTAGCTATGGGCAAATAGTTAACCCACAAACTGAGGTCAAAACTATAAAAGTGTAAAAATAGGTTTTAATACCAGAAATACTTTGTCAAAAATTATTACGAGCAATAATTTTTTGAAAAAAAAAATTATTACCAGCAATACAATTTTGGAAAAAAAATTATTATCAGATATACATTTTTGAAAAAAATATTACCAGAAATAGGTATTTTGTAGAAAAAATATTACCAGAAATAGGTATTTTGTAGAAAAAATATTACCAGAAATAGATTTTTTGAAAGAAAAAAAAATATTACCAGAAATAGATTTTTTGAAAGAAAAAAAAAATATTACCAGAAATAGATTTTTTGAAAGAAAAAAAAAATATTACCAGAAATAGATTTTTTGAAAGAAAAAAAAAAAATATTACCAGAAATAGATTTTTTGAAAGAAAAAAAAAAAATATTACCAGAAATAGATTTTTTGAAAGAAAAAAAAAAAATATTACCAGAAATAGATTTTTTGAAAGAAAAAAAAAAAATATTACCAGAAATAGATTTTTTGAAAGAAAAAAAAAAATATTACCAGAAATAGATTTTTTGAAAGAAAAAAAAAAAATATTACCAGAAATAGATTTTTTGAAAGAAAAAAAAAAAATATTACCAGAAATAGATTTTTTGAAAGAAAAAAAAAAATATTACCAGAAATAGATTTTTTGAAAGAAAAAAAAAAATATTACCAGAAATAGATTTTTTGAAAGAAAAAAAAAAAAATATTACCAGAAATAGATTTTTTTGAAAGAAAAAAAAAAAAAATATTACCAGAAATAGATTTTTTTGAAAGAAAAAAAAAAAAAATATTACCAGAAATAGATTTTTTTGAAAGAAAAAAAAAAAAATATTACCAGAAATAGATTTTTTTGAAAGAAAAAAAAAAAAATATTACCAGAAATAGATTTTTTTGAAAGAAAAAAAAATATTACCAGAAATAGATTTTTGAAAAAAAAAAAACATTACCATCAGTAAAAATTTTGTTGAGGTTGATATGCCGTAAACCAAACCAAACATAAGTGTCCATTTTGTTTCTGTTTTTCTTAAAACTTCTTATTTACTCCCGTGTTCTTTTTATGCTATTCGCAGTATCCTTCTTTAGAATTATATTTCTATTATCACAGGTTTTCTCTTCATCTGGGAGGAAATTGTCCAGCCTTTGCATCCCTTATACACATTGAAAAAGAAATCAAGAAATTCATTCTCTTGTACATATAAAAGAAATATTATTTCAAACATTTTTTAAATTCACTTCTGGTTTATTGTTTTCAAAAACACCTGACTGATTTACATGAAGGTTTTCTATCTCACTTGTAAGAAGATTGAGCAAAGAAACTGATAGTTGCTCTGTAATCACCAACCCACAACTAGAGATGGAAAACACTGAGGCAAACACTGGAATCAACACTAGAGATTGTCCACTTGTGCTGCTACTGTCTTTAGTTGGACTCTAGTGAAGAATAGAGGTCAAACTGTTTCAAGGAGGAATTGTTTTTTATTATTCTGGCTCCCTCATTACATATGCAAGTGTAAGAAATGCTGTTCAGTGAAGCCATGCAACACTGTGTTCTATTTCTCTGTTACCAGTCTCTCGAAAAACATAGCTAATCTGACAGAAAACTTAGCCCCACCTCCTCTTTAAATATATCCTAGTTTTGTAGCCTTACAGCTTTGTCTGTGTTATATAATAATGAACTGTTGGACAGTCATAGACCAAAATCAGCAGGAGACCCTATCATATATATATATATATATATATATATATATATTATCCCAAAACTGAAAAGAAAATAAAGGCATGAAGAGGCAGCATTGATAACTGTAGATTATATACAGAAAAGAAATTGCCATTATTAGAATTAAAGAATGAAGATTGGTTATTGAATAAAAGATTAGCTCATGTTACTTAATGTAAACACTTGAACAAGTATTTAGGGAGCCATCTTTGATTGAGGATTTTCATCATTTTGGAGTTTTTTCTCCTCTTTTTTAGTTTAGTGAGGTCTCCCTGAATATTTTGGTCTTTTATACTTTTTTTTTTTTCCTCATAAGGTAATTTCTTTTACATGTTTTGTTTTTAATCATGTTGGAGATAGGTATTTATTCTGATTAAAGATATTTTTTTCTATTTGAAATGTCTGAGGATCACTTTACCCAGGATGATGTGTGGTCTCCTTCAGTCTGGTAATGTTTCTGCTCTCGGTTTGCCTTTTTTGGTTTCACTGACCTGGAATCCTGAGCATGGTTTGTTTACACTGAGTTTAGGTAGAGTTTTTCTTGTCTGCCTTTTGGCTACTTAGTTCAATATTTCTTCAGTTATGTTCACACACAGTGAATGATAGGCATAAATATAAATTTTAAAGTAATAAGAAATAATGTTGGATTATAAAGCAAAGTTAACACATATGGGCTTTGAGTAAATAGGGTAATTCAATTTTGCTTAACTGTGATGGTCTTCTGTCAATGTGTGGTCAAAAAACCTGTCACGTTATACAGGAGTTTCCTCTACAAGGAGGATGCAAGTTCAAACTCTGCTAAAATGTAGACGTTGATTTATATTGTTTTAAAAACATAAAAGGAATGTCTACTCAAAAAGGTGTATCAACAAAATGTTTAAAGTAATGAGACAGATGTGTGTGTGTGTATATATATATATATATATATATATATATATCGTCTGACACATGCAAGAGCGTGAAACCCAGGGTCACAAACCCACATCAATCCAACCAAATATGTTAGCTCTATCTCTGATACTGAGTGCTTTCTAATAAGTACTGCACATATATATTTATATATACACACACTATTCACACACACATATATATATGTTTTATTGTTTTATACATACATGTCTTATTACTTTAAACATACATATATGCACATGCACATTTTATTTCTTTAAATACATGTTATTTTAAATATATATATATATATATATATATATATATGAGTGAGAAAATCACTATTTTTCTTGATATTTAAAGTCTTTATGCACAAATTCAGTAAACAGTAAGTAAACTATTTAAAATGCATTTATGTCATTAAACTTTTACCAATATAGATAGGCATGGAGAACTGGGATTAAAGGTACTCTAAAAATGTAATGAGTCAAGTTTTCTGAGATAGCAAAGTATCTTTTCCTTGCATTTTATAAAAATGTTTTACTCTTTTTTTTTTTTTTTTTTTTTTTTTTTTTTTTTTTTTTTTTTTGTTTGTTTATAAAAGAAAACCTACGTAATGGTTTCCAAAAGTATTAAGGCTAAAAGTGCATTACTGGCTTTATAGGCATTAGGACACTTCAAGAAACATTTTTTTATCACTCTTATTTGAAATCTATGACTGAATATAATCATGTAAATAGGAAATAAAATTAATTTTTTAATCAATCCTGTATAACATGTGCTGTTTCTTGAACACACACACAGATATGCTCAGACATCCTGCTATAGACAAGCTCCTATATATAGGTTCCAAAAACTAGTTACATTGGTATGTACAGGATCTAACAGAGGGATATGGATAGTCTCTAGTAACTTCAGTTTGTTTGAAGTGCTGTCATCTGATGTTGATAAAGAGTGGAATGCTTTGCTTGTAAATTCTCTTCCAATTCTACTCAAATCTCATCAGGATCATTTTTGCCTGATTTTTCCACTTAGAACTGAATCTCTACTGAATGATATGGATATAATTCTGTCCATGATTTCTGCTATCATTTCCAAACTAGACTCCCACAAAGTGTGCACACTTGATAGCATCCCATGGAATCTTAAGGAATGTTTTTAAGAACTCTAGTGAACATTTTGATCCCTCAAATTATTGCCTTATAGATATCCTTTTTTGGTAAAGTAAGAGTGTCTCAAATCAACTCCAAATTTAAGTATCTCACTTTGTACAGCCTTCATTGAGACAAATGATATTGTTTTCACTTCTCCAGGTCAACCACTGATGTGTTAAAAGCAATTAATGAAAGAATCTGTCAAGCTCTAGATAACAACAGCAAAGTCATCTTCACAAGTTGAAGGGCTATTGTGCCTTCAATTAAATTTTTAATTTGATCCAATCATTCTTAATAAATCCTGTCTTGAATGGTCACTCTTCCAGATCCTTTCACATTAATATTGTGGTCTGCCAGGATTCAATCCTTGAACTTACTTTGTTTCTTATCTTCATCAATGACTATCCCTATGTCATCAGCTCCCAACTTGGTATTTATGCAACTAGATGTTAATGTCTTAATAGCAAGTCCAATATGTCTGATAACAAAACTAGAAGCTGATCTAAAAAATATAAAATTATTTGTTAACTGGAGCATGAAATTACTTGTAAATTTGAATGCCTCCAAAACAAAGCTTCTATTTTTATTCATCTTGAAGAACTATTTTTGCCTTCCATCAGCATGTCTCATACTAATCAGCAAAAGAATATCTCCTTATGTCTCACATTTTCCAATGACATTAAGTGAAATGACTATATTGAA
This sequence comes from Acanthosepion lycidas, assembly GCA_963932145.1. Taxonomy (NCBI): domain Eukaryota; kingdom Metazoa; phylum Mollusca; class Cephalopoda; order Sepiida; family Sepiidae; genus Acanthosepion; species Acanthosepion lycidas. The sequence continues at coordinate 129,444,466 of OZ010571.1, forward strand.
TCAATTACTAGGTCTGCTACTAGGAAAGTTGGTTCATTATATTGTAGCAGGAATTTTATTTTTTCACCAGAATCCATTTTACATATTTATAAATCTGCTATTTATCCATGAATATTGTTGCCACATAGGGTTTGGCGCTCTTGCTATATATCTCTAGATTCTTGACGAAATCCAAAGAATAATCTGCAATGTTATTGGTCCTGACCTGGCATCTAGACTTCAGTCTCCTTCCTACCACCATAAAAACTTTATAAAAATTTTCATGACAATTGTTCTTTACTGCTTCGTAACTGAACTGTGTGAATTTAAGCATAGTTCCCTGTCAAATGTTTTAATACAACATCAATTGTTTTTTTCCTGCCTTCCTGAATCCAGTTTTCTTTTCTCCTCAAAAAATTTTTTCTCATTTTCTTTCAATCTAAATAACCCCTTGCATCATAGTAGAATTATTGCCTTGTTTGGGATGAAAAATAAAGTATAGTCTGCTTCATATCAATCTAAGACAGAATAACAGCTCTAACCAGACTACACAAGTATGAACAGAATAAATATATAGATAAATAGATATTATTAAAATTAGTCTCTTCCCCCCCCCCACACACACACATATATAAGTTTTTTGTGGTACAGAATTTAATAATAGCTAAGAAAAGACCAATTTTATAAGGCATTTTTAAAAGAAAAAGCTAAAAGAAAAACCCAACCAGTTTCAGCCCATGACTTATCAAGTTTATTTTTCTGGGAATAGAAAATTTATAAAAGCATGTAAATTAAATTAATGAATGGAAGAGAAAAGAAAAAAAATTGAATTTCACGAAACTATAGTCCAATAACATTCGGACTCAGTAAGTATTCCCTCTGTTTACAAAGGGAAGACCCACGAGATCTATAACCTTGAGATGAAATGTGGAGTGGGACCTAGATAAAATCAAAAAACGGTCCACACTAAAATTAACCACACATTTCCTACTATTTATTATATGCTCAGCAATATATAATGGACTCTCCCACCAAATTCGATGTATGAAGTTCTGACGACCACAAACTAATTACCTGCCTGCCTATGACAGGCATGACTTTTGAGACCGGCTTGAAAATTGCACAAAAGACTACAAATAGTACATGAGAATTTATTGTAACCAAGTGCAGCAGGAACACTGTTAGATGTCTTATTTTTCTTTCATGTTTCATGCAGTTGATTGATGCTTACTTCTTGACTGTGCATTATTCCTGAATGGCAGCTAGAACTATGCTCTGATCTCTTCATAGCTACTTCTTCAAAGTTCTTGAATAGAATGTTGATGCAAGAAAGGTTGCTTTTCATTTTATCTTTATAGCTGAGCCAAAGTCTACCAACATTTCTATGACCACTATATATATATATATATATATATATATATATTGTGTGTGTGTACAAATACAGTAACAGATTTAAAATATAAAACAAGAGAAATAGCAAATGATTTTTTTAGTTTTCTTGATTTTTTTTAATTTTTTTTTAAAATTTCTAAAAACATCTTTTAAAACAATAAAAATATTTTGTGGGGGTAGTGAACCAGTCACAGAAGCAATCTGTAAATGTCATTCAAGCCCAAAGGTAAATATCTCAATTGGGTTGTTCTCAGCAAAAGTTTACAAACCTTTCTCCATTGACGAAATTCTTAGAGGCAAAAACTACTCAAACATGTTGGATGATTGCATTTTTTCCCACACTTCAGCAGAACTGCTTTTAGCAGGATGATGCACCTGCACATTATTCGCATGTGATTAGAGAGTGTTTTTAGACAGAAAATTACCAGTTCAATAGCTTGAGAGTGGGGACCATGGATTTGAGCAACTCTTTTCTGTTTTTCTTTTTTTTTTTTGTCTTAGGCTATATTAAGAATGTCGTTTACAACAGAAAACCTGAAACATTTTATGATTTAAAGAACTGAAGGAGATCCAGGTTCAACAAGCCCAGACATTTTGTGTTTAATATGAAAGATTGCAAATTTGTATTTGCAATGGTTGTTTATTTGTTAAGAGAAGTTTCCATTAGAGTTTAGTTTTTTAATAAGAAATTGTCATTTATGTTATATCTTTTACATTCCTCTTATTTTGAGCTTATAATGTGGTATTTACTTTAATTACGCACACTATATATATATATATATATATATATATATATATATATAATGGCTTTATTTTTAATCTAACATTTTTATTATTTCAAACATTACTTTTAGTTAGGTAGCACCAGGAGAGCGCTAAAAAAAAGAGCATAGCATGAAGAAAAAGATGCTAAATTTGATGAAAACGTTTATATTATTATTAAAAGGATAGATCAAATTTTATTTTAATTATTTTTAAAATTTTTCCTTCTTTTTAGAAAATTCTAAATTTTGGTAAAAAAATGAAAAAAACCTTGTTTCTCTTTGTATCACCGGAATTAGTAAAATAACAAACAATTTTTAGCACGTTTTTTTTTTCTTTTTTGTCTGACACACATTAATTTGGAAAATCTTGCACAAATAAAAATAATTGTCAGATGTTACAGAAACTTTCAGAAACTATTCACAGATGATCAAAATTATAAATGTGTTTCTTTTTATTAAAGTCATGGCAGAAATATTTTTTTTTATATTTATTACCCCCCCACCCAACTTATTTTATGAAAACGCTAGAAATTCGATCATATCAGGTTTAGTGACTACAATAGTTAAAAGCACAAGGCTTTGAGGAATGCAAATCAAGTTTTTTTTTGTTTTTGTTTTTAATTGGAAAATCAGCTCTGAATTGTAACATACAAAACTCAATAAAACAAATACATTATTTAATTTCAAATGCTTTTATTTGCTTTTAGGAATATGGACAATATTTTCTGAAAGCAAAAATGTTTTTTGATGAAAAATGAATTTTTAATACAATTATTTATTATTTTTTAATTATAATAGATTTTTATATTTAAGTTGTTAAAGTATTATAAAATTAGTTAAAAGCCACATCGGGTTTTATAATTGTCTTTATGAGATAGATCTTTTTTAGCGCGTTGTAAATTGTATCATTTTGACTAATCAGAAGACCCGCAGTAATTAAGAAATGTAATTTTGTGTTTATAAACAGGCTGTAATTATAAAGTATGGAAGACCAACCAGAATACAATTAAGTTGCGTTATTTGAGATAAGCATTGTTCTCTGCTGTTAAGGTCTTTACTTTTGCAAAACACATGTGGAGAAGTTAATTTGATTTTTCAATTTCAACTGAGAAGGGTACCTACAAGTATCGGTATCATCTTATGAAATTTATATGATCTTATTTTTATATTAATCTCAGTTATGACATTTTTTCCATAAATTAAATATCAAAATTAATAATAAAATGAATGGAAATACAAATAACACAGTAAAATGTAATAAATGTACTTAAAATTATAGTATTTTATGTATACTTCTGATGAAATTTCATAAGAAACGTACCTATAAATTAATTCGATACCTTATGAAATATAAAATTTAATCTCACTCTTAAGTCTTATTTTAATTTCTTTATAATATATTTTCCGTAAAGCATCGTAAACGTAAAGGTGAACGCTAAGTATAAAAACAAAAAAAAATTAGAGTGCTGAAAGTTTTCTTTAAAAATAACGAGGTAAATAATTTGTTCACTTAAATGTAAATTATTTCACTTTTCTCCTTCCGTAGAACAAATTAGCCTCATGGAACCCGTCAATATGTCATTCATCACCTATCAAGTAACGAAAAATATTATAACCTGCTTTTTTTTATTTTCAAATTACATCTTTTCAGCGCAGAAGCTAAACTAAGTTAAGCTTTGTTCAAAATATTTTAAGTAAACATAATTTCTGATTTTCTTAAAATAAGTTTTGAAAAATTGATATTTAAAAGAATTTCAAAGTGAGATTACCAGTTTATTTTATAAAATAGGGAAAAAAATGGTCAGTTTTGCTGACTCAAAAAAAAAAAAAACAAGATATATAATGAAAATTTCGAACGTGCTAAGAATGATTAAAAAAATACCCCCAAAATACTTTGATCTTTTCCTCTTAATAATAACATAAACATTTAGACGATAGAATTTTGTTTTCGTCAAGTTTGGCATCTTTTTCTTCATGCTATGCTCTTTTTTTAGCGATCTCGTTGAGGTACCTACTTTTAGCGAATAAACTTTTTGGAAACAGAATCCCAGTTTTTATTTTTTTTTTTTAAACGGTGTCTGTTACATCTTTCGCCATGCACATTTTAAAAATCTTAATAAAAATGTGCTTTCCAGAATGCTTCAGACAGCTTGAAAATAGAACCTTCCTGAGCTGTTTCCTCTCTATAGCAGTGGACTAAAGCACACCACATCAAATAAGTTTTTCTCTTACAAACTGGTATGCTGGTCTGAACACTGCTGAAGAGAAAATTTTCTTTGAGATTTCTTGAGGGCAGCACAGTCTTATAGATGGAATACACTGTTTTAAAAAAATAATAGGATGAAAATTTCAAATACTGTGTCCAGTAAAAATAAGTTTGAAGTAACACACACACATATATATATATATATATATATATATAAAAGTGAAGAGGTTATATTAATCCCAATGAGAGAAAAGTGTGTATATTAAAAACAGAGAAACCGCAAACGTCTTTGGTTGTAATGTGGATTTTTTAACAAAATATTATGCTTTATTTTTAAGGTATATTTTTTAAAATTTCACATTACAACCAAAAATTTTTGCAGTTTTTTTCTTCTTCTTTTTAATATATATGATGGATTCCCCCGTCGATTTCGACGTATGAAGTCCTGACAAATATCCCTGTTTACGGTTCTTTGTGCCTGCACACGCTCAGGCGAAGGTGGCATTTGAGTCCAGCTAGAGACCTGCACACAAGGCCACAGTGGATGCAGGCGTGAGGGTTAAGAGAAAGCGTTGCTGGTATATTTGCATTCGCTTTTGTTCTAAGCCTAGTTTCCTTTTAATTTGTGAATACGAACCGTGGAGAAATGTTTGATTCGCTGGTGACACATACTCTTCCAAGCATCTCCATCATTAGCATTGAACTCAAAATTTCTGCTATCGATCTGGACAGCTGCAAGGTTAGCTTTCAATTTGTCATTGTAGCGAAGCCAAGGTCGTCCAACATTTCGGTTACCACCATCAAGCTGACTGTACATGAGCTGCTTTGGTATCTTACTATCGTCCATGCGAACAACATGACCTGCCCAGAAAAGTTGTGGTTGGATCAGAAAACTTTCTATTCCACTGATGCTACAAAATGTAAACAAGTCTGCATTAGATACCCGGTCTTTAAGAGTAAAACCACAAGTAGTACGAAGACATCTCTTGTGGAAGACGTCAAGTTGCTCAATTTGGTTACGATAGGGTGTCCATGACTCTGATGCATACAGTAGTGTGATAAGTATGACGGCTTTATACACTGCTATCTTTGTTTTCAGGCTTATTCCTCGGTCTTTCTATAATCGGGTACTCAATTTTCCAAACGCACTACTAGCACGAGAGATTCTATTCACTATTTCATTATCGAGTGATACACTTGAATTCACCACGCTACCAAGATATGTGAATTTTTTCACATATTTCAAATTGCTTCCATCGACTCGGATAGGGGTTACTGGAAAATTGTGGGCTAGCTGATTTTGTTTCACACCATGCACCTGCTTTGGTGTAGGTCGGGGCTGATGTATGACTTCGGTTTTCTTTATGCTGATGGTTAGGCCAAAGGCTTTACATGCAGCAGAAAACCGATCAGCAAGAAGTTGAGCTTCCTCGAGGGAGGTTGCAACCAGTGCAGCATCATCTGCAAATAGCAAATCCCTGATAATTGTTCTACGAAGGGGCGTTTTTGCTTTGAAGTGCTGGTGATTGAATATTCCACCACTTGTACGGAACTGAAATTTTACTCCAGTAACAACATCTGAAAAGGTATGTTTCAACATAACAGAGAAGAATAGAGCACCCCAGAACCGGAGCCATAACACATCCTTGTTTGGTGCCATTGGTTACATTGAACTGTTCCGAAGAGTCCCTATTCGACACGACTGATGCTTTCATACCCTCATGAAAAGATATAACTTTTATAATGTTGTCTGGGATGCCAATTTTCTTCAATATCTTCCAAAGAGCTGTATGGTGCACAGTATCAAATGCCTTGGTAAGGTCAATAAACACCATGTACAACTCCTGGTTTTTCTCGCGAGCTTTCTCGGATACTTGACGGAAAAAAAATATCACATCAATCGTTCCCCGAAGAGCGCGAAAACCACACTGCGATTCAGGTTAGATTTCCTCAACAACATGCTTAAGTAATCTGTTGAGTATAAATCTGGCTAGAATTTTACCAGCAATTGAAAGAAGAGATATGCCGCGATGATTATCACAGACATTTCGAAGACCTTTGTTTTTGTAAAGGTGAAGGATGGAGGCATCTTTGAAGTCTTAGGGAACTTTCCCAGTTATCCAAATGGAAACAAAAAGAGCATGCAACTTTTTAGCCAACTTTTGGTCACCATTCTTAAACAATTCCGGTTGTATAGCATCGTTGCCAGGTGCCTTACCCATGGCTATCTGTTTTATAGCGTCAAAGACTTCTTGTAGAGTCGGTAGCTCAGACAATTCTGTTTTTTCAGGAAACTGATGAATTGACCCAATAACATCGTCATCCGTAACAGAGGAAGTGTTTAATACTGTCTCAAAATGTTCTTTCCAGTGGTTTAAAATATCACTTCTATCATTCAATAAGGTTCCATTTTCCGCGGAAATAGGCGAAGCTCCAGATTGTTGAGGACCAACAACTTTCTTGATTCCCTCATAAAAGGCCTTTGTGTGTGTATATATATATATATATATATATATATATATATACAAAAAAAAACAACAGTTCACCAAAGTTAACTAATGCTGAGCCTGGTCTGTATCTAGATGGGTGACCATTTGGGAATACCAGATGCTGTAAGGTTGGATGGGTTGGTGGTGCAATGAATAATGGCTAAATTGTTAATTGGAGAGCCAAGTTCCAATTCCTGTTGGGTTCATTATATTCAGTTATGCGTAAATACTCTTGGGAAAGATATGAATTCATCTCCCCCTGATCATGGGGTAAGTAGTTGAACAGACGAGATTCTTTAGCCTTAGTTGACAACCAGTTTAGGAGAAGGATGACTCTTAATTCAAAATTGAGCAGGGTCATTTGGAGACCTTTTGGCACATTGTGCACCTGTTCTCTGTATTTAATTCTTTCAAAAGGTCTGGTTGATTCTGTAGAAATCTTTACCATTCTATTCAAATCATGTGCAAGTAGTCAAGCTGTCCAGTTTCAAGAATAGATATGCTGGACCCTCAGGTTCTTCTGTCATCTTCAATGTATAACATATGAACAAATGGTAAGATACCAAACTGAGTAGTGATGCATTTCATTCCATTATTTTGTCTGAAGATGTTCCTTCTAAGAATGAAACCCTTTACTGTTCATTTTTCCATTTGATCATTCACTTGCCCATATATACATTTATATCTGCACATGTTTGCTTGTGATGTATTTCTATTTGGGTGAATACTTATTTTCAAAATTTTGTTTTGGCCGCTTCATTCCCCACTATTCCAGCCACATGAAAGAATCATTTAAGTAGCTTTAGCTTTCTGATTGAAAACAACATTCTGTCTCTGCAATCTGTTTTAAGCATAAAAGTTTTATCTTCAGTATACCTGAGAGAACCAACACCAAGCTAATATCTGAATGGAAAAAAAAAATGTATTCCTCAAGGACATCAAAAGTGCAATATTTTTGACCCACAGAATCTGTACATCATTTCAAGAGAAAAGTGATGAGGGACCTGGGGAAATTTGAAACGTCAAATCAGATCAAAAAATAGAAAAGAAAAGGAAATGAGCAATTTATTCTAGCATTGGTTACTTACATTAAAAAATGTTATCATCAGTGCTTACTGTTTCTTAGTTTCTATTTTTTTTCTCTTTACTTTTCGGATTATATTTTTTCTTTTTTTATTTATTTTTGTAATTTATTTTTCACTTTTTTATTTCTTCAATTCCTCTTTTATTATCTTTATTCTTCAGCCTTCCTCTGTTTATATTATATTTCAATTTCATTTTCCTTTCTTTGTTTATTTAATCTTTCTCTTCAATTCATTTTTTCCCTTTATTTTTCATTCTAATCTTTTCCAGCATCTTGGCTTATTTTTAACATTTTTCAAATAAGTTTTCATTTTCCTCGTCGTTCTCTCATCTTTTACTTCACTTTCTCAATTCTCTTTTTCTTTTTTTTTTCTTTTTTTTTCTTTTTTTTTCTTTTTTTTCTTTTTTTTTCTTTTTTTTTCTTTTTTTACTTCTTCTTCAAGAATTCCTCATTCATTTTCTTTTAACACATCCCATACGTTTGATGCCTTCATATTTTATGTTTTTATTAAGAATTTATATTTCTATATTTCTGAGATGAGGTATTGTAACTATTTGCACCAACTACATTGTTTGGGCTGTTGTCCTCATCTTTGTCATATTCAAGTTTTGGTTGCTGTATTCTCCAACCTTCTTCAGTTGATATATTTTTTTTAATTTCAACCTAATCTGAATGTTGGTGTTTCTGAAGATTGGTTCAGTGACATTTGTGTAGATGTTCTTCCCATGTTTATTTTCTTTTCTGTGTTCAGTTCAAAATTCAAAAATATATCACCTGAAGAAGGCTGGAGCATTGTGAACGTGACAACGAAGATGAAGACAGCAATCCAAACAATTTAAATAGTGTAAACTATTTATTTACTGTTTCTTCTTTTTGCTTTTTATTCACTTCATTTTCCTTTTTCTTTATTATTCTGTTTCTTTACTTCATTTTCTTTTAATTTAATTATTTGGTCTCTATTAGATTTCCTTCCTAAAAGTACAGTCATTTCAATTTCTGTTTCTAAACTACCCATGATCCCCCATTGTTGATTTTGGTTGTTTGCAATCTGATACATTATCTCTTATTGTGTTTTACTTGTTTTCCTTACTTTTCCTTGTTGTTCAACTTTAGCATGCATCTTACACTTTTCTGCTTATCTTTCTTTGTTACTTCTTTCCCGCTGCCACTTTTCTTCGCTCATTCCCGCTGCCACTTTCCTTCGCTCATTCCCGTTGCCACTTTTCTTCGCTCATTCCCGCTGCCACTTTCCTTCGCTCATTCCCGTTGCCACTTTCCTTCGCTCATTCCCGTTGCCACTTTCCTTCGCTCATTCCCGCTGCCACTTTCCTTCGCTCATTCCCGCTGCCACTTTTCTTCGCTCATTCCCGCTGCCACTTTTCTTCGCTCATTCCCGCTGCCACTTTCCTTCGCTCATTCCCGTTGCCACTTTCCTTCGCTCATTCCCGTTGCCACTTTTCTTCGCTCATTCCCGCTGCCACTTTTCTTCGCTCATTCCCGTTGCCACTTTCCTTCGCTCATTCCCGTTGCCACTTTCCTTCGCTCATTCCCGCTGCCACTTTCCTTCGCTCATTCCCGCTGCCACTTTTCTTCGCTCATTCCCGCTGCCACTTTCCTTCGCTCATTCCCGCTGCCACTTTCCTTCGCTCTATATCTTTCCATCACACCCACTTTACTACTTACTATCTACTTCTTTCCACACTCTCTTACTTCATCATTTCTAATTTTTTTTTCTTTCCTCTGCTTATCTGAATGGAGGTTGACATGAATGGACAACGATTGTAATGCATCAGTCTTCCAACTCGAAAAGATTAATCTTCGATAACTTACAATATGAAATATGCAACTTAATCAGCCACTAGACAGGCTAACTCTTTTAAATTCTAACTTTTTTCCAAACTTTTTTTCCACTCACTGGATGCGCTATTTGATGTCATGGTCAAAGGCTTGGGACGAGAAACCAGTGTGCTGAGTTCAAGTTCCAGTCAAGGTCTTTGCATTCACTTTCACACAAACAACCTTGGAAAAGGTATGAATCTGTCTTTGTCCCGCTATGGATTAAATAACAGGACATATTAAATTCTCTAGCCACGTTTAGAAGTCAGTATAAGAAAATTCTGAATTTAAAACCGTATGTAGCACTGGCAGGACACGTACTTGAACTGTAATTAAAGTCAGCTCATCATAGTTGCAGTATAAGCCAGGCGTTGGCACTTTAGATGTTGAAGAAATACAAATGAACCTAAGTAGCTATACTGAAGATAAAAACGCTACAATGATTTGCAATATGCCTTTATGTCGAAATTGCTCTGATGATTTTTCACACACTCTAAATTTAACTTATTCTTGTTAGCTTTTATATGTTTTGTTTCCTGTCTCTTCTTTTCTCCCTGGTTTTCTTTCATTCGTCCAAACATCACTTCTCATAATTTTCTTATACTTCTCTCTTTTCTCTTTTAACCAAGAAACAATAGCATGTATTTACGAAATAATTTTCCTGCATTCTTCCTTTAAAAAAACAGTTACACATTAATAAATGCCTATTTCATGTGGTCAATGGACCGATATGAATGCAAGTATTTGACATTTTTCTTCCTTTTTTTCCCCCCAACTTCTTTCTTTTTCCCCCCTTTCTCATCCTTCTTCCTTTTCACCAAACCTCAAGCTGTCTGTGATTGGTGAGATGAGTGTGTGGTTAAACTAGCAGAGGTGCCAGTAGTTAACCGATTCCTTCTAAAATATTAGAAACACACCGTAAAACGCCTGAAGTAATCTAGTCTTGAAAATAAATGGCCACAATAATAATGAAATAAAGAGACGTCTTGTCTACAATTGTTGTTTGCAAAAGTACAGATGAGTTGAATAATGGCTTTTAAAAACAACAGACATTTTTTCCTATTGGATAAGTATGTGCTGTATTTCCGGTGTTTCATGATGCGAATAATGTTTATTGAAGGAAACAAGTTCTCTTGTCAGAACGTTCAGTGTATAAAAAAGCATACATTTGTTGGGATATACTTTGTATATAATGCATTTGTTCTGTTATAGCAATAGCATTGAAGTATGGCCGTATGTGTGAAGAGATAGCTTAAAAATTAGATAATGTTACCGAATGCTCCTGATTAAGAACCTATCGTATTACATTGAGTGCTTTTGGGGATATTAAAGATTACATAAGCACACTGATACAGTGGTCGTAACAGAAATAGGAACTCAAAAAGTTATAGCTGAAGTGTTTGACTGCAGCCAACGAAATTATTTTACAATGACTACTGTCTTCATCCGATGGGCGTAATGTACTTACCTGCAAAACTACGTAATAAGCTTGAGATAATGCATTTTTGATAGGTGGAAAGTTGTATGGAAACAGCGTTTTTATATCTCTGTGTACTCCATAACAGCAATTTTTCGTTAGGTCATCTTGGTTAAGCAGTCGCTGGGGTTTAACAAATGTATGTGGGTGTCCTTAATACTACAGGCCATAAGTATAGATATTTACCTGAACATTAAAAATAAGAAATTAAAGATGACTCTAGAGAAATCAAAAGAACATAAACGAACGTTTTTAATTCGTAAAAAGAGAAAACGGCTAACCGTGTAGAAATATGATACGTACATTCTCTCCGACATTAGATGGTAGTGGTGAAAATAAAAAAGATAATGGTAATATTGGCCGTTTCCTTATAAGGAAACATTCAGCATTTATAGAGTAAGCAGCCTGGATTACAGTCGATTGAAATTTATAGAATCATTCTCTTAAAACAATTTTCCAGTAATTTTTTATCGATTATATAAGCTATCGCTCTTTCCAGTATTGACGTTAGTCTCATGCCAAACCTTTTATTTGAATTAGCGTGGAACATCAACATCTTGATTATGTCATTTTTTTCGAGTTAAATTTTATTTGTTGTTTCTGCTACTGGTGGTACAGTTCTTTCATTGTTTTTCTCGAGCGCCAATTCACAAGGTTCGAAGAAGGATGGCTATAGACAGTTTACAAGATTGTCAATGTACTCTCTGCTTTCTGCTGTTTTTCTTGCTTTCGATGTGTACTGTAAAAGTTAAATTCTCTAAAACTTCTTTCCTTATGTTTCAAATTGTTCATTTGTCATTTTCTAATTCCTATTAGGTTTCTATTTCTTTGGAAATTTTTAATTTGTTTCATGCTTTGATTATGGTATTCACAACACTTATCAATATAACCATATCTGAATTTTTTAATTTGTGACGGAATTGTCTATCTTTTCACTGCTTCATAGAGAGTTGGATATCTCGTGGCAATCTGTCACCTTTTATTTGGTTTCTAGAATTATTTTTATGAGTTTCTCACAAAATTTCCAGTCTCATTTCACTTGAAAAAAGATTGAATTCGAATAATTTTGTTATCTTTTCAGTCTGCTTTTAGACCTGTTGATGCCAACGTTATTTAAGGACGACAACTTGTGTTCTCGCACTTTCAACACGAAATAATTATATGAGTATGGTGTAATCAAAACCTTTTACTGCTGCAAATGTAGCGTGTTATCATGTTAATGGATATTCCATAGACAAACATCAGTCGGATTTGAAATTGTTAGAAAATGGCTGAAAATGCCGATTGAAGGCTGAGATTTTTCGAACTTTTGTAAATACTTGAAATAAAAAGTAGAGTGGCAAAAAACAGCAGAATGAGGAATTTTCCAAATTTGTTTGGCGGTGATATACAAAAGATAAGATAGGCTACAATGTAGGGAATAGAACCAAGTGTTTTTTTGTATAACTAATGACGCGTACATACAAAATAGGTATGAAAGAAATGTCAGACACTGTGCAACAACAAAAGGCTTTCTTTCTATTAATTGCAGATGGGAGATTACTAGTACACCTTGCTACTTATATTGTGTTTTTATGTTGGTGATTCACCAACAAAATATTTAACATCCCAGATGTTGTCTAATAGAAAAAGTGGAGGATTATTTTTATTTGTATGATTCTTTTTAAGTTTTTTTTTTTTTTTTTTTTTTTTTAAGGAAAATTTCCGATTCCTACCAATGGATAAAATTTGTGAGCAACAACAAAGTTGTTTCAGAGAAAATGAAAACAAAACGGAAGCTAATACCAGGAAAAGGCAGCTGAAATTTCTAGGGCACATATTGAGGGAAGAGGGCTCGAATATCTGATACTTACAGGACAGCTTTGGTAATTTACATTTGTGTTCAGGGTTGTGTTTGTTTTGCAGTTGGCACGGATACTCATTGATTAATTAAATGGCCGAGATCCCGGTGTCATTTTGAACTCCTTGATCATTTCGTTAGCTGTATAGTATTTGCTTCGCTACTGCTACATACGTTTTTTTTTTTTTAATTCAGAGCTCTGTTTCTCCTAGACTGATTGCTAACCTAGACTAAAGAGCCCTGTTCGTTCTACTACTTAACCCATAGATATGGGAGAAGATATGGTTTCATAATTTTTTCCACGGTTATTTGCGCGAAAGTTAATGTAAATAAACTTAAATGGAATTCGAAGACACTCTAATGTCCTTAATTCTAGCTTAATTAGTCAAGAGAGTCTATGGAGGTCTGTGAATTTTGAAGCAGTGTGACGTGTCCGTATTCGCATCAGGAAGCATCTACCCATCTTGTTAAATATCAGCATTCAAAATAACGGTCCTATCCACTTCGTAAGATCTGAAAAGAAATATTGGGGAGAAGAGAAGCCCTTTTTAGTTGGACCGAAAACTCTTCAACGTCTTCTCGCACATGGTCTCCAACATCAACCGCCTGTGTGAAATAAGCAACTCTGTACGCTGTAAGACAGTCCTTCTCTATCTTAAATTGTTTCAATTACCGACCAGGTTCTTACTATGTGGATTCTGCTTTTCTGTTGAATTCATTTTCAGATCGCTTGGAGATTTATGGTCATATTGACCGAAAGTCATGCAACTAAATAGTCATGACAAGCGTTGCTTCTTTCTTTCATTCTTCCCTTCTTGGTCAAATAATATTTTATATTTATCACCAGACATGTTGGCATCATTGGAGCAAAAAAAATGATAGAAATAAAAATCGGCCAATGGCTATATGATTCTTCAAAGATGTTTAAAAAAAAAAGGAAAAAAATTTTGATAAAATTTCTGTCTCGGCCACGCTGTCCAGCTATTCACTGAAAAATAAATTTCTGGTGTTTTTAATTATTTAATTGATAAACTGTATGTATATTCTATACCAACTTAGGAAAAACAAGCTTTTTTTAACAAATTATTAATAAACTTGACGTTTATATGCTTTATATATTCTGCATCATATTTTATATGCTAGGTAACTTCTGGATTCAGAATGATGATGGCTCCACACAGCTTCCTATAATTTGTTATTCTAAGCAATGTCTGTCTACTTACTATCTCCCTCAGCTCCCTATTCTGCCAACAATTTGCACAAGCTCGTTAGGTATATTAGTCATTTTTTCCTTGTGTCAGTCTTTCCTCCAATATGTCCTGTGGGTATCAAATTGTCAAAGTAGCCTTCTTTATGTCCCAGAAATTTCAGCTGTCTCCAACTAATATCCACAAGAGTTTTTGTTTCCATTTTCCTTAAAATTTCCTCATTGCTCGTTTCTTCTGTCCATGGTATTTCTCAGCATCCTTCTGTAGAATCATATCTCTTGCCTCAAAAATTCTCTTCGACTGTGAAGAAACTGTCCAGCATTCACTCCTATAGTAGAATTGACATTACATAACCGTTCAGCAATGATTTCTTTGTTTCTGATTTGGAAAGCATATTTTACTATAAACACCTTGAAATTTCGGTATGATTTTCTGGTGTCGGCTAAACTTGAAAGCACGAATCACAGGTTCAACATCACGAATCTCAACACATGTAAATGGTCAGATATCCACCCGGCAAGCCGACAGATGAGGTAGAAAAATAAAACGGCTTCCCCCAATTCAAAAACACCAACCACTTTTAATGACAACACTTTTTTCATTGGTTGACAGGTGAATGAGAGGACACCCTATTAGCATATCCGAGATGCATTTTTGGCAACACTTGTGACTGACTTGTTTCTATTTTGTTTATGTTGTCTTCAGCCTATCGTACAGAACACGCATGCTCTTTTTCTCGGTAAGTTACTTTCACTTTCGCTACATATTTTGCCAGATTTTTAAATGTCTATACTTTCTGGAATTTAACATCTCTAACTTTTAATTTACTTCTTGTGTTGCTCCTCTTGTTGATGACCACACATTGTCTTCTTACAATTGATAGTTAGTCCTTTCTTCTTGCATTCTTTTACTACCTTGTTTAGGATTTGCTCCAGTTTTTTTTCTGTATCTGCCATCAGCAAATTGTCATCTTTGTATACCCCGTTGTTAAAATTATGTCTATCAATAACAAATCCTGTCAGAACATCTAGTTCTTTTATAATCATCTCGCATTTGTTTTTGTTTTGATTTGTTTGGGTTTTTTGGTATTTTTTCTTGTCACCTCAAGCAAGGCAATGAAGCCACTAAAACGCAAAGGGTTACTGAGTGTGATAAATTATCAGAAATCGATTATTAAGGAGAAAGAAAATAATAGGAATTAAGAGGACAACGATTAGCATTGTATTCAAATTTTTGACGATCAAAGTTGACTGGAAAGTCAGAAGTCAAGAGATTTAACCAAACGATAAGTGCGAAAGAAATTATTAGAATAGAATCTACCATTGCATCTAACCATTTCAACTGTAAAATGATGAAACCTAGCCACTAATCTAGTACTCTGCTTAAATTCATAGAGGAAAGTTCATCAGAATAATTACTATGAAAAGTAGTTAAGGCGATGGGAATGTAACTGAAGCCGGGATACCAGGTCAGAACCAATAACATTACAGATTCTTTTTTGGATTTTATCAGGAATAGGAATCTGAGGAAAGTATTAATAATCATTTGCAAGAACACTGAACGAATGGCTGTTAGCAAAAAGAACAGCCCAACATATAAATTACAAAGTGGGGATACCGAAATCAAATATGTGCAATATTTTAGATATCTGGGAAGCGTATTAAACAGAGAACGGAAAGTGCTAGACTGGAATCCGAAGGCGAATTGGGATAGCGAAAGATGTACTGAAGTGTTATGTAATATAAATCTCTATATGACAAAAAATATTGGACAATCTTCTCTCAGATGATGAAGAGATATAGGATATAAACTCTTATATTTTGCGGCCAATATAAAAAGTCACGTGATGCGCTCTCTAGGACGCCTGCTTGGTTGAACACCAAATGACCTGGAAATAGTTCAAGGATTGGGATAATAAGTGCATTCCTACGCAAAACCCGGATTCGGAGCCGACCTAAAAATGATAAAAACGGCATGTCAGCAACAGTTAGGACCAGAACTGAAAAAAGGGCATTCAGCAGACAGATCTGCGAAATGGAACAGTCAGCGAACCAACCCGACCTCGACACATGTTACCATGACAGCGCGTCAGTCAGTAATGATTTTCCTACATACAAAGCCATGGCGAAGTAAGTTTTGTCACAACTATCCTTGTTCACAGTGTTTTTAAAATTACTGCTAGTGCACGCAATCATCTATCAATCATACATTTGTTTAGCGTGTGCTTCACGCACACACATACTGGCGTACATATAACTTCGAACGTTGCAGACTCACTTGCAACAAAATAACTTCAAACTTTGCAGAGTAACTTGCAACAGTTTACTTGAACAAACTAATGCTCTCTGTATGGCCACAACAAAGATAATTGAATTCTAATATGTAAATACGTGTATTTACTGTATAAATGTTATTGTCATATTTAACTTGGTCGTCTTCGTTTTCTGCGAAGATCATTTCTTCGCGTTGTTTATAATTTTGTTTTATAATTTGTGGTCATGACACTAGGATTTTATTTTTTTTCTCTACCTAAAATACGGGTAGTTTGACCTCACAGAGACTTGAAGCAACAGAAATGGGGTTCTACAGAAACATACTGAGAATACGATAAACGGTACGTGTGAGCAACGGAAAATTCTAGGGGGAATTGCAACAAAAATTATACTTCTTAAGACCAGGAAGAGAAGAAATTTTTGAGTCGTAATATGAAGAAATAGTGCTTGAACAATTTTATACTCACAGGACAGATTTAAGGTAAGGATGGCAGAGGAAAGCAACGCATAACCTACCTAGCGAGATTGTGTGAATGGATGGCGGAGCAGGGTTTGAGAGAGATGACAAAAAGACAAGTTATGGAGAACTACAAAGAACAGGAAGTTGTGGTGATCTATAATCGCCAGCGTCTTGAAGCAAGTAAAATAAAATGAGTTCCTAGCAGAAGTAACAAACCCGATATGACAGGAATATTCAATGCAAAGATGAACGGTAAACTTATAAATGTGTATAATAGATTGTTGTAAATGTTAAATAAATCCTGTCACAAGATACATTTTTTTTAGGTTCCTTTCTGAATAATTGTCATTCAAACGCAGCTGTTGATTATTCTGAAGAAATGATAATATTTCCAATAATAATCTAAAGAAAGTTTTGACTTTCATGGGTACCCGTATGATTTACTAGAACAATAAATAAATGATCTTCCACCAACAAAAAAAATATGGCGTTTTCAAACAATCAAGAATACGCATTAATATAAAGGAAGAGAAGACAAAATGGTGGATTGAAATGAAGTAGCAATAATTGTTTTAACAAATAATACAAGTTCGCTTTTGAAGACTATGAAATGGGTGCGTCTGAGTGAGAAAAGAAGTTGGTCACCAGACAAAGAAAGTCACACGTTCGCTGTGTGTATATGTGTATGCGCAAGTTGAACAGTTGACTCTGACTGAACAATCTGTGTGATTGCTGAGAATCTGTATGTGCATGTAACAGTGTCAAAGAGACAAACGTGATCGATTCAAATTAATCTGGTAGATATCATTTCTTATATAGGGATTTGTAGGGTCAAACAGTCTTCTTTTTTCTTTTTCTTTTTTTTTCATTAAGTCGAAAGAATGTATTTCGATCCGTCAATCTAAGAAAGGCATTTTCTTTCAAACTGTAGCAATTTACCCGGATGTTGTCGGCTAAATCTTTTGAAGTCCGAGTTAGATTTTAGTTCGAAAAATGCTATTCTTATTGGCCCTAAAATAATTTTTGAATTTATGCAGAGCCATATTTGGTGGATTTACTTAAAGTTACTTCAGTATATTTCGAAACGAATAATATGCGTTGTAATGGAGCAGTTAAGGTGAAAATAACATTCTTCCACTTGATTTACTATCACGGCATCCTTTTGTTCCTTTGTTCTATCACATTTCGAAACGATCTGAGTTTTTTTAGCACTCGGTTGCCATTTTATTGCAACTTTCGCATCACATTGAACAAACTGCACCTCCAATTGCTCTGTTCAGCCAACTCATCCATTTGTTGCAGTCGTTGATATGAAACTTAAAGCGATTTCCATTATTCTGTTCAAACATGCACGAAAAGAAAATAGTACACAGCGAGAGAAGAGGAATATTTTCTCTTTGAAAATGCCCATTTCGGCATTTTAGGGCGAGTGCACGTCACTCTTTAAAGAAGAATAAGAATCGTGTGTATATTTGTGCGCATGTTAACATTGTGTGCGAACGATCTTCTGGTTAAGAAAAGAACATGAAATTGTTCAGAAAACTATAAAAGTGAAAAAAGACAAATGAAAAGAGGAAACGCCAACTGTGTAGAAAATGCCACGCTCTACGCTGTGGTGTAATGGTTATTGAGTAAGGAGTTCGAACCTTACCCGTTGCCCCATACAACTAGCTTTGCACCGAATCTAAGCGAGGCTTACTAAATAACTGGGCACCTAATCAAAGTATAATCCTCATTGTAGACCACGAGTTGTGAATTCGATCTACACTCAGTGTCCATATTTTGGGCCTTGTACCAGGTAAAGATTTTGTTTTGCAAAAAGAAAAAAGATGGTCAACCAGGATATTTTTTGCGTGATAACGTTTTTAATGAAAGCAGTTTTTGTAATTATTGTTCCATATCAAGAGAAAATGCATTAATAGTAATAAATAAAATTAACTGTTCCTTTCTGTTACCTGTTTCCTTATACTCAAATCTCTCGAAGAGTGAATGTAATGTGTGTAGTAGTAGTGAAAGGGAAGAGGTTAAGGAATAAGGAAAGAAAAAAAGATCTCAAATAATAAACACATGTTGTTGGAAATATATCGTACTTCTGAAATACAATGTTTAATAGGATCAATAGATGGACATACGTCCTGGAGGATTGGACACTTCGACATGGTGTAATGGTTAGCAAACTAGTCTCGCCATTTCAATTACGACTGAACAGTGAGTTCGATCCTCACTGCGTGCCCCATACTTTTGGCCTTGTGCCACATCTAAACTACGTTTAGAAAAATGGTTTCGATCAAGCCATTGCACAAAAATGAATAAGGAGGATGTGGCAAGTTTGAGTGCCTTTTTATTCGACTGTGAATTAACATATCGGGAAGGCGTGGAGATTTCTCTTCCCAAAGTTTTAGAGAGAATGTTCGCCTATTAGCAAAAACATGGAGCCTGAAACTTCTAGAAAGTAACTAGCAAAAGGACTGTAAGATTCTCATTACCTTTCTACCCATCTCTCTCTCTCTCTCTCCCCTTCAGTGGCAAATATTTGGTAAAATTTTCCTACTCAGAGCAATAAAGAAAATAAAGGCACACCATTCATGTTGCGCTATTTAACATTTACGATCACCTGAAAAAAAAAACCTTCCTGCTTCACACCAGCATGTCTGATGCTAATCTCCAAACGAGTGACTCGTTGCGCTTTCTCTGGCTTATATTTTAGGCTGACATGAAGTGGAAAATATTATATTGAATCCATTGCTCAGTTTGCTTCTAAGAAAGTTAGTTCACTGTGTCATGCTAGACATATTTTCTCTTCTGAATCTATTATACATATAAGTCTAACATTCGTCCAAGCTTTGAATACTGCTGTCATATATAGTCCGGTGATCTTGCTGTATATTTGGAGATTCTTTATAAAATCCAAGAGAAGAATCAGCAATATTGTTAGTCCCGACCTGGCATTTCGGCTTTAGTTATTTTCACACCACCGTAATTTAGCTTCTTTATGCCTAAATTCTTTCATGGTAACTGTCCGAATGAACACTTCACCATGGTAGCTAGACTTCAGGAATTTAAGCGCACTACTAGATTATCGGCAAGATATAACCTTGATTTCTATGGTAATAGCTTCTTTTGCCGCGCTTCTCGCTTGTGGATCTCTCTTCCGGCTCTATGCTTTCCAGCCACCTTTAGCAAGAAATAGACAATTCAACTTAAGTATATTTGTCTCAAGAAGGCCGTAGATACTAACGTTGTGATACAACCGACTCGACCCACCACGAAATTGATCGTATTTAACATCTAAAGTGATAAACGCAACGAATTAGATTCTAAATAAAAGTAGAGAAAATAAAATCTGGTAGAACATTTAGCATCAATATACTCGTGTGTATGTGTGTGTATATATACATACATACATATATATATATATATATATATATATATATATATATATATATATATATATATTTGTACCAAGGATGTACAGCAGATTTTACTAGTCCTTGAATTTAATGATTGGCAGTTTTGATGTGTCAATCTCCGTGTTTTGAAAATCGAAAACTTGCGTTTAACTTAATCACGACCTGGAGAAAGCGTTAGAACAATCTTAGTTTCCAAGGCAATAAATAGGTATAAAATAATGAAATAAACAGATTTGACGTGTGTCACAGTAGTGGGAGACCGTGTGAATCGAAATCACTACACTTGTGCAACAGGATTTTTATCCATCTTCCTAAGGCAAATACCTTCTCTATCATTATGATTTTATCCTAACCCTTTAACAACAAATGCTTATAATTGCCGGGAATCCGTGGGAATTGCACTTATTACGTAATACACACACACACACACACACACACACGTTTTATTAGATTCCATCGACTAGGAAGGTCTATCTATTCAAACTTTTTATACTATCTTTCTAATTTCCGAATAAGTTGTACATCGCAATTGAAGTTATGAAACAATTGCTCAAAGTTCATGTTTTTTGCCGGTTACATTCCTTACATATTTTTTCCGTTTAGGTTACGACGCCATTTTGAACTAATCTCAATTCCACCAATCTACGTCATAATTTCATTTAAAAATGTTGCTTACCATACTGACAACACCGCGCTTTTAACAATGACTGATATCCGAAAGTACTTGAATATAACAGAAAAAAAATAAAAACTTTTGAAATTTTCTCATAATTTCTTATTGGAAAGCTATAATAAAGGTTGAATAGACAAGACCATGTCAATGAAATATATTAATTATCTGAATTATTTCTTGCTTCTCTCTCTATCTCACGCATATATATAAGAAACACTGAGACACAACTGCGAAAAAGAGACAGTGTTTAGTATTTTAGGATTGCTTTGATCAATATTTCGGTTAAATATCATTTGGCTCTGTACCAAAAGCGTCATCATTTCTTTTCTTTTTTTTTTATTCATTATATCATCTTTTCTGCCAATTGGTCACACTTCGCTAGTTATGAACCATCAGCTTCCATCACCGAAGCAATTTCAACAAAGAAAGAAAAAATCTTTCAAAACGTCTTTGAATAAAACAAATAACTCAGTACTAATGATTTTAGATTTCTTTTAAAATTATCATTTATGTTGCATTTGAGTTTAATGTTTACTCTTTTGGAAAATAAACAGGAGTGAATAGAAAAACGGAAAATAAAACATTGTTTAACAACCACCATTATCTCCTGGCAAGCATTTCCATCATTACACTGTGCTTTATTTTAGACGGCATTAAAAATAAAAAACAGTTTCAAGAACGCTTAACTTGTGAGCAGTTGCTATCACTCAACGTTTGCTAATTTACCTTTTATAAAGGCTTGAGATACGATGTTATATATTAGGCTGAGTTGTAAATAATTCCCGTTTTTGTTTAACAACTTTATTCCTTAAAAATAAAGTACAATTAAATGGTTTTATTCAGTTATAAACTTGTAATTATGTGCAATGACTTGTTGCCAGTTATCAGCTTGGTGTTAACGTTTGAGTAAAATTCTGTTTTAATATTTTCGATAAAATCTTTAGTCTGGTTTTCATTAGAAAACGTTTCCTCGTCAAAGCAATTTGCAGTGATCGTATTGGTACCAAAAAATTAATAATTACTTGGTGCTAGGTCAGGTAAATATGGCGAGTAGAAGAAAACAGAACAACAGTGTGTTATCTTTGCCTTATGCTGCCTTACATCGTAATGTAGAACATTTTTTCCTATGGAAATGTTGAAGCTGCCTGATGTATGAACGTGGATTTAGTGTTTCATTGCAATTTAAGAACTTTAAATGAATAATACTCCGACGATTCTATCATATGCACAGCATTACCTTTCTTTTATGGAGCTCAGATTTGAAGATTTATCCTTGTTAATCAACTGCCTTTTTACCATTGTTGTATATACGAACAATTAGCTAGCATATCCTCGACATTACATCTGGTTCACAAAACCGGAATATTGGTCAACGTAATAGACTGCCAGTTTATTACTGTCTTGCAAATGCTTGTCATAGCATAATGTGTCTCGAAGACCATTGCCAGTGTAGATTCTGTGGCAACGTCACCTTCCTTGCACTACAGAAGAAGGATCGGTGTATACTGACACCAATGTGACAGTGGATAATGTGACTTGAAAATCTTTGTCCTTTTTTTGTCACACGTGTCGGTAATCCACGTTAAACTTGTGTAACGTGTTCGATCATAACAGTGAACCTCTTATCTGCGATTCTATTCGAAATTAAGCTTAGATATTTAGCATGCAGATCTCAAAGACTTTAACACAGGTAAAGTGTGTTCGTTCCTCACTGGATACTCTACCGTACTAGCTTCGTTACGGTCTGATCTAAGTTAAAAAAAAAAAAAAAAAAAAAACACTACCTAAAAAGCAAATATTTTAAGTTGAATTCTATGCGCATACTGTAGTGTGATACTTGGCTAGTTAATAACGCAGACCATACGCAGTGAGTTTTAACCTTCTTGGATGCTCTACCAGTGAGCTCTCGAATCAGACTAATTTTAGTAAATTCTGGGACATTTGCTGTAGAGCAATAATTTAGAAGCTACAAACGCGGGATATTGGCTGGTTTTCAAACACTACTAATGTGGTTTTCTGCAGGACAGTTTTCAATATTTTACCGTATTTCATTATTATTATTGAATCCAATTTAATCCAAGACAACAAAGCATTTTAGAATACCAAAAAGAACAAAAATTTTAATCGCACACCCAAATAAAACTAAGCATTTTTTTTCTCGGAAAGGATATTTTATGAGAATAAACTTTCCGGGTATATGAAATGTTTTTTTTTTTTTTATGAGCGTTGCTTAGATGTGGCACAAGGCCGGAATTATGTGGCACACAGTGAGAATCGAACTCACTACACAGTCGTCCGGGTAGGTGAAATGTGTAGTGAATGCACCAAGCTTTAAAAGAAATCTTGATGGATTCCATGGTGCGGTGCCCGGGAGGTGTCAGAGGAAATTTTCTGAAGAATATAAAAACAATATTTTTTTAAAAGGTGAAAATTCCATTGGTGGAACGAGTAAAAGACGAGAAAATCTTAAAGAAAATGGCAACAGAAAGAACGCTTATATTCAGAATCAGGAAAAGACAGCTGAAATTCCTTGGACACCAAATGAGGAAGGATGGCTTGGAAAACTTATGCTCGCTATGCTGCGTGAATGTTAAGAGAGAGAAGACAGCGAGTTACTTACCTGTCAAGATTTTGTCAATTTATGTCAGGGAGCGAGCTTTAACAAAGGGCGGAAAACTGCTAAGCCACACGAAAATTGTGGAGAGTCATGAACGCCAACGTTCTGAAAAGACGCCGTATATAGAAGATTTAATATTTTAATTATTTTACTTTTATATTTTTTTTTTAATTGTTGAATGTGTATTTTTCATTGTATTTTATTCAGATTTCAGGCATAATTAAAAAAAAAAATAATTTCGTTTTTCATCACAAAGATGATAAAAAGACGAAATAAAGTTAACAAAAATAACAATGAAAAATTTCAAAGACGTCTTCCTTCATGCATTTAGAAGTGAAACAACCAAGAAATTTAAATCTCATACAATCGCAAACATTTTACAAACACAAGAGACCTAGTTCTGTAGTATCGTTTGTTAATGATTTTCAAAATCTGATATGCCTGCATCATACTTAATTATAAAACCCAGGTTGTGTGTGTGTCTGTTCGTTTATATATTGGATCGGATTTCCTACATTTTTCAACCGATATCAACAAAACTTCACAGGACTACGTAAAATTACCTTGCGGTGGTTCTGACAGCAATTGTTTTTGCATGAAATCAATTTGAAAACACGATTAAGAGACATCACTGTTGCCAGAATGAAAGGGGGACAACTCATATCGAGTTATACTTATAAAACCCAGGTTGTTTCTGTGTGTGTGTATGTGTTCGTTTATATATGGGATCGGATTTCCTACATTTTTCAATCGATTTCAATAAAACTTCACTTTTTTTTTGGCAGGTAGTGTTTCTTATTGTCTTGCACACTTTTTTCTTTATTTTTACATTCAGAATGCTTTAAAAATTCCATTTACAAGACAATTGTTTATAATAAAATTCTATTCAATCGGTAGACTCATAACGATTGAAAACAATGTTTTTGTTTGAGTTTGACCAAATCGTAAAAAAAAAAACTAATTAAGACATGCGTGTCCGTCAACCTTAAACAATAATCTTTTTCAATTTTAATTTTCAGTCTTTATGATGGTCGATACTTGATCTATCTCTTACTGTTACATCCCCAGGCAACACCGGGCTCTACTGCTAGTATTTAATAAGACTGCGACATGTTGCAAGCTAATGTCTTCTTTTTTTATGTCTCGTATCCAAAAGCTGTTTATGCTACCTTTTATGCCACCCTGCAATCTTCTTCCCACAAACGCAACTTTGAAAGCTTATCACTACTCTATTGCTATTTCCATGACAAATGTTCGGACGAGCTACATTCTTTAATTTTACCAATTCAGTTTTTGCAGCTAAGACCCACCATACTGCGTCCACGGAGTTGAACGACAATCTCTCTCTCTCTCTCTCTCTCTCTATATATATATATATATATATATATATATATATATATATTCCAATTCTAAGGAGGAAGTTCAATTCACCTTTATCGCAAGAGCTGCTTTCGTTTTCCCCAAACCCTACAACGATAACCTCGTCAGTGGTCAACCGTTGCCTATCCTCTATATCCACATAATACGACGTTTACATTCCTATCACACACTTCATTCAGTAATCCTCTGCCTTGAGTGGTTCTTCAGCATTGTATTGAGTGAATATTAATAATATAATTAGCCTTCAGTATTAGTAATGGCTAGTGAGCTTATCTAGCATGTTGTTACTTTACTATCGCACCAAACTAAACTAGGCTTACTAAATAGCGATTTTAATACAGTAAACAATATTTTTGAATTTAAAAAATTCTGTCGTTATTTGACAACTGAAAAATTACCTCGTTGTATTGTGGGGGCAGGGACTGAAATCTAATTTTAACATTTTTTTTTTTTTTGTCACAAGCAATGTATAAAATACCAGTAATTTACTGCCTGTGATCTCTTATCACCAAAAAGCACAGTTCTTATTTGAACGATAAATTGACAGAAGTCAGGGTTGTCATTATGTCTTTCTTCTGCATAAGAGAGGCACAAACAGAAAAATAGTTTTCTATTTTAAAGAAATTACAAAGAGATCTTTTTTAGTCGGTGCAAGAAGTCAGCATAAAAATAAAATATTTAAATTGATTCTCTATTTTATAGGCAAGTCGAATCTGTATGCCTCGAAGCTTGATGATGATAATAATAATAAAAACGAGAAAGATGTAAAAGAACAGAATGCGCGCGTGTGTATGCGAGAGAGATTGTTGGATTTATTTTTAAGAAGAATGCCTGGAGACAGCCTTTTGTTATTCGCTAAGATTTGTTCATCTTTAACTTTTCCTTACTGTTTGTCTCAGTTGCTTTATAATATTTTCTTTTTCATTTTGACTATAACCCTTCCCACCACTCAGCTTTCTCTCTACATTTTTCTTGATTAATTCCTCTCTATATCTTGCTCTAATTCTCAGACTTCTTTTTCTTCTCACCTCTCTCTCTCTCTCTATATATATATATATATATATATATATATATTTATATATATATTCTCTTTTCTATCTATATTCTTTTCATTGTAAGTCACACTTCCGCACATTTCAGTTATTCTTACTCTCTCCTTACTCTCTTTTGTCTCCACTGCTTTTCTTCTTACATTTTTTTCACTCACACTCAGTTCTTATACTTTTGCTTCCTTTCTACTTTCCTCCATCCGTGACTCTCCGATTTTCATTACTATTTCATTCTCTCTCTCTCTCCCCGATGTTTCCTCCGCATCTCTCTCCCCGATGTTTCCTCCGCATCTCTCTCTCCCCGATGTTTCCTCCGAATCTATCTCTCTGTCTCTCTCTCTCTCTCTGATGTTTCCTCCGCATCTATCTCTCTCTCTCCTGTTTTTCCGTCTTCTCTTTTATTCTTAGATATCATTTCTACTTTATTCTCGATTCTTCTCTTACTCTTTCTTCCATGCATTTTCATGTTCTAATAATTTCGTTTTTAATTTTTTTTTTTTTTTCCTCTTCGTTATTTATTATGCTGAGCTTTATACAATATCAGGTCAAAATGGGAAAATGACAGAAGTAAAATGCTGTCACGTCAAACCTCCATTTAGGGAAGCATCTCTAACTTATCTCGAATACTAACCTTTGTAGCCCGTGAAAAATGCGTAACTATATTAGCCATGAGAAATGCTAGATTTTATACTTAATTTTTAAATTTTCGCTTATGCGGTACAAATCGGAAAAGAAAATTTGGTTTGTGTGGCTCCAAATTACCACCAAAGGGAGACCTATCTGTTTATCCTAAAAAATCAGCATTCGAAATATATTCTTTTATCGAGTTGCAAACACCTACTGGAAATAAGAAACTAAGAAAGGAAGTTTTAAGAAAAATAGGAACTACAAGAAAACGTGGCAGCTGAAATTTCTGAGTTATAATGAGAAAAGAGGACTTTGAGAAGTCAATACTTAGAAGACATTAAAGTCAAAATGTAAGGAAGAACAGAACAATTTTGGTGAATGGGTAGCAAAACAAGAACAAATAGAAAAGGGTTAAAAGTTACTTAGTTAAACAAAAAACTGAAAGTTGTGGAGGGCCGTTACTGCACATATCTTGAAATGATATGGCTTGTAAAAGAAAGGAAGTAGCATGATCTAATAATTGAGTCGTTTTCTACGAATTTTCGACCCTTTGTAAGTTATTTAAAGCCAACAAATATTTTTAGATTTTAAGAATTTTCTTTTAGATACTAATGGTTTAGTGATACAAGTCTTACTAATTAACCCATAGCTGGGACGAGAAGAGGTGGATTTTGACCTTTCCCAAGGGCATTTGTGCGTAAGTGAATATAACGAACCCAGCGGGAATTAGAACACGGCTCTCCGATTAACAATTCCGAGAGATTATCCATTACACCACCCACAAATTTAGGCGTACAGCACCTGGTATTCCCAAGCGGTCACCCATCTAGGTACTAACCAGGCTCAACGTTACTTAACTTATTGTTAAATAAATACAACCATAAAAAGAGCTTTGAGACGAGCTCGTTACACATAACGTTACGATGGCCCCTCATCTTCATCCTTACTGTTATTTATTTTTTTGTTTTTTTTTCCCTTTTATCTTCTTTCCTTTCATCTTTTTTTTCTTTATTTTTCTGTTTAATTCTTTCTAGATGTTTCCTTCTTCAAACGTATTTCCCATCCCAGAAATGTAAACTTCGATTAGATCTGTTCAGTCAGGATTTTCGCGAACATCATTAAACATCATTACGTGCATATTGGGTTTTCCTTCCGGTAGTATCTGGTAGGATAACGGCTATCGGTGCGAAAAGTGAAATCATAGAGACGCGTTCAAATTCCGGTCTAGTCTCTTGCATTCTCTTTTACACTAATCCTCTCTGGAAAAGCATGAGTCAATCACTTCCCTCCGTCCTCGTAGCTATGAGTTAAATAACAGGATAGACTAGGGTTTCTTGCTTTGGATGGTAACCAAAAAATTATAAATTCCAAAGTGTTGAGACCGCAACGGGAAAACACTCCATTAAGATCGCCTATCGTCCGGTTCACGATCCTCTCCGATCTTTATCGCTTTTCTGTTTAGAGTTGGTTTTCCGATTCCTTAAAGTCTTCAACTCTATACTTCTAACGTCTCCGCCGAAACACTGACATTTTATTTGCTATTTATAATTTATTTCTTTATTTTTCCTTAATAGTAGATAGGTTTGCCTATCACTCAGTTCACACCCCTCTCCGCTCTTTCGAACAGGAGTAGAAGTTTATTCCTTATTTCCTGTTTAGGAGTGGGATTCCGGGTTTTTTCTAAACCCTTTTCATTCTCTGCTATTCCCAGTAACACATTGCGTCTTAGTGCATTATTTCTATCCTTGGAGTGGATTGATTAAAAAAATATTTCCCAAGAAAACATAGAAATTCACAAATAATAAAGGAACGCAATCTGTGGAGAGCCATAATCGCCTAGGGTCCTGAAAAAGGCATGACATTTAAAAAAAAAAATAATCTGGTGACATGAGAATGATCTCTACTTAATATTCCAATTATACTCAATATTCTTACCAAACTTTCACCTAATACAAGGCCTTAGAGACAATCAAGGTAAAGGGTTACCGAATGACATTTTTGTGTGAGCGTAAGAGGAGGAAGTAAGTGCAGATTATGAGGGTATGTAAGCTAGATAAAGTTTGACATGAAAAGGTTAAATGGATCCAATTCTTAATCGTACTTTTCAAAAGTCCTTTTGAGTTATTAGTGATGTATTACATTATCAGTATCTGGTAACCATCGCTGTCGATGCAATAGCAACTAGCTTTCTTTTTTCTTTGATAATGTCATCGTCTGGATAGTTTAAATTCCTTTTCCATCTTTACAGTCTTTCAATATTTCTACTTCGGTGTCAGAAACGTCCCGCTCGCTGCCATATTGCGGCATATAATCGTAATGTACATATTCCAATATCGTTCAGTTTTCAGTTGGTTTTATTTTCATTCTGTTGTCGGTATGGAATGACGATGTCTGTTCAAAAGTTTATTTTCTCTGTTTATAATCACTAAATTTGGTCACTCTTTGCATTGACCGAGTTGTTTGTGTTTCAAAGTCGTTATCTTCATCATCCGCAGGTCCTGATATTTCTTTCTTAATCAACTGCGATCTATTTTTTTTTTTTTTTTTTTTTTTTAATTAATTTTACTTTCTCAACATTTACTGTCTTGACCTGGACGACATTATCCGTCTGAAGATCTTTTCCAGTCTTTTGGCTTGTATACATTACTACTAGCTTCATGCATGTGTCGGAGTTAACTCCTCCTTAATTCCCAAATTGCCACTAGGGGGTCACTCTCTATATACTATAAATACTGGGCGACTTCTCGCCTAGCTCTCTTTCCGTCAGGCCTCGTGCTGCATCCCACCTCGCGTGGAAGTGAGGTAAATCCCCATTTTTTATTATTTCTTCATTTCAGCGAACACATCTACAACGTAAGCTCTCGCAAAAATCTTTACATCTTCAGTTGGACTTAACTTGAGTCTAACAATTTTCTTGTAGTTGGACCTTTTAATATTCTACCAGGAGTTACACACAACTCACAGAAACCCAACGGTCCACCACACATGATATTATGTATTCCCCCTGGCACGATCAGTCAGTGTTCAAACCCATGTAAAAGTGCAGATTTGTATACTAGAATTTATCTACTATGTCTTTTGACAGAGGAAGCAAAGATTTGTAATGATCTAACAATAAAAGGATTGGCTCTGCCGAAAGTGGGTAACCTGGCTCGTTTAGACCTGTATTATATCTATGAGAAAATGGCGATTCAACTCGGGAGAAGTAGAATGATTTGGTGAAATGGGGAGTTTAGTTTATTTAGGTTTGGTGATACGGCGATTGAAATTAGTGAATTGTCTGCTTGTTTCATTAAAGCGATTTCATCTCAGCAAGAAAAGGAATTTTTTGTGCAATATATAAACAACATGCCATTTTCAAACAGGAGTGTTTCGAAAAATTTCAGAAAAATCGATAGCTTTATAAAATGCTTGATATTTGCAAACTCTTTGGGAAAACCTTAATTTAGTTTATATTGTAAAACTCAGTAGGCAGCTAAATAAATTTCACTTTAGGTTCAGCCATCAGAAATTTCTCTCTCTCTCTCTCTCTCTCTCTCTCTCTCTCTCTTTACGTCGGGTTTATATGTACTCGTTGTTTCAGAATAATATGGCAATTCAAATTTAAGGAGCCTCGCGAATTAACAAGGATTCTAAAAGGTTTCCAGTTAATTTGCAGATTAGGACCCGCGCTTAGTTTACAATAAAAATTTCCCGAATACTTATATTTAGGTGTAAATGTACATGCTTCATTCAAAAATGAATTGATAAATTTGACTATCGTTTTGGAGTTATCGACAGTGAAAATTCGGATCCATTCACGTCGCGGCAGCCATTACTGAGATTGTTTGCATACATATGCTGCGGAACAGCTATGAGTGGAAGATTCACTTGTCTTGATTATTGCGCACGCAATATAGTTATGTTGCGCAGTAATTGAGACGAGTAAGATCAGTAAGAAAAAAAAAGGTCGTTAACTACGTTCTTTCGCGCTTAGCTTTCAGCTGCAAATGTACGCAGCCAACGACCTGAATGAATCCGAACGTTTACTGTCGATAACTCCAAAATAGATCGCAGTTGATTAAGAAAGAAAGAAATATCAGGACCTCGTACGCGAGCTACGGAAATTGCGGATGATGAAGATAACGACTTTGATTATCAAGTCATTTTCGAATGAAGCATGTACATTTACACTTAAATGTAAGTATTCAGGAATTTTAATGCAAACTGAGCGCGGGTCCTAATTTGCAAATCAACCAGGTTTCCTTGAAATCGCGCAATCGAAATATTATCAGATTAACCAATAATTGATATATTAACAAATCTCATTCTCTTATTTCTTTTGATTTTTCTTTTTGCTGAGACACATTTTTCATCACATTTTTTCTTCTTTTCAAACTTCGACTAGATGTCAGTTATTTTTTTATGAGTTTTTATCTGTAGACTTCTTTATTACATATGCCAGGAAAAAAACAAAACAAGGATTATTTAGTTAAAAACTTACGGAAAATTTGCTAAAAGGCTTATTCTATTATATGTGCGATAACGCGTCTCTCCAGTCATTTCACTCGTTTATCTTCAGGACAGTATTGAATGTGGATGAATAGCTAGTTTGGTGTCGAGGAAGATAATAAAAAAAGGAAAAAACAAACAGAAAACAGATTTGAAAATTAAAAAAATAATTATACGATTTCTCATTTGTTCAAGCAGTTTTTCAAAAGTGATTTTTTTCTCGTGGCTAACAAAAGATTTCGGCGGGAAATCGACACTTGAGGCAAAAAGAAAAATTATATAAAAGTAAATCTTATCTAATTGTGTCATTCGAAGGTAGAAAGATTGCAGAAAATTCTAATATAAAGATAATGTACACTCTGAAGAAACGGTGATATGTGGGTAATGTGATTATAAAAAGACTCTTTTTCGCTGGTAAAAAGAACAAAAAAGAAATTGTAATAGTTTGCGTTAGACAAGTTTTGAGCGAAAATATAAAAAATGTAAAAAAAAATCTACCAAAATCAAATAATTATTGAATTTTAATAATACTCTTAGCATTTATTTAATGTAAAACTGAAGTTATGTTGAAGTCTTTACATATCATAATCTCACTTGATAGTTTAAACTTGGTTTTGAAGTGTTTTAGTCAAAAGTGGAACTGTCTTTAGGCATTAGTTGTCTTTCTAAGAAAAAGAATGCAGCGGGAAATAAAGCAAGCTGGAACGAAGAGCTTGAAGTAAAGTAACATTAAATACGTAATAATAGAAAATAAATAGTCAAGGAATATATTCAGATACATTTGTAATTCTTTTCACAAACAGATTAACCAGTTAGTTCGACAGAAAGTGTACAAAGAGAGCCGAGTTCAAATTCGAGCCAAGTCTGGGACGTTTACTTTCATAGAAATGCTCTTTGGAAAAAGATTAATCCGTAAATTTTTCCCACTAGCTATGGGCTAAATAGCAGAGTAGACTGATATATCCAGCCTTGGTTGGCCTTCTTCTTTTATGTCCCGTATCTCTTCGGGACGTAGGTGATTATAGTCCTCCACATTTTTCTGTCCCTTAATAAGTTTTGTCTTTTTATTATTTCTCCCAAACTCTGTCCTCCCATTCATTTGCTCAAGCCCATCATGTATGTTACGCGCTGCTTTCCTCTGTCCCTCTTTCCCTCAAATTGCCTCTTATATCAGATTTTCCAAGCCCTTCTTCCTCATTACGTACCCCTGAAATTTCAACTGCCTCTTCCTGATGTTAAGTATAAGTTTCATTTTTGTTTTCATCTTCTCCAAAATCTCCTCAATGCTCACATGTTCGGTTCATGGTATCCTCAGCATCTTTCTACAGAACCACGTTTCTGTTGCTTCAAGTCTCTTCTTCATCTTTGTCCAGCATTCGCTGCCATACAGGAGGACAGATACCACGTAAAAGTTCAGTACTCCTTGGGTGGTAAACAGTCTAAAATAATGAAAATTCTGTATTCCAAATTGTAGAGAATGTAACGTGAAACCACTCGACTATCGTTAGGAAGAATGCATAGCAATTCATAGCAAATATAGAAAAGTATTATATGGGGTTATTGACCAGTTACGTTTTGAAGATAAATAACATTAAAAGAAAAATTATACAAAACATAAAATTATTTGCCAAGAAACGATGCGGTGACAAGAATAGCTTTGAAGCAGGTTCGTAGAATATACAAAGTAGTAACTCAATACCTACCAAGGACAAAATTGAAAATATATATTTGACAACATATAAGCAAGGCAAATAAATGCGTAAACGTTACAAGTACGATGTAATATTTCACGATTTACCAAGATATAAATTGTTCGATTGAAGCCATTTTGTATGTAATAGAAAAAGAAAAACTTGAAGAAAAATATCTAAGTCTCACAATGAATCATTTAATATTTGACATGAAAGTTGCTATGCAACCGACAAAAATGAAAAAGATGACGCTTTGTACTAGACACAGGTTTATGATCCAGTGAATAAAAATAATCAAGGAAGTATTTTGTTTTAGTCTACAGATACGCAATGATTTTAAGCTAGAAAAAGAATTGTAAAAATAGAATTAATTTATTATTATTTTTCGGCTAATGTTCGGGTAGTATTTGTTACCCGTCCTGTTTTCTCCTTCCATTCGTAAGGATGTCGTCCCCACCCATCATGTTAATTCAGTGATTTATAAATATAAGTGTAGTTGTGGATTCGTCTACGTAGGGAGGACGTCCAAGCATTTTGATCTGAGAATAAAACAACACTTACCCCCCACCCAGGATTTTGAATCCGGATGCCAGGAAAAGCCAACTGACCAATACTTCTGGCTCTGCTATTGCAGAGCATGTAATAAATAGCAGGAATTGTGTGTCCGATTTTAGTGCGGACTGTTTTTCAATTTTCTCTAGGTCCCACTCCTCATATCACCTCAAGGTTTCTAGAGTGCTTGTATACCAGATCCCGTGGGCCTTCCCTTTGTAAACAGAGGGAATGCTGACTCGGTCTGAATGTTATTGAACTCTAGTTTTCTTGAAATTCATATTTTTTTTCTTTCCTTCCATTCGTTATATTAATTTAATTTACATGCTTATATATATTTTATATCCCAGAAAATAAACTTGATAAGGTTGGGACGAGACCCGTTGTTCTTTTTTAACTTTTTTAAAATGCCATATAAATTTTGCTTATTCCTAGCTTTCGTTAAATTTGGTACCATAAAAAACTTATTTAGAATAAATTTAATAAATAAAATAAAAATATTTTTTACTTTTGTTGAAAATTATCAAATATTAGGTTGGTGCAAAAATATCGTTTTCTGACGTTAAAAATACGTCAAAAAACGATATTATTTTTGCACCAACCTAATACTTACCATTTTGCCAGCTCATAAGGATAGGTCAATCAGCTAACTTCGTCTCTGAAACCAGATATTTGGATAAGCAACATAAAAGATCAAAGACTAAAGTGAATGGCAATACTAAACGCGCACACTACACTCTCCGACAACTTACCGAACTTAATATAAATGCATAAAAAAGAGGGTTTCGAGGTCAGTTCTCTCTACCCTTTCGCCATAAGGTGGTACAGGACAGGCTGATCAACTTCTCTAATCACCAAAGAACTAATCACGACAATATTACAAAGAAAGGCGTCTCTCTCTCTCTCTCTCTGCTACGAACTCTGTCGCATAAAAAGGATACAATATGTCTGCATAATAAAGAAAATAAATCTTTCCAAACAACGTTCGCTCAGCGCTCATCCATTTTGAATGTAAAAACCGACATTCTGCGCCAACCACAACAGATTCAAGTAAACAAAAGTTAGTTTTATTTCATAGAGAAGAGTTTGTTTTCATCTGAGTGTCGAGATTCCAAACATTTAACAACACATCTTTTAGATGAAGCGTAAAAACGTTTATTTTCTGAAGAAAAAGTATGAGCAGACCGTCAGTTGAAATAACATTCACATATTCTTTTCAGAAATATACAATAAAATGTTCAATTTTCCTCGCAGTGAAGTTTGTCTTATAAAGTAATTATGTGTTCGTAGAACGGTGAGAAATATGTGGACAGACTTACTTTGACATTCAGCCAATGTGTTTGTGAATTTGTAGACAAGGCCTTACTCGGCAGTTGTTGGCTATCATCTCTTCCATTATGTACGTGTGCCGGTCAAACTGGCCTCTGAAATAATTTTGAATCACCAGTTAGCAGTCGGCTCCTATTTTTATATCCATAAGGGGGATCCGAAACCGAATTTCACATTGGTTAGAAAATATTCACATTGGTACGCGAAAATATTTTCTTTGAATTTGCGGAAGTGATGAAAGGTGTCATTATTTTCTAAAGAATATATAAATGATATTTCAACTGACGTCCTGATTCTACTTTACCTTCAAAGAATAATCTTTTTTTTGTGTTCCATTTAAAATATTTGTTGTTAAATATTTGGAATCCCTACAACCGGATAAAAAAACCATGCGTAGCTGGATTGCTTTGCGTGGGGTAAAATTATCAAAAAGATTTGCAGTCCCCTGTTTGAAAGTAGTTGGAAGATGTGTTAATATAAACCAGGGGTCACACATTTTTTCTTTTTGTTACCATTTTTTCTTTCTATACGGGCGGTGTGTACAATTAGGTTGGTGCAAAAATAATGACGTAATAATGTCGTTTTTTGACGTATTTTTTAACGTCAAAAACGTCATTATTAGGTCATTATTTTTGCACCAACCTAATATTATGAAGATCAAACGTGACATCAAGGAAGTTCACCTCTTTTAAAATAGTTCTAAATGAATCGAAGCTTTTTACTGAACAGAGCTTTGACATCTTCATAATTCCCATTCTGATTTTATTCACATACTTGCCACTGCTATCCTTAGGAACAATTAGGCTATCATTACGATGAATCGTTACATCCCACTTATTAATTATATCCTTTAATTTATTATATAGTTCCAAAACATTTCACATATCTCCATATCAAAGCTCCGCATGGTGATATGAAAGCTACTTTGTGTGAAACTGGCAGTTGAGCTGAATTTTTTGCTTAGTTTCTACTGAGCTGTGTCTGTTTGATATTGGGCATTTTTTTAAACCGTAATAATTTTTTCTTTTAATCGAGTTCACATCAAGCAAATCAGTAAAGTCACCTGGATGAAACGAGTTACTGGCGTGGAAGAGTTAGAAACAGGAACATTGCTAAAGAGCAAGAATAAAGGAAAAGTAAAGTAATCAGGACAGTAGATAGCGATATGATAGAAAATTAGTGGTTATGATTACGGATACATTTATTATTATCTATTAGTATTTACAATTATATGTATATGTATATATACCGTAAATGCTGAGTTTTCCATTATTGCTATTTTTATTTTAAACATATACAAATCGTTTTCTATAACTTAAAAAAAAATGCTATTTATGATCATATCCATTAGTTCGAGTTTTTTTCATGCTAGATAAACAAACCGACCTAAACCTTATATATCAGTCAAGGCAGCATATGTTTGCTATCACTTTAGGTGAAATGCTTAGAACTTGGTTTGAAGCAAGATAGAATTTACTCAGCATCCCACCAAAATTGTTTGGGGGTGGGGAACACGACTACTACATATATAATATATTCTTCCCTTCCTCTTTTCTTCTGATATATCATAGGATTTTCAAAGTCAGGTACAAGGTTATAGCATTTTACAATACCCTCGAATCAAACTGATGATAATCTCAGAAATGCTTGCCCAGTGTTTCTGCTTGATGTCCGGCCCTTTCCTAGAATTGTCGAGTGTCATAGGAGCCCGCAGCAGACATGACAAACCATCAGTCAAACAAGTTTTATTATTATCGACCGACAAGAAATGTCTGTGCTTGTTTAAAATTTAGTACATTTTTCAACTTTGGGGAAACTACCCAAAGTTTTTGTTCGAGTACTTTCGACTATCTCTAATCATGATCATGGTTTTAAAAAAAGAATATTTATTCGATTCATCCGGTAGCATAATTCTGATTTAAACATGCGTGCATCGGGGCATGATGAAGTAACGGATAGTTGCTCGCGATGAGGAATCGGAGTGTGAAGTTCGAATTTCAGTCGAGTTCATTATAAACACTTAAACGCTAATATCCTTGGGAGATGTATGTCTCCATTTTTTCTCCCTCCAGCTATGGATAAATAACAGAACTGACTGGGCCCTTACGGTCTTGGCTGGCGACTAGTGTAAGAGAAGTAAGACGCTGACTTCAGACATCTTGGAGAGGGTTGGGTTTCACCATGCTCTTACCCAAGACACACTACTGCGGCTGCAACGTGTGTGGTGTTTCCTACGAACGTCACGGGTTACAGGACACGTGATCATGTTTATCGGATACTAGTTGCGTGTAGAATAATTTATAAATATATGTAATGGTTATAGATTTTATTTTTCATATTAATCTTTTAGGAACTACAAAATTCAACAGCCCTTGAAGACGAAGATATTGACTTCTGATTTATTTAATTTAGCGAATTACAAAAATTTACAAATAGAAATAATTATACTTCAGAGTAAAATGTATTTTTCTGTTCATATAGTTTTCGAGAGCGCGCGCGTTTTACTCATCCTTGCGAAATCAGACAAGGGCTAAAATACAACAATCCGTTGGAATCAAATTCACGAACAATAGCTTTTGAAACGATTTTTCTGTTCATAGCACTGAGTCGGGCGCTTTTCTCTCTATCTGTTTCAGTGAAAGGAGTTCAATTTTATATGCATTTTTCGAGTTCAGTTAAGTTTGATACAAAAAGGTAATAGCCGTCTCCGCTTTTTATTATAAATGATGGGCTAATTTTCTACTTTTGACGGCCAATTTTTACGGTCCAAGCTATGGACAAATAGGAAATCCCCCCCCAAAAAAAATTGAAGTCAGAACACTATGAAAATGAAGAAATGCATTTTATAGTGAAGGTGTCAGCAATACATTTTCACAGTAAAAAAAAAAATTACCAGCAATACATTTTTGTAAAAGAAATTACTAATGTTCCCAAGAAAATTAAATTTCGGCTTTGAATGACCCATAAGGAGTCGATATGCCGTAAAACAAAAACACCAAACACACTTGACGGCCAGATTTCATCAAGGTCACCAAACATATATATGGTAATCTAACAATTCCTATGAGAGACAGACCGGCATGCATTTCCACATCAACTTCAACTAATGGCTAGGTACCTGGCACGAATTTTCAGAGCAGTCTCTTTACTTATCTCTATTTTGGGACATAATTGGGTGAGACAGGCATGTTGGCCCTTTGTATCATTTCGGTGAAATCCAATTTCTCCGTTGGCCAGCGACTATTTCCCTGAATAAGATGATCTTTGGAAGCCTATAGTCCTTTATCCTTATCAAGTATCCTAGTCGTTTGTAATTGAGTTTTCTGTAGCATAGTTCAAACATCTGTGACTCAAGCCGAGTTCCGTATCTTAGTGCCGATGATAAAATTGTACCAAAGCACTTTTAGAATAATGCAAGAACAGATTTTGCTAGTATACAGGGTAGAATCTTGCACCATCTAGACGGTTTAATGATTTCATGGAATCTGGTTTCTGTGTACGTTTTCTGCTTCTCTCAATAAGTTCATAGTCAACCAAAGGCCTCATTAACCTTGTCCAGTCTGTTGTCCATTTCAGTCTCTAGTCTTGCGTCGGGGGAATTGAAGCTACTTAGGTAGGTGAAGTGCTGGACCATTTCCAGTTTTGCCAGACCAATGGAGACGTAATGTTGAATTCATCAAGATTGACCTCCATGCCAAAGAGTCCTGTGGCCTTTACAAAGAATAGTGTTACCTGTTTGAGAACAGGTCTTTCTGTAATTGACCATAGCCACGTTATCTGCGAAGCAAAAACTCTCTGACCAAATGCATAAAGATTTTTTTAATACGCCCGAAGGCTAAATAGATTTCCGTTTTGCACTGAGAATGTACACGATATCCTATCGCCTGAAGTTTTTCACGTAAATGCTAAAGAATATTGAAAACAGTGAGGGTTCAGAGTTTATATCTCGAAGTGTCAAAAACACTTTACGTTATATTTAAGTCGTGTTCGATTTGAGGTCACCAGTTTTGTAGTAATAGTAGCAAAATAGTTCAACTCGTCTCCTATGATACTGGCTCTTTAGCGATAGAAGATTAATAATGGTATAAAAAATTTGCATAAAGATGAGTAAAACTGGTATCAAAAAAGATCAAATAGAAAATGAACAGTATAAAACGCTTAAATGAAATGTTAAAGAAGTCAATAAAAATTACTCGGAGTTGCAAATATCTGTTCAATATTTTGCGAAAATTAAAATAGTAGTTTATATTACAACTTAGCGTCTGAAACAATTTTAGCATACAAATTAATTCCTTTAAGTTAGTTTACCTAGTATCACATTCTAAGCGCACCTTTTATATCATAAAGAAAAATAAATAATTAAAATTAAAAAAAAAAATGCCGAACCTCCCTACTTGAATCCGAAAAGTCAATTTGCTTAAACATACACTTTTTGCCGGAAATATTTTATTTCCTGCTGACTTGACATCATTTACATTCT
This sequence comes from Acanthosepion lycidas, assembly GCA_963932145.1. Lineage (NCBI taxonomy): Eukaryota > Metazoa > Mollusca > Cephalopoda > Sepiida > Sepiidae > Acanthosepion > Acanthosepion lycidas. The sequence continues at coordinate 129,483,773 of OZ010571.1, forward strand.
GGTTTATGAGTTCAATTATTTTATACTTGTTTATAAACGGTGTAGCAACTTGGTATGACTGTAAATTACATTATTGTTTGCCATTAACAACTAAACGTGATATGATACAAGTTTTAAAGGTTTATTTATCACCAAAATGCAAATATCATCTCATATGAAATTGAAATGAATTACACTGCATTTCGAACGCTATTTTTCGTTTTAATCGCTGCAGGGCATTTCAGTGGTTGGTCGAGATTTTTTATTTTAATTATTTTTTTTTTATTATTATTAAGGGAAAATTGTGTTCAGAATATGAAGCTAGGTAAAGCAATCTAAGGTAAGTAATTCACTGTTATGTTAAAATCGTTTACGACCTTAAAATGGAAGATATCCAAATTGTACTACTATATAAAGTTCGATGAGTAGCAATTTTTCTTCTTCAAGTGAAGATAGGAAATTTAGACGTTACGTTACTTTTGATTTTATGCTTGCGAGATTGGACTTTTAAGATACACATACAATATGTTGATGGCAGACACTAAAAGAAAACTACAGGACCGCCAAGACAAATTAGAAAAGGAAAGCGAGAAGAAAGGACAACAAATATCAGCTGTTAGTGTACAACTCTCATCAAAATAAAAAGTTCAAAATTCGAACTACAATTTGGTTCAAACGACTATAAATATTTAAATATCTAGCAAGTGTTTTGAACAGAGGATGGAAAATGCGACATCACAACTGTTATGCAATATCCATCCTCTTGTATAGCAGTGAATGCTTAACAATTTCTTCATAGATGAAAAAAAATGGAGGCAACAGATATATGACTCTATGGAAGGAGGCTGAGAATACTATGGACGGAACGTGTAAGCAACGCAGAAATTTTAAGAAAAATGATAACAAAATGAACAATTATACTCAGAATCAAAAAGAGCTGAAATTTCTTAGAAGCATAATGAGGAAGAAGGGCTTGGAGAATTTAACAATCACAGGATATATCAAAGGGAAAGGAGACAAGGAAAGGCAACGGACCACCAACCTTACTTTTTTTTTGGGAATGGATGATGGAACTGGTGGTGGGACGTATGGCAAGGGGACAAACTTTACTGAAGGCTAGGAGGTTGTGGAGATTTATGACCGCTCCATCCTGAAGAGATACAGTCCATAGAAGGCGTTTTATTGATAGGTCATTTTTTTTTAATTTTATGTCTGTCTTTTCAGTTTTTTCTATTGTAATGGGTCATATCTATAAGATCCTATGTTAGGCTTGAATTTAACGAGAAACGCAAGCATTTCGCTTACGATCTCTGTACTTAAAAAAGTATATATCAATTACTTCCGCTTAGTGAAAGGGTATATTTAGTGATAGTTTATGTATATTTATGAGATGAGTCGTGATAGTATTGTGAACATAGGGCTTCTTTTTTTTCTTTTTCTGAACAAGAAAACTGGAATGGAATGAAATTAGAAGCAATATTGTACATTTAACATTTTATTGCCTTAGAAAAGCTCAATAGGAAGCATTAGAATCCACATCACTAAAGCCAACCCTATGGCTGAGATACGTGGATAACACCTTCATACTCTGACCACACTAGGAAGATGTCCAGCTACTACTGGACCATGTGTACTCAATAAGATCATCGATGCAGTTAACAACGGAGAGAGAAAACGACAACAAACTAGCATTCTTGGATGTATGAATATTTCAAACAGAGCATGGTTTCATGACATCCGTATACTGCAAGGCAACATTCACCGGAAAATAACTTCAACTCCCACCATCCATACAGTGTAAAGAAAGGCATAATCCGCTGCTTACAACATCGAGCAAGTCATAAGTGACGGACCAGAGATATATGAACAAGAAATGATCAGTATAAGCAGTACCCTATAACGTAAAAACTACCCTGGGTATGTAGAGTACCGTGACGGTGAAGATATAAAGAACACACGTGGGTTAAAATTTCCTGCTAGCCGGCCCAGCTACATGAGAATGTTGGACTTTAATTAAGTCCAAAGAAAACAAACAAGACAGATAATTATATACAAACAAATATATGTATTAACAAGTTACAAGCACATGGACAGTTACATTGAGTTTGTGTGTGTGTGTGTGTGTGTGTGTATGTATGTAATGTGGGGAGTGTTCGTACGTACGTGTATTGTTCTTAGCGTGTTCCCAGAATTTGGGAAACGCTGTATTGGTGAGAGCTCACATATTGATCTTAGCTGAAATGAAGAGAAAAGAATTACCCCACCTCATCAACGCGAGGTGGTATAAGGCCCAAGGCCTGAGGGAAAAGAGAGATCGAGGCAAAAGGTCACCCAGTATTTATAGCCAGGGGAAAGCGACCTCTGGTGAAGGGTTAAGGAATTAAGGAGCTAACTCTGACAGGTACATGGCCGCAGCTGCGACAAACTGGGATAGAAGAGGATAACTGTAACAACACCCAGATAACAGCTTCGGTCTGCCTACCGTATGTGAAGGGATTATCGGAAAAATACAAAAGGGGCAACCTTCAAAAGTGGTTCAACACTTCGCAGGCACCTCTTCCGAGTAAGATCTTGTATAGAGGAGAACATGACTAAGGACTGTGTGTACGCCATCCCGTGTAGATGTGGTAAGAAATATAAAGGAGAAACAGACCTCCCCCTTAAGGTAAAACTGCTAGAACATCGTAAAACCCTAACACGACATGAAATAGAAAAATCAGGAGTAGCTGACCACATACGGAGGGGAAAGAGAGATCACCGCCCCCTGATGGATGAGGTCGAATTAATAGACAGAACATCACTAGAAAATAGGAAAACTTAAGGAATCAGCACATATGCTAGACCGCAAAAATCCCAAATCCAGCCAAGCATAGAAATGAATACAATATAGGGACCAGTAATAATACGGAGTGCTAGGGAAAAACAATGAATAACAACAAAATTGCAATATGAGCTCTGGTAAAAATGATTACTGCGACATTAAATTTATGTCCCCAAAATTCAAACACTGAGGTCCACACGGACACATGGCCCAGTGGATAAAAGTGTTGGTTGGATCCAAAGAGTTGTGAGACTTTGTTCACTACTGCAGTAGCCAGATGAACAAAAACTTGGAGAGTTGAATTAAAGGGAGATAACTGAAACATCCGGAAAAGGCATAGTACGTCTATTCCGATAAAGGAGATAAAGGGTTCAGTTCGAAATACCAATCACCTGAAGAAAGCCGGAGCGTATTGTATATGGCAACAAAGATGAGCACAACAGCCCGAACAATGTAAATAGTCTAAATAAATACAATATCCCATCTCAGAAATATCGACCGATATTAAATAGGAAGAATAAAAAGTGGTAAAAGAAAGCCTGTTGACTGAGATGTTCTTGTTTGTAGGTACGGTATGGATAAATTCCTATTGAACTTGAGAGACTAACGCCGAAAATAAATAAATATATATATATATATATATATATATATATATATAAAGAAATATAGTCTTAAGGTGTGCTATATTTATGGAATAAAGTGCTCAATATCAGAGATAGAGCGTGTGTAAATGCTATATGCAATCGTCAGGCCTGACGATTGCATATAGCATGAAACAGACTGTCGCCTCTAAGTGTTGACTTCTATGTTCACTTTTATATTTATATATATATATATATATAACGGTTTATCAGCTTAAGGTATTTCTATGTTGTGTTGTGTACAATACGACCCGTAGTTCGCTGGGAACTAAGAAAGTCGAAGGGAAAAGAAAACACATCCTGTCTCTCCAGTATTCTATGGGTAAATAAATAAGATCCTGAACCATTTTCTTTTGTACTGCTTTTCTTTTTTTTTTTTTTTTTTTTTTTTTTTTTTTGTCGACACCATCAAGCACTCGTTAGATGTTCGTTAGTGAAAAAAATGTGGTAATTCTACAAGTACACCGTTCCTTAACTTCGTCACCTCGGTAAAATCTAGCGTTTTCAGTGTGTAAAATCCATATGGGTATAATATTCAGTTAAAATGTTATTACTCGACAAAAATACCTCAGAAGAGATTTTGTTTCAAATCAATTGCATTTTTTTTTCAACAAAACAAATATTTTCAAACAGCTGACACTACTGACGCCTTAAAACAATCTCATCACTTCAAAATGTAGCTTTTTTTTTCTTTTTTTTTTTTTTTTTAATTCAATTATTGGTTCAAGGAATTTGAAGTAACAACAAATTTTTCTGCTCAAGGAAATCACACCGGAAGCAAGTTACTATTATCTCCCTTTCTGCATGCTCTCTAATTTGAGAAAATGACAAATGAATGGATGATTGTTTTCATATTCCCTTCAGCTGGAAAAACAAGATAACAAAGCAAGGAAACAGATTAATTGCTCAAAATGCAAATTTTAAAAAATTATTTTTTTTTAAGAATCTGGAAAATGATTGGGTTATCTCAATAATTGTAGCAGCCAAAGGAATTAAGTGTCAGTCTTCGTTTTGAATATGATCAAGAGAAAACAAAATGAATAAAAATACATCATGCCATAATCTGTTAGGGACGATATTATAATCCTCATATCGTTTGTTGCTGATAAATTATAGCAGACATGGAAAATAATTAGAATAATTTTTTACAATCAAAAATGAAAAAAGGACAGAAGATAAGCGTTAAAAAAAATCAGAATATTCGTTAATGATTTTTTCGAACGCGTATTGTTAAATTTGTTGTTTTTTATCAAAACATTTCGATCCTTCTCTTCTCGAGTATCTGTTTCATTCAGTAACCTTCAGAGAATTTCAAACAAAGCGTTTTTAATTCTATGTTTTACACATTTTGACTGTTATGCTCCTGTTGGATTTACCAAATATGTAGGTGACCTTATCTATACGATACGAATATTTACCAAAATATTTATAATAAAAAGAATAAGTCCAGAGAACGTACATTCAGTTTTCATTTTATTTTTAGAAAAATAACATGTTAGAAAAATCTTTAGAAATGTGTAACATGGCTTCTTTCCAAACCTGAAAATGAAGGCTACAAAAGACGTTTTCATGCAGAGGACCGTGTGGGATTGAGTGTTGTTGAATTAGAAACATGTGCTGTTTATTTCCTGCTAGAAGAAGGTCCAACTACAAGAACATAGCGGATTCAAGTTAAGTCCAACCGAAGATGTAAAAAAAACAAACAAGACCAATATACATATATGTCAACAAATATATGTATTAAACAACAAATTTACAAGTGACAAAGACATTAGCATTTGTGTCTGTGTGTGAACGTAAAGAGTTTGTATTTTGTTGAATGTTCGCACGTACGTGTATGTGTGCATAATGTTCATAGCGTCTTCCCATTTGTGGGAGACGCCATCTTCTGCGAGAGCTTACACTGTAGATGTGTTCGCTGAAATGAAAAAGAACGAGGCAAGAAGTCGCCCAGTATGTGTGTAGGGAGAGCGTCCCCTAGTGAACAGTTATGGAATTAAGGAGGAGCTAACTCCGACATACAGTCTCAAATCCATCACGTCATCTTACAATGTACCCATGTGTCAGGAACGCCTGTCTAGTCATAAACTGTCCTATCAAAAGATATTCCTTTTATACTGACCTTTTATAGGTCACCTGAACGGACAATCGCAGTGGCTACTAACTGGGAAGGCAAAAGAAAGTTAACGTAACGGCCATTGTACACTCCAGCTATCTATCTTCTTACTAAGTAACCATCTAGGACAGTAGTTCTTAAGCTTTCTTGAGTTATGGACTTGTTTAGTCATGGGCTCCTATAAGAACTCTCCTTTCATAGATAGATGCACAAGCAGATACTCACAGTCTGATTGTTTTTTCATAACACTTATACGTGCATTTCTCCATACTGCACCTTCATGAGCGCTATACAAACTTCACTTTTCAGCCAGTCACGCTTGAAAGAACTGGCAAGTTAATCCTCACCAATATATGAGAAGTTAATCAAACCGCGGTAAACCGTGACAAATTAGAATTATCACTTGCACTCATGGAGAAGCAAAAGATAATGGTCGTGCAGAGAATGGTGGCACACGTTAAATGGTAAACACAGGCTAAACAAGTGTTGAGGCGTCTGAAAGTCGGCACTGTAAGCAGTGGATGGTTGTTTTCTTTCAAGAAATGTCAGGATACGTTTTCTTTTATTTCTTCCAACGGGAAACAGTTCATTGGGACAAGGGCTGTATAGCGAATATAAATGATAATTTTTATCTGATCCTCACGGACTCAGAAACCCTTCCATGAAACCCTAGGGGTTCATGGTTCCCAGATTAAGAAGCTCTGTTCAAGGAATTTCTAATCGAACTCTTTAATCAATTCCTATTTAGGTTATATTTTATGTCAGTTAAAAATCATCTGTATTATTCACATTTGTTAGTCCGTTTCTTCCAGTAAACCAGAGCTTGTAACTTTTCAGCACTAACAGACGTCGTAATTGAACTCATAACTGACACGGAAGCAGACATTTTTTGACCAAAGCCTTAACCCAGTAGCTGAAACATTGCGAGTCTAACAACCAAGATAAACATGCGAGTCTAAAATGCAATATATAACAAATAATGGCAATTCCTCATTTAAAAACTCTCGACAAAAAAAAAAGATTTCTGTCCAATGACAATTTTGCATTCTTTGCTTTATCGCATACCTTGTGTTCTTTCTGGATATTTTTGAACTCGTAAATGCTTATATTCCAGTCGCTGCCCAATGCTTATATTACTATGTTTCTTTATAGCCAGTCATCTGTGTCAGTGCCTAAAATCATCACAAAATATGCCACTTTATTCAAAGTTTGAGTCCTCAAAATGTTTGATTGAATAATTTAATGCCTATAAGTTGGGCTTCCTTGGTGATATTTAAGCGTCTTCACACAGTGACGGGATACGGCAAAAAATGTTTATTTTGCGATTAAATCAGTGGTCACGCTCAAAAAAAAATACAAATATTTTGAATGCTGACTAGCTCCATTGTACTTGGAAGATTAGTGCAAAATAATCTTAAATATATATTTCAGAGAGTTAGCAAGCTCATCTTGCAATTTTTTGATGCTGTTGTGAATTCGGAATGCGCAGGCGATTTAATGATTAACGGCTCAAAACGAGAAATTCAATCAATTTTGTTACATTCACTATCGCACAAATAGCCGTGAAAAAGTTAAGAATCTATATCTTCTCCTCCCATCTGTGGATTAAATAGGACAGATTGAGTTTAAGCCTTGGGTGACAATCCATTGTAAGAGAATGGCAATACTGAATACCAAAGCTAGGTAGGTGGAACTCGTTAGAGTGGGGGCACGTAGTCGTCAAAGAGAAGGGAAACTCCAACAATTACTCCACCTCGTGGAACAGTTCATTGACAAAATCCTCAAAAAGGAAGCTTTATGTGCCTTGGGCTACCAGACAGATAATTGTGAATGCGAGCCTCACTGAGTAATATTACATCAAAATAAACTCAGTTTATTATATAACAATATTTTGAATGTCTCTCCATGCATTTAAAAAGCTAATTTTACCAATCAGTATTTCTGTTTGATTCAGCCTGGGTTCCTGAAAATCATTTCCTTGTGCTCGACCAAGCTAATATAAATACTTACAATCAATGAAGAAAGGACAATGAGAGATAAAATAAAAGTTCAAGAAATGAAAAAAGAAATGCACAGCGTGGTCCGAAAATCTTGTCATCCCGTACCAAAAAACAATGAGAATAATAAAACAAGTAATGCAAATACCATGCACTGGATTCAGTTTAATCACTTTCCTTGGCGCTTTCACACATTGAGAAGGACTGTAGCAGCTCGTGTCGGCCATCTGAAATAGAAAATTATATTATTTAGGGGTGACAATTCTTTCGGACCACCCTGTATATTGGAAGTAAAAACGATGCCCTGGTTAGTAGCATAAAAATATCTAACTTTTTTTCTCGAGGAGGTTCCCCATATCAAAGTTACAAGTGTCTAGAGATACGACACACTAAATATTGACTCTACCATCAGTATTATTCTTTCTCGTACTACGCTGAATTCTTTGTCTCGTCTCTCCATAAAGAGATTCACCGAGAAAAGACTTCCCTTATACGACAGCATCTATTTCTCGCTCTTTTATTGATCTACAATTACCAAAGGAATCTGCTCGTCCATTTCCTGTCCCTCATTCTTTTTCCCTCCAAGACCATTTTCAGTCAACAACAGTCAGTCTGCATTCACGCTGCTATTGCACGATTCATGTTTTCCTTTCTTTTTCTTTTTTTCCTCCTCCCCACTTACAATTCTATACCGACTTCCGGAGACACACCCCCTCTTTACTTTCGCTGACATCTTGTAACTCTTCAGTTTAATTTCCTGTTAGCTTTTCTGACTATTTTCAAAGAAATCGGGGAGAGGAGAGACAAATAAAGATTTTTTTTTTTTTTTTTTTATTAATTTTAAACCTTAACCTCAGATTCCTTTTCTTGTTATTTCTATATTGTCTCTACTCTTCTTTCTTCTCACTAAATTCTTCCCATATCTTTCTTTTCAGCTTGAAATATAATCTCCTTCAAGAAAAAAAAAGCAAAGATCTTGCACCAAGTAACCTTTATCTGAACTCAGATTTCTCGTTGTCAGCTATGAACTTCCGATCGAATTTTAAAAACATCGTTTACTTCTCTCGACCCCCAGTTTTAGTTGGGGTATATATATATATATATATATATATATATATGTATTTCGATTATAGGTGCAATTTAATTTATAATTACATGAATCATTCATACAAAAAACAAATATAGAGGTTAATGATTTAAATGGCGAGAATACATCTTCGCAAACAATTTCAATAAGATACATTAACCCCGAACCTGTATATGAATGATATGATCCCTGTTTATAAATTCCAGTTGCATAAGGTTTTTACAAGCTTTCGTCTGTTCCTACAGACATCCTCAGGTATGGAAATAGATTTGTTCTGTTTTACCTCTCGGTAATAAGAGGACAACGAAAATATAGATGTATTGTAATCAGAAAAATTGCTATGAAAAATGTGTTATTGTTTTGGAACGTGCGGTCGCAACGCTGAGTTTGAATTTTAAATTTTAAGGTTGTGCGTTTTTGTACAAATATAGTAATAAGAGAATTCTTTTTTACTGGTAGTTTTTTTTCGGATTACATCTATATTTTCGTTGTCCTCTTATTACCGAGAAGTAAAAAAACAAGAACAAATCTATTTCCATACCTGAGGATGTCTGTAGGAACAGACGAAAGCATGTAAAAGCCTTATGCAACTGGAATTTATAAACAGGGATCATATCATTCATATACAGGTTCGGGGTTAATGTATCTTATTGAAATTGTTTGCGAAGATGTATTATCGCCATTTAAATCATTAACCTCTATATTTGTTTTTTTGTTTTTTTTTTTTTGTGTGTGTGTGTGTGTGTGTGTGTGAATGATTCAGGTAATTATAAATTAAAATTGCACCTATAACCGAAATTAAAATAACTGATCCAACGTGCAACTTTTGGATAATAAGTGCGACATTACTGTAATTATTGAACAATATAGTTCATGCCATATTGACGGAAAACCTACCAGTAAAAAAGAATTCTCTTATTACTATATTTGTACAAAAACGCACAACCTTAAAATTCAAACTTAGCGTTGCGACCACACGTTCCAAAACAATAAGACATTTCTCATAGCATTTTTTCTGATTACATCTATATTTTCGTTTTCCTCTTATTACCGAGAAGTAAAAAAGAACAAATCTATTTTCATACCTGAGGATGTCTGTAGGAACAGACGAAAGCTTGTAAAAACCTTATCCCCGTTTATAAATTCCAGTGCATATCATTTATATACAGGTTCGGGGTTAGTGTATCTTATTGAAATTGTTTGCGAAGATGTATTCTCGCCATTAAAATCATTAACCTCCAGATTTTTTTTGTATGAATGATTCATGTAATTATATATATTATATATATATATATTTATATATATATATATATATATGAAGTGTTTCTTTTGACTTAAGGATAGCCCTACTTTTTAAGTCTGGCCGTTATTATTTATTCCAGTTTAGCCGGGACTTTAAATAACGCATATTATGAAAGAAAAGCTAATATTTCAAACGAGGTTTTTTAGAGATAACACTTTTTTTTCCATTAAGAATTTGGAAAAATGAAAAAATATACTTATTCCTTTTTTTTTTCTTTTACTGATGGTAAACTACCTAAAAGTACGACACACTTGTACGCATAAAGCCTCTACAAATATTTTGATTGCTTTCTCTTGTCCTGTTTTTCGATCACATTATATTTTAATTTTACCCATTCATTTCTTTGTGTGTGTGATGTTTATAGTGCTTCCCGAAGGAAATGCATAGCACAACAAAGGGGAAAACGCAATCTTCACGAGAGATTACATTGTTGCAGTGCCAGCTGAAAAAATGAGAAGAGACATATTCACCTGCCGCCCTACGCGGTCAGATGCAGCACAAGGCCAAATTTATTGTGGGTTATCCGCGCCCTTATCTTCGGTCAAAAATTTCCCGTAGACCCCGTAGAAAAAGGAGGTCAGGTAGTTGTCTACCACTCCATACGAGACTCTGCCCTTCGGCATAGCCTCGTCTGGGTTCCTCTCTGACCACAGGCAGAGTTCGACCAACATACCTCCGAATTAATTCGGAAAATGAGAAGAGAGCGAGCGAGACAGGATCTTGCTTAGTATATAGAGCATTGGAGAGCGCCACCAAGTAGTGGTTTCAAAATTTAGGAGGAGGTAACTCCGACACTCTACTTAATAAAGTATCTTCTATGTGCTCCTTCAGAACATTGGTGATCATGGTGCTCCACAATTTCTTGTCTTTGTAAAAAAAAAAAAAAAAAAAAATTTTTTTTTTTTTGCTATCTCACCCAAACCCTGGTCTGCCATCCATTAATTCAACCACGCCAGATAGGTTGTACGTTTCTTTTTGTTTCCATTGTCTATCAAACTGCGTCGTTGCTCACATGTTCGGTCCATGGTATTCTCAATATCCTTCTATAGAACCACATTTCTGTTGCTATACTCGCCAGCTTTCTCGTACAGTCACCGAAATTAAGCAATGTAGAGTTTGGTTAGTACCTAGATGGGTGACCGCTTGAGAATGCTGTAAGCTTGAATTTGTGCGCGGTGTAATGGATAACAACTGGAGGGCAGAGTTCGAATTCCAATCGGGTTCGTTATATTCACTTATACGCAAATACCATTGAGAAAGGCATGAATCCACCTCTTTCCTCAAGTTATGGGTTAATTAATACGACTTGGATTACTAATTCATTACTATCTTCAAAAATTCTTAAAATCTAAAACTATTTTCCGACTTTAAATAATCTGTAAAGGGTTGATAAGCTGTAAAAAAAATCAATCAGCCAGTCAATCATTTATAGTCAGCCTATGAATTAAAAATTATTGGTATCTACAAAACACTGATTTATTTGCATTACATGTATAAATTTATTGAACTGGGCACTTCGACGTTTTGTAATGGTAAGCAAGCTTGCCCCTTCAGATCAGTTACGACTGAATAGTGAGTTCTTCCCTCACCTCCTGCTCCATACCTTCGGCTTTCTACCACATATAAGCTACACTTAGAAATTCGACATGTAAATTTATTGAACGTAGCTCATATTATGACCGTTCCTTTGGCTATAAAAAAATCATACATTTGAAATAAAGCGAAAAATAGCGTTCGGAATGCAATGCAATTTAGTTCGTCTATTTTTCCTGTAGTTAGAAAATAAAATTTTATTCAGCATTTATTCCCAACAAATCTGAGAATTTGGAAAACAAAAATAAATAAAGTAAAAAGGTCAGACCTACCTACACCAGAAATAAAATTTAAAAATATTTTAAGGGAGATAAATAAGTTATATAAAAATGTTTGAAACTAACTAAACGGCGTCATTTATATTTTATTTATAAATAATAAACGATATATAAAACATTTATAAAATGACTTTTAATTTTGAGTAAAGAAAAACTATTTATGTATTCTCTTTGACTTTAGACCAGAGCAAGAAAACGCCCACACTGAACCGACAATACCAATTTCACGAGATCAGTGACGACAAAATCTCTTAAAATTTTCGACATTTTTCTTTTAAATGTGGAGTTCTTTTTCATGGTTTTTATAACATGAATTTTTGTTCGTTGGAGTGAGGGGGTGGTTGGCTCAAAGTCTGGTCGAATTTTATGGCCTCCTTTTGTATAGTTGAAGTGGGTGGCAAGCCATCACGACTTTCTATGGTCAGTTTTTCGACAGGTCAGATGCAGAAATATTAACCAGTCTGTGCAATACCAGAATGCTGATCTTGCGCCTAGAAAAATGTCTGACAGCTTCCGGTCTTCGATTTTCAAACAATGGTTGAAAATGGTATTGAAGGCCTTTTCTGTCAATCACCAGGTCAAAACGACACTTCCTCAGAATTCGGTCACCGAACTTAGGGTTCGGTTATAATCTCCCCATACTAAAGGGAAAACGCAGCGAAGATAACGCCACCATGGTCTGCAATTGGTCCTGATATTCGATCTTAAAAATACTTTGCTTTGTTTCTAAATTCTTTTTGATCAAGGCCATTCTTCTGGTAATGGCAGCAGTATGTTTCACATGGGAAAAGGCTTCGATGGCCAGTTGGAGTTTTAGACACAAACCTAAGTCAGTTTATAACATCTTTCAGGGACTTGACAATCTTTTCAGTTTTTTCTGCCAGGCACAAAAATAGACATTTTTTTTTTCTATATAACGTTCAGTTCTGGCAGATCGACCAGCAGTCTATCTACTACGCTTTGCGTCTTGCCTACTGCAAGAATTCAAGTGGAATTGATAGTCAATGTAATTAGAGGTCTACTTGTAATCTTAGTATCCATTACTGTTTCTTTTTGTTGTTAGTTTTCGTACCTTTGGTATTTTATTTTTTCATGAACCACCTTTTGTGGGGTCCAGAATGAGGCATTTACAGCCTAGTTCACATCAGATTCGGCCATAAAAAAGAACAGTCATACTTTGAGAATAATCCGACCTGAAGCAAAAAAAAAAAAAAATAGTTCAACGTTCTTATTTAGAACGCAAAATGTTTTTTTTTTTTTACATCTGTTTTTTTAAGTGCTCAAAACGAAATAAAAAACAAACATACATACATGTCTAATCATTACAATATAAACAAACGCAATTCCGTGACAATCGGTTTGGAATAGGACCAGGAAGTTTATATCAATTCGATAGGCACAAGTGGAAGTCACTAAAATAGAAATTGGCACGGACGTAGTAAAAATTAGATAATGTGATATGAAAAGTGATTTTAACTAATTACGGTTGATTTGAAGTAAATTGAAGAGACACTAACTTACAAGCCTCGTAAATAAGAATTCTTTTTTATTTTTCAGTAATCAGTCAGTTGACTCGGAAACACTGTCACAATCGACACTAAACCAGACGACCCAGATTTACTAATCTATAGTATTATTCTTTAAGTTTTGGATGCCAAAATTATTTTATGATATACAGTGTAACCCGGATATAAGAGAGTTGTCGGACCGGAGAAGAAGTCTCTTATATCCGGGTTTCTCTTATATCCGGGTTTTGTCTATTTTGTTTAGGTAAGTATGGCTCTAATTTGGGACCAGAGAAAATCTCTCTTATATCCGGGTTACACTGTATGACTAAAATATGAATTAACATTAAAGTAACTAATATACTCCTGGCATCAGTTTAAAATGCCGCCTTTTTTTTCATATATTGTGACCATTTTACTTAAAGTTCCTATTTTCTTGATTTCAGATGAAAACGTAGATATTTTCACTTTCAAAAATTGTAGTTTAGCTATATGGGTGGTGGGTAGTTGTCAGATTAAAAACTGACACCAGAGAAATATGGGTTATTGCATGACACTGTTCTTTAATTTTTGAAGGTAAAAATGTTTAGCTTTAAAAATGTGCCAGTATGAGACATAAAAGAAAGTTAATGTAGTATTATTCTTTCACTATTCAATCGATGTGAGAAAAATCGCTATGTTTGAATTTCTATGAGATTTTTTTTTTTTTATAGAAAAGCAGCTAAAAATAATTTGGAATGCAGAAATCGCTTTGCTTTCCCACCCCATTTACGCTTGACCTTCCTTTTTGGGATAGCTATTATTCGGCGCTTTTTCTTTTCTTTACAATTGGGCTGACACTATGGTCCGTCTGTTCCGAAATTTTGGCAGATAGCTATATTTTCTGAGAGGCATCAGAAAAATATTCTGATGTTTCAAAAGTCGAGACAAACAGGCACCAGTTCTATTGTCCATTGGTCACTTCTTCGTTGAGCATCGGGTCAAAGCCATTCTGAGATTTCTACTGCATCCTAATTTCAAAACCACGAATCCTTTATCGCAAATATGATCTGGTCACTAAAATCATAGCAGCTTTGTACGGTGAGCGTAAATATAGAAGAGCGGTTTTCATTCGCAACACAAAGACCAAGAAGAGGGCGAGGAATATTGAGAGAAAATGGTAACTAATTCCTTTGCGACATCGCCTCACACCACTCGCTTTCGTTACTAGGCCATGAGTATTTTAAGCACCCTCACTTTACACCAGGGACTTTTCTTTTTTATTCATTTCACTCGTTTTTGCTTTTTTGTTTTTTTTTCATACTAGTGTTGGGTTACAAATGCCGATTCTCTCCCTTTTATTCAGATAGATACGAGGATTACGTGACGGCCGATGAATAGCGTCAAGAAAGAGATTGAGGGGGGAATTCTCATGTAGTGCCTAGAGATGAAAGACGTCCTTAGGCCACAGCGGTAGGTCTTACGGTAAGAAAAACATGGCCTAATCCAGTTCGTAGAGAAACCGCTGTAACCCCAGTTTTTCCCTTCGAGAAATAACAAGTAGGATTCCCCTTTTTTACACACCGTTTGTTGAGGTGTATGTTATAATTTCGTTGCGTGGGGCACGTGTATATATCTAATTTTTGTACGACAAAGCATTATAAGCTTCTCTGTGAACTAAGCCATTCAGCTATTCCGTTCTGTCCGTGAAATATCGGTGTTATATTACGGATATAGCAATGCCCATAACGAGAGAAACGTATTAAGGAAAATAAATATTTCTTTCTCAAGCCCTCGTTACATTGGTGACCACGACGCGATCCGAACATGTAACCTTCCATATGTTTCAAATATATGACTAATGATTCTAGGTATTTGCTTTGCCAGAGAATAAACCAGAGAAGATCTTGTGCTCCTTTACGCTTGCCTAAGTGGACGACTGCCTGTCTCTTGCTAAGCTACTACCAATATCCCTTAAGCTTTAGGGCTGATACAAAATAAACCAATGCTAATATTAGGTTGGTGCAAAAATAATGACGTAGTAATGTCGTTTTTTGACGTATTTTTAACGTCAAAAAACGACATTATTACGTCATTATTTTTGCACCAACCTAATAGCTTACATCTCTCCTGGGACATTGGGAATGTTGCGGTTACTACTTTTAGTGAAGTGGCAAACGAAATTTTCACAAGTCAATGACGTGTCGTCACTATTTGTAGAGGTACAAGGAAAAAAGGAATAAATTTCAACACAGATATTTTCATTTGTTTCTATATAACTAGTAAATAATTATCAAAAGAGAGACTATATACTAGTGTGTATACAGCTAGAAAAAGAAAAACCTGTATTGGATTAGCGGTAGTGTGTGTGTGTGTGTGTGTGTGTTTTCTGTTTGTTTTTGAATGCGTACATGCCACCACTTGAATGGGAGACAAAGTCCCCCTAAAAACGTCCGGTTCACACTCCACCCGGTCTTCTGAACAGAAATAAGGGTTTATTTCTTGTTTGCTGTTTAGGATTAACTTTCTGATTCCTTCTAATTTTTTTCATTCTATTTCAGTCCCAGTAGCCCCTTGCGTCTTAGTGACATTATCGCATTATTGGGGTAAGTTGATTAAAAAAAAAAAAAAGTAATATTGAACAATTCTACTTGCCACATTCTAGAACGAAAAGAGAAAGATGACTATACCCATTCTTTTATAGTCCTGAAACAGCGCCACATAGAGGACAACTTTGCAGATGAAGTGGGGGTAATCTTCATATTAGAAGCCCTCAAACTGGGACATTATTGCAAGCCTAGACTAATACATTGTTGCCAAAGTTCTCATGATTTAATTTCTGATTTATAATCATCTCACTTTATTTCAAGTAGCATTGTTGACAAATTGCAATATATCTCTAGATTCTTGACACAATCCAAAGAAAGGTTTGTAATGCTATCGGTCCTGACCTGGCATCTCGACTTCAATACCTTTCTTGTAGCCATGACGTGACGTGATTTTCCTATGACATTTCTATAAATATTTTCATGGTAATTGTTCTAATGTGATTTCCTCCTTAGTACTGTGACTTCATAATAAGTATTGGCAGCTATGTCTTATCGTTTTACTATTGAAATAATTATATGTAACTGTAAGTTCTATTCTAATAGTGACTTTTCTCTTACTTCTCGTCTGTGAACTCTGTTTTTGCTTCTCTGTCAATTTCTTCTTCTCTGTCAATTTCTTCTTCTATGTACCATGTTCGTTCAGGATGTTGGCGATTATGACTCTCCATGATTTCTTGTCCTTTTTAGTTCTTAATAAGGTTTGTCTTTATATTATCTCTCTTAAACCTTGCTTCACCATCCATTAACTCAACTTCACTAAGTTATGCATTGTTTTCTCTATCCTTCTCGCCTTCAATCTGTTCTGTGGGTATCTAATTTTCTAAACATTCTTTCCTCAATACACGCCGCCAAAATTTCAGATCTCTTTTTGATGCTATATTTAAGGGTCCTTTATGTTTCCATTTTCTCTAAAACATTATTTCTCACATATTCTTTCCATCGTATTCACAGAAACCTTCTTTAGAATCATATTTCTGTTGTTTCACAACTCTTCTTCATTTGTGAGGAGATTGTCCAACATTCACTGCCATATTAGAGGACCGATATTACATAAATATCTTTGAGTAAAGATATCTTGGATTGTGGGCGATTTTTCCCATTTGATTTGACTCACTTTTTCAGTCACGTATTTATCTGTTTTCTGGAGATTGCAATTTGGAAGTTGTTTTTTTTTTTTAATTTACTCAAACCCACAACAGTTGGGATAAACTTTATTTTTTTTATATTTTGTAATTTGCTTTTGAATGGAGGAGGGAAAGTGAGGCACTGAAATCCAAAGGTGCATTGGGATAACAAAATATGCCTTCCAAAAGCCAAGCAAAGTATAATGAAACATAAGAAAAAGCGAAGGAAAGAGTACTGAACTTATGCATAATAGCAATCCTCCTATATGGCAGTAAATGTTGGACAATCTTGTAACATCGATATCAAAGAACACGAAACACATTTGCTTCAGTAATAAGTCATTCCTACTACCACTGCTTAAACAAAGACAAAGTACTTTCCTCACTCAAACCGACACCATGAACTAAAAAAGAACCATTCTTTTCTACGATAATGAACATTTCTACTTTAAGTTAGTGCTTGTTGGCTCTTACTGAGAATAATGTTATCATTTTCATTAGTATAAAATGCAGTTGTTATGTATCCAGTTTATATCTTTTTATTTGTTCAAATAATGTTCGCATAATTCTTTCAAGTACAATATGTCCAATTTATACGATTTGAGTCAAACCTGTAAGAGATAGTCAAGTTGTTGTTAGCAATCATTTTTATACATATTTAGCTAGAAGCTTAACCAAACCCAGCAATATATGTAACTGAGTTAGAAGAAAATAAATTATTGGTAGCAACAGTAAAGATAGGCTGCAAGGAGAAAAAAAAAGCACAAAATGAAAGATGGACGGAAAATCTCCTTACCCTTTAATAAATTTACGTTTCACACACACACACACACATTATATATATATATATATATATATATATATATATATATATATATATATATATATATATATATATATATATATATATATTGAGTTAATGAGACAAATCTGCCTTTTAAACACATGATTACAGCAAACTCGTTTTTTTCTTTTTTTTTTTATTAATCAAAGGAAGAGACTGTTATATTGAAGAAAGGAAAGCTCAGCGTCTTGTGTCTTCCAACCAGAACACTCCGACCCTGCAGTCAGAAAACAGAGGAGGCATTCTAACAAGATGTTGCAGTCTGAGTGTCTCCCAAGAGCAAGTAATTCATCCTGCTACTCATTTTATTAGTGTTCTTAATTGCCCCCTGTTGAAAATATGCCATTTCCTTAGACTGCTTTCCTTTGCTTTTCTGATTTAAGGGATACTTATATAATCAACAGTAAATTATATCAATAAACTCAAAGCCTGACATGTATTTATCAGTTGAATCTTGATCAGAAATCTTCACTGTATAATATTCAGTTTTTATGAATAATATTCACCACTGAACTAAATGAATTGACCAGGAAGTGAATTATATTGCAGATATTTATATAAAGTATTTTTTTTTCATTATCAATAGACTTAGATGTATTTACACAGTCATTCGTACATATATACACATGAGGAGGTGCTGACAATTCTTGGTGAGATCTGCCTCCTCACATCAGTATTCTGATGTTTAATTATTGAAATATTGATGTGCAGGAAGTGGATCAAGCCAAAAACATTTCGGCGTCGTTTTGTTCAGATCATTACTGTTAGAACATGCTATGTTACCTCCACAGTTTTGAATCACCCTAATGGCATCCATATTCCAAACATGAGGAGAAAATTCCTCAGGTAGCTCCCCCACCCAAGACTACTACTTTGTAGAACAGACTCCTGCATAGATGCTTCCTTGAACACTATAATCTTAACCTCTTCAAGTGAAGGGTTAATCATTATCCATTCATTTTATCCTCAAAATCTTCACTTCTTACCTCCCCTTTCATTCATTTTGTACACCTCATTCATCTTAACAGTAACACTCTATCTTGCGTAGATCTCAAGCCAATGTATTGAATGAACTTTAGTATAAAATGTCATCTTCAGTATCTGTCTGTATTTCTTAGATGAGGTATTATGTACACTATTTACATTATTCAGACTACTGTCCTCATCTTTGTCGCCATATTTATACAACGTTTCGGCTGTTGTATGCTTCGGCCTTCTTCAGGTGGGTTAGATCCAGTGACAGGACCCAAAGTTTGAGTTCAATATCCGATTAAGGTAGCAGAGAACTTGGAGAGGGAAATTAACAGGAGATAACTGGTAAGTGACATCCATTAAAACATGGCACGTGGAACATTCTAACCACCTGAAGAAGACCGGAGCGTACAACGGCCGAAACATTGAAATAAATATGGCGACAAAGATGAGGACAATAGTCCGAATGATGTAAATAGTGAAAATGTCATCTTGTATAGTTTTACATCTCTGGTCCCTGTATGGATTCATTAATTTACTACTTCTAACCTTCTGTTCTAATATTAGGTTGGTGCAAAAATAATGACGTAATAATGTCCATTTTGGACTTTAAAAAATACGTCAAAAAACGACATTATTACGTCATTATTTTTGCACCAACCTAATATATTTATATATTAGGTTGGTGCAAAAATAATGTCGTTTGGTCACATATGTTACTATGTGAGAAAACGATATTATTTTTGCACCAAGCTAATATTATTCTTTCTGAAAAGCCTCTTTCTGAGCCAGTGTTTGCCTTTGGAATATTCCACAGCAAACTGAAATCTGTAAATTTGTAGGCAGATCTCAGATTAATATGAATTATCAGCTTGCACTCTTTATATTCTCTTATAATAGAATTTTCCATCCTGTTTGTTTTTAAACTTTAGACAAGTCAGTTTCTTTGTTTCTTTCACCCCAAGTAATGTGGGAATATCACTAGCGCGCAGGGTTTTTACAGGGGGTGAAAGTGGTGACTGAGAATAGGGAGGACTAAGGAAAGAAAAGATGAATGGGATTCAAAAAGACAGGAGATGGCAATTGATATTGCATTTAAATTTTTGAAGATTGTAGTTATCAAGGAGTTCCATAGGTGGGTGGTGCGAGAAAAGAACCTGTTGGAGTAGAATTGGCAGTTGCATTTGTAATAGGTTGCATGATGTCAAAGTAAATAGTTTGCAGTAAGAAATGATTATTTACAGTTGGAATGGAAGACATTAAGATTTAAATGGCTATTTCAAAATATACCAGATATTATTTTGTTAACAAAATAATATTTTTACATTGGTTTCTCTTTCTCTAATGTCTACAATGTTTCAAAAAGTTCATCTCCTTTCCCAGAATCTGACCAATCATCAGATTTTTTTAAGGTTTTCTTGACCCAGCTGCTATAATTCTGTGTTCATGTATTTGTTATATGTCACTCACTAACTTTTTACCTTATTAACCTTTTTTATATGCTATTGTTCACACAATACATGGCCCAAGAGCAACTCAAGGTAGAGCAATACTGAATGAAGTTGTTGTAAGGGTGTACAAAGAGCTGCATATTATGGGGATATGTAGGATAGATAATAGTTGACTGTAGACCTAAACAGGTGAATAATCTTTTAGGGACACTGGGGAAGCTATCCAATAAAATTTCCTCTTTTCCAATGAGATACGGATGGAATGAGGATGAGTTGACTCTGTTGTAATGTAGCAGGTTCTAGGTATGAAGTTTTCGACTGTTGGAAGTAAGGAATGCAGCTCACCACCCATAGAAATAGCTATAGTATAGTGAAAGGCTATCAGTGTTTAATCTGTGAGAAAGTGTGGCTGTAGGGTGAAAAATAATTTACCACTCACAAGAACTGAAAAGGGACAACTGGACAGATATGACAAAAATACTTCATTTTTGATCTGATTTGACTCTTGTAAAGATAGAGCTGTCTATGTAACAACTACAATTCTTTTTGCATCCTTAGCCAAGGTATCTCGGGAAAGTATGTAGCAATTTAGTAATGGTAATATTAGCCGTTTCTTTATAAGGAAACCTTCAGAATTCATTAACCAAGCAGCTAGTACAACTACAACACTTTTCTCAGGAAAAAATTTTTTTTTAACTCCAGTAGCTTCCTAAGCTTTTATTTGAAGTAGTGTGGAATGTCACCATCTTGATTATACTATTAGTTTCTCTCTGTGGTATCCATTTTAGTTGATTGCCGTTGTTGAAAGTCCTCAAATAATGTGGATTCTGTTATTTGGTACACTTCTATGCTGGTGATTCAGTAGTGCCAGTCCTCAAGTTTCAAAAAAGTGTGGTCTTCGACAAGACCCAGGGGCTTCATTCACAGAAAGCCATTTTTAACCTGATCTTAGAAAGCAGTTGTATACAGTAGAAATTTAGATATTTTTGAACAGGTATGCATGACATACATTAGAAAGTTTCAATCTGATGAGGTTATTTAAGTACTTAACACAAGTGTTCAGGTTAATGTTTTGCAAGTTGCAGTGTTGGACAAAATTACCTCAAGCACAGTCTATGCAATGTTCAATTTCCTTATCTCTTATACTGAATTTGGTATAATTGATGCATAGAATTTAATGTTTGGTATTTACTAATTCCATATTCTGATTTTTTTTTTTTTTTTTTATGTATTCAGGAGATATGCCATCATTGTTTTCATTCCAATTCCAGCTCATAGTCTCTATTTGGAAATGTTTTATCTTGCTTTTTAGAATACTTCGTAGAAAATGATTTTTTTTTTTTAAATCATACTTATCTCAATATGAATACTTATGTTATTGGTATTTCTCCCCTCATCATCAGCAGGTTCATTATCTTCTATTTTGATATAAATAAAATAGTTTACCTTAGAAAATTATTTTTTTTTTTACTTTCCTTCGAAGTATTCGTCTTGGGATCACACACATTTATCACCACGTCTCTTCCTCTTTTGAAAGCAGTTATTGTGTTGTTCCAATCTTCCAAGTGGGAAGGATTTGCCTTCCTGTTCAGAGGACTAAAATTTCTAAATACTAACTTTATTTGGGCTCAAAAATCATTCACCTAATTTTACTACTGAATAGTGATGTTGGACCTCATTAGGCACACTATATTTGCTGTCTTGTGTCATAACTAAATTGAGGTTAGTAAACAACAACTCGGTCATGAGTTTATATGTTACTTTTCCTGTCATGAGTAATGCCACTTCTGTCTCTATGGCAGCTTTTGAAAATCTAGAAGGATCAACTAGCACTTTTCTTCAGATATCAAATCAAAAATCTAGATGGATCAACTAGCAAGTCTTGCACTTTTCTCTATGTATCAAATCTACAGTGGAATATTCTATATTTAACAGAAAACTTGCACAACAACTTTAATTCTAGATTCAGAAAGTTTTAAATGCTCTACTTTAAATATAAAAGAAAAATTTGCTTTGCTTATCACAAAGAAAAGAGTTCAGAATCCTAGCACAAAGCTCTAGCCACTGTGTGAGCAACTGGAGCAAACACACATACACAGAGATTAATACTGAGTGTTGGATTATCTACTGATTATGGTTTATAGTGGAGTACCTTTAACAAGTTAGAAGTCAGAAAAGCAAGTATTTGCATGTGTAACAGGCCCAGGTGTGGGTGGCCATGACTAAAGAACAAGGAAATAGGATTAACACGGCCATAATATGTTCAGCTCTTGCCTAATCTTGAGATCAGGTCAAACTAGCAGCAAACTAACATGATTACCTTGACTTGCATATCAAAATTCTTCAAGCAACTGTGCAGAAATGAAACATTTACATTTGTTATGTAGAAATAAAGCATGAAAGTTGTATTTCCAAATGATCTGTACATATATATTCTTACACAAGAAAAAACTTTAAATATTGGTAGAACTGAAGAGAACCTAATAAAAAGAGAAACCAACAACCAATTAAGTAAAAACCAAGAGAAAATCTGATAGAAGAAAAAGGGGAAAAAGGAAATAAATTAAGAAAAAAAATACCAAAAGACTGAGATCTGCCTAAACAGAAAGTAAACAGTACTCTATGATTAAATTACCAAGACTGAGCAGATACATTTCAGTGTCACAGCTCAAAAAGAGACAAATTTTGGTCACTACTTAAGTTTCATGCTACCAAAATCATCAGGTGACCAGAATGCCAAAACATACATACACATATATATTCACACAAATATGCAACAAAAACATAACATATTGGTAATATATATATATGTGTGTGTGTGTGTGTGTGTGTGTGTGTATGTGTATGTAGCATAATGGTTATCAGCATAAAAAATGAAATTGGTGAACAAGTTTCAAATTCCAGTAAGTTCTGTTTAACTATGCACTAATGCCTTCAGAAAAGGCATGAATCCATCTTTCTCTGCTTTTAGGCAAAATACCAGGCCCTTGAGTGATAGCTAATTTAGGAAGAGGGAAATCTAACAATGGCTGTTTGTAGATATTTTAAGTAGATGTTATTTCTATTCTGTAACTGACCATTATTAAATCTGTTTTTGAGCACTTTGGCTGTTTCATTTCATATTCTGTACTTAAATATAAATTTTCATAACTAATGTCAACATTATATCTGTTACACACACACAAACACAGACACACTAGTTTACCCATGTCGTGAATATATGACAGAAGTATTTTGAATTTTGACATTTTATAAGTATAATGCAATTAGAAAATTACTCTCAAATTTATTTGTGAACAATAAATAATTTGGGATATAAATTTTATTTATTTGTCAAGTTTAAAATAGCACAAAATTCTATTTCTGTTATATCATCAAAAGGTTTAAATACGTAGAGATGGTTTACTTGCTCATCAAAATGTCATGAACTCTACTGCCTATAAAACAAAAAAACGTATTAGGTATACATATTTTTGTGTGGATAAATATTGTACACACACACACACACACACACACACACACAGAGTTGTGGTGAAATGTTCTTGGCCCAACTGAGTTCCCAAAATCTGACTTTAAAAAAATATATATAATTACACACATATATGTACACATTTCTACTCATTTGAATCTAGAAATATAAAAAAATAATTAACATCTGGTTTCCATTCCCTCATAAATGTTACTACTCACAAAAGGTAGAGTCAAATGTTCATACTACATTTGCTTCAAGTGATTACATGGACAACACTGACTTGTGAATTCTGTATATGTTTCTTTTTTTTTTTTTTTTTTTTTTTTTTTTGCTGATAATAAAGATTGACATTTTTTCTAAAAAAATATGTTGTGCATTTTTTAATTTCTAACTTTTAATTGGCCAAGCTACTTTTTATATCTCTATGTTGGATACGGGTTTTATGTGGAAACAGTTTTTGTTTTGAGTCTGTCTTTTATACTGTTCAATCATAAAACTTGTTTATTCATCTGTTAAATTGATTATATCATCTTCATCTACTGCCACACGAATATGATTCATGTAAACCATCTTTAACTCTATCAAGAGTGGAAAATGAGGATTGAACAGCTCCAGCCCTAATATGGCAGTAGTACTCTACTTTTGGTCTAATGTGACTCTTATAACGATAAAGTATGACAGAAATAAATCTGGTACTTGCTGGAGCGATAAAATGAATCGACCATTTTTTTTCAATATTTTTAGCAAGGAACCATATATGAATGAAAGCAATTAACAATAGCATCAATAAAGAAGACAGAAACAACATTTAAGATTGATTCAGTAAAACATTTTTTTTTTTTTTTTAAATTATAAATCAATGAAACTGTGAAAGTGGAACTTAATTCAAGGTGAAGATTATTAAAATAATTATTATTAAAGATAAGAATGAATGTAAATCCCTTCAATGAGCTGACATCTTTGAATCCAGACATTTGATGCTTTATACTGAATCGGCCCAAAAGTTTGTTTGCTTATTAAGCAGAAAATCTACTTATTAAACTGGATAAACTTTTTGGCCAACTCAATAAAATGGATATAAAGTAAATACTTATATCTGTTATGGACTCACTTATTCTCAAAAAAAAAAAAAAAAGTTTTTATTTACGCTATTTACATTCTGGTTATTGTCCTTGTCTTGATTGTTCTTATAATGTTTTACCATTGTACTCTCAGGCCTTCATCAGATATATATTGATCTAACCTACAGGGAATTCTAAACTGAACTCTTCATTTAATACCTGATGAAGACTGGAGAACACAACTGAAACATTGTAAACAATAAAGATGGGGACAATAGTCCAAATATAAATAGTGTAAATAACTCCTCATCCCAGAAATTCAGACATAAAATTATTTTTTATTTCAACATTTAAAAAAAAAAGGTGGTTACTTTTCACCAGTAAAGTATACTTTTGTAATTTAGTATATGTCCAACTTTCACTTAAACATCTCCCTTCACCCTGATCAAATTCACTATTTCACATACCTTGAGACTGAATATATCTTCCTCTTGTTCTCAATTCTGAAATAAACCTACCGTATCTTTCACAACCCAAATCAAATTGACCCCACCATATTCACTCTTTAATTAACCCCCAAAGGATAAAAAGCACTAATGTTTACTTTGGCTGGTTTTAAACTTGATATCCTATGGTTCCAAAGAGAAGGTTGATTGATTTATCAAATATCTCGCTTTCTGCTGTTCAGCTCCTCTTTCAGCTACTTCTATCAGGAATTTGTAGACAGAACTTACAGTTCAATTCTTTGTCTGTTAGAATTCTACTTTCTTTTCTGTTAAATTTCATAGACTTATTTTGAAATGAATGAAAATCGAGTCTCTCTGGAGAAATACTGAATAATTTTGAATTTGGATATAATGTTTTCACTTGCTGGCTTGGTTAAATTGATAATGGCAAGAAACCTGAAGTTCTGCAAAAGTTACCAGTTTTATCAGTACAATGCAAGAAATGTGTCAAATAAAATCTGTATTCTTTGCATCAGCGGATTCTTATATGTAATATTTGGTTGATATCTACACTCAGCAGATACATTTTCATGGTAAAAACTCACTTTTCCTTCCTTTTATGACATGTTCATTAACAAGTATTTATTTATTTATTTTTATAACCATAATTAAGTGGTTGTGCCAAGTAAATGATAACACACTAAACTTGAATCTTCATTACTTAAAATTTATTTTACTCAATTATTTCATCAGTTACTCCCAATGAATCTGCAGTGTGAGCACAGACACTCTCTGAGACATTGTAATAGTAACATTAGCCATTTCTATACAAGGCAATATTTGGCATTCATTGACCAAGCAGCCAGTACGGCTTTCAGTTGAAATTTATAAAATATTTCTCTTAAAACAAATTTTCAGGAAAACAGATTTCTCAAGTTCAATAGCTGTTATCGTTCTTCCTCGTATTAATGGAGGTTTCCATTTTAACCGTTTTAACTGTTTTTGATGAGTTTATGATAATTTTTCTGTTGACATTATCTAAAGTTTATTACTTATGGACTTTGTAAGTAATATGAGTCAAGCTTTTGTCTTTTAGTTTTGTGAATTTTGTATTGTTTTCTTTTTGGGATTATATATGAAATAAATATTTTGACACATTTTTCTTCATCAGGTAGATATTTGGGGCTGCAAATACTAGAAGCTCTGAAACTATTTACAAATTAATTACATTAAATTAAATTTGTTAAACTTAGAAAATTGGCATCTTTTTTAAGAAAAAAAACACATGTACCAAATTTGTTTTATGGTATATTTAAACTAAGTCAGAACTATTGTTCAATTTATGAACTATACTCTCTACTGTTATTTGAATTTATTACAAAGAAGACAAAAAGAGATTTACTAAGCTTCTCAGTACATAGCAACTCACAGTTGAAAAGTTGATCAGTTATAAATGCAGCTATTTGTTGTTGTTTATTGTAAACCATGAGATTCATCTGAATTTTAATAGATCCACCTGATTTGTTTTCATTCAGGAAATCCACTAGTTTGAACCAGTGGCATAGATAATCTTTTAATCTTCTTTGTGATTATCTTCTCGGTATTAACTTGATAGGCAACGTCAATCATCTACCTTGATGACCAATGAGAGACAAGCCAGAGCTATAGACTGATGATTGACATCCATCAAACTACTGAGCAAATCTTCAAATGATTCGATTAATAGAAATGGGTGTGGCCAAATGTTTTGACTATCTTTTGCTTCATTATTAACTTGACTGTCTTACTGAAACAAGTAAAACATTGTTGTTTCTATATTTTTCTCTGTGGTTTGTTCATAATGATCTTTTGCAATGGAACCTAATATGGTTGGTTGGTTCTGTTCTTGGGTCTGTCTCAATGCAATTCAATTAGAGCCTGAAGGACAACCTTGGAATGTAATGCAATGTAATTGTAAAGGTAAGCAATCATTTTTATTTTATTTCAATTCTTATATAAACTTTTCAGGTCCTATGTTTCATAAATAAAAGGCATAATGAAGAATATGACCTTGTCACCATGGGATAAGTGAATAATGATCCAACAGAAACAGTTTGTAAATAATGTCTATGATAGAATTAATATTGTTTTAGGATAAAGTTATAAAGTGAAATGACAAATCTATAACAAATTTAATATTGTCTTATAAGCATTTTTAATATCATGTATTTTGACACAAAAATCACATAGAATTTGAAAATTAGTTTAATCCTAAAAGCATCTTTCTACCACCCCAGCCCCAACCTCAGTCTTTCCTATTCCCCACCAACCTCCACTTCTCATTTCTTGAAATTCCATCCCATTAATTTATTTCCAAAATTTTTGAAAAAAGATTTTAATACATTAACAAATTTTAAAAAAATTAAAATTTAGGTGTTTGAAATTCCAAAATAATTTTAAAAGTATCAAAGTTTTAATTTAAAAAATCTACATTGGTTAATGATAAAAGCACATCTCTAAATTAAAAGAATCCTTTTGTCAAACCGTCAAAGATGCCACTTTTATAGTTTCATCAGAACAATTAATGAGTGTATAAATAGTCCAAATAAATTCACATCAAAAGTCGGATTCTTTTTCATTATTGATTCTAAAGAGCAATCAAACTGTAATGTGGAAAAGAAGATTCAAAAGAAAGTTCCAACCTTTACCAATATTAATATTTTTGCTTTGAACTATTGTCTATGTCATACAATATGTCCAGACTTTTGAAAATAAAGACTTTTCATGTTAGATCTCATGAGCAAATGAATTTCTATAGCATTCAATGCTAGTGTTTAATCTTTTTTCTATTTAAGTTTTTGGCAAATTCAGTTTGAAGATGTTGGAATACAAATAATGTAAATTTCACCAATATTTTATCTTTCTGTAATTTTTTCTCTTTATACTTTTGCTTATCCTTTTCTTTCTTGCACATTTGTTCAGGTTCTTCCTTTGTTTACCTTTAATTAAAATATTATGCTAATTATACTCTCGAGGGAAATACGCATGAAAATGGCTTCAACCTATTAAGATTTACTCAGTAAAGTGAGAATATTTTTCTTTTTTTAAAACATTGATGAATTTATATGTTGAAAGATCTCAGATCAAATACAATTTTTCTTAGTTAAATATTCCTATATAATCTTACAATTTGTTGTTAGAAAAAGCAAAATAAAATGATACCAAAGACTTTTGGTCATTAAATAAAGATGTCCACAAAATATTATAAATTGTCTCTTTTTTTTTTTTTAGATTAACAATGTAAAGGAAGAAAATCCTGATTAATAATGTTGATCAATTTAATATATATATATATATATATATATATATATATATTAGTGGATTAATGAATATGGAGCAAAACTTTTCTTAGGGCAGAGTTAGATAAGATATAAGTGATTTTAAAGACTTCATTTCCAGAAGTCAATACAAAAGTATGAAAACTGAATACTGTACATACTTGTGTATAAGCCAACTTCATGAATCATGTGATCCTTGAATTTTTTGAATGAATTTTACCTCTTCCAGAAAACATTTACCTGTGTATAGTGCTACTTGTCACCAAAATTACATAAATTTTTAACCTTCAAAAATATTGCTGCTTATAGTGTGACTGCATCCCTATTTTTGGCATAAAAAACTGATCATAAAAACTTACACTATACCCAGGTATATACGGTAAGCAAAATACTTAAATACTTTCTATACATTTGGTGCTTGATACCAGGGTGGTTCTTAATAAACTTCATGGGTTTCTCAATATGCAACAGAAATATATTAATAAAAAGGGAATTGGAGAATCAATTAAAAGGTCGATATGTGTAAAATTAATAAATAAAGGAATCTTAAACTTGGAGTAGGCAGAAAATTTCTTAAAAAAAATAAACACCCTCCCCCATTTATCAAGATCCTAAAAGGAGTTAATACAAAAGATTATCAAAATTAGATAAATGATCAGTTCAAAACTGTCTACTTCTAAAATATTTTATATTTTTTCACTGTTTACTTTTTCTTTCAGTTTTTGTTTTAATCATTTTACCCCAAACAAGGCAATAAATTCACTAAGACACAAGTCGTTATTAACAGAAAAACATTAAAAAGAGAAACAAATAAAAGAAGAGGATCAATTGAGTGATTGATTTATTTTATGGCTTATCAAGTTATTTAAAACCATTTTAGTGCTTGCAAAGTGAGAAAATATTTGTAAATTTTAAGAATTTTTGGGCGATATCAATGATTTATTAATTAACTAATAACCAATAACTGTGTGGAGAAGTGAATTCATGCCTTTCCTCTGGGTATTTGCACATAAGTGAATATAACAAATATGACTGGAATTGGAACTCTACTCTCTGATTTCCAGTATCAAACTATCATCCATTACTTCAGCCAGGCATCCAAGCTTACAGCACATGGTATTCCAAAGTAATCACCCATCTAGGTACTGACAAGGCTCGACATTACTTAACTTTGTTGATCATACAAGAATGGGAAAAGAACAAGAATTAAGACAAAAGCTAACAGCTGACATTGCATTTAAATTTTTGAAGATCAAAGTCGACTGCCAAACAAGAGACTGGAAGAGCCTTCCATAAGTGAGAAGTGCAAACGAAGAAACTGTTAGCATAGAACTTACTAGCCATTTCAACCGTAAAATTATGAAAACTAGCTGCCAGTTAGTTTTATTTGCAGTTTATTTTCCTGTAATTATTTAGAATTGTCTTTTCTTTATTTTAAAGAAAAAAAGAGGCCTTTTTTTTTTCAAGCTGTCTTTTTGCAATATGAGTTTATGAAATATTATATTTCCAAAACAATACCAAATATGAGCAAGTAGTTTTGAAATTTAGATGTTCGCTAACAAAGCAATAATTACCATCTATATGAAAAAAAATTGTTACTGTCTAATCTGGATAAGCACAATTTAAAAATTAATTAATTAGTAGTGGATACTGCATCACCACTTGTCATTACATAAATAAAAACAAAAAGGTATTTTATTAAATTTTTATTTACATCTTAATCAAATTTTTAAGAAAAAAAAATATTTTGGAATAATTTTATGCACAAAATAATGCCTGTTTTGAGAATATTAAACTTTTCTTTTTATGGCTGAACTTGTTCTGTATTATTAGCCTGCTAATACTTGTTAATCTTTTGGCTTGGATAAACTCAGATTAATGTAGTAAAGATTATATGAATAACCTGTACAGTAGCAAAAACAACAGGTATAGGAAATCATATTTATTCTTATCAACAAACATGTGAATGAACAAAAAAAACAGCAGAAAACTCAAAAGATTTATTTTTAATCTGATCAACTATTTAACAATAACCAATTGACTGTAAATCAAATTTAAATTTAAAAAATCAGAGAGTTGATCTTCTCAAAGTTTTAATTTGAAAAAGTATTTCTTTAATGAAATTCATCAAATTATTTCTTGATGATATTGTAATTATTTCCTGACAATGTTTTATTTTTATTTTCAAGTTCCTTAACAACAAATACAAATTACACTTATTTACTTACATTTATTTACTTACATGCACACATGCATTTCACAGCTACTGGCTTATATGCATGCAGAAGGCATGCAACAATACTACACTTATGTTCTCATATGGAGATGCATGGAAACCTAAACATGTTCATTGAGATATAACCATATATATCATTCTGAAGAAATGAAATTTCACCATGCAGTTATGATTCTTATGTCGACACTGTCTATATCTAAAAAAATATTACAAGTTCAAGATATTTATTGTGTACAACAATATGGTGAGAATGACAGCTAAGAACATCCATGCTCAAATTTAAAGATAAATCCTATAGATGCATGTATCCTAACCAAAAAAACAATGAACAGTTCTTGTTTACATACCAAAATTTTTGTTCTTTCTTGACTTGAAGCAAAAATGCTATAACCACTTGACTATATCCCTTTTGCATGTGAATGCTATTAATACTTTGTTAATTTTTGCTTTATTACTCTTGCTTTGTTTTTTGACACACACACACATACATACATACATATATATATATATATATATATATATATATATATATATAATCTCATTCAGATATTTTCTTGCCATATTCACTGAATAAAGATGAGGACAACAGTCCAAATGATATAAATAGTTACAATATCTCATCTCAGAAATACACACACACACACACACACACACACACATATATATATATATATATATGAGCATTAATCACAAAAGTTTGAATATTTTTCATAGAATAATTATTGCTCTATATATCTTAGGTACTTTATTGAAAAAAAAGTCAATTCCCCTTGAATATGTTAAATTATAAATTGACTATTCACAGAGAGCCATAAAATAGGTTTTAAATGTCATGTCCCTGAAGGATATAGGTAATCATGGCTCTCCACTAATCATTTTTCTTTATTATTTATTGTATTGCTATAACTTCTTGGGAAAAGAAATATATATACATATAAATACATACTCTCATACATAAACACACACATAAATATTTATGTGGGCACATCGACATACACAAACATTATATCCATTTAAATATTATATACTAGGTCATTGTGTAATTTTTATTACTAGGTATCTTCTGGTTGGATAACGTCAGTTTTATTTCTTTTGCTTAATCTTCTTATGTGAGTTGTGTGATAGTAATCTTAAAGTTCATGTGTTTTCGGGAAGGCATTAAGGGGACTTAACTCTTCTCACTCAAAATCACTTGTTAGATGAAATCTCTCAACACCATTATCCTTTACACACAAATATTTTCACTTGATGCAAACATGAAAACAAACATACAAGTGATTTTTTTTTTTTCTTTTAATCTAGTTTTGACTAAATTCTTGCTTCACTTGCAAAATTCACTTAATCCCTTCATTGAAATATTTGCAAGATTCCAACTGACTCTTAAAGTTTAGAGGATTTATGAAAAATTAATTAGATTTCTGTGAAAAGCTCCAAAGTCTTGTTTATTTGGAACTTAGATGATTGCCACACCTGAAATAAAATTTAATAACTTTTATTATTTATAAATTTTTTTTTATTTAATTTGTTAAATTTAGAAAAACTAGTTGTTTTTTTTTGTTTTTTTTAAAAAAAAGTTGCAAAGCAATAAAAAACTTTTTTGTAATAAAAAAAAAAATTTAATTCCCATGAAAAATTTCAAAATTAATATTGCATTAAAATGTAGAAATTTGAATTTAAAATTAAACTTAAATAACAATCAAATGTGACAATACTGAAAAATATTTAAAAAATCACAATTATCAATCATAAAAAATAGATAATCAATGTTGTTTATCTTTCAGTTTTTATTATTCTGTTAATATAAAGATAGAAAAGATATTACTAAAGATATCATTTTTAGTAATATTTAAATATAAAAGTGGACACTGAGGTCAGCGCAAAACAGCAAGAAACACTCGCTGTTCAATGTCAATGTCAGTGTCCACTTTTATATTTTTATATCTACGCATATTTTATCTCTGATACTGAGCACTTTTACCAAGAAATATAGCATACCTTAAAACTACAGTTTTATCACATACATATATATATATATATATATATATAAGGTTGGTGCAAAAATAATGTCGTTTTCTCACATAGTAACATACGTGAGCAAACGACATTATTTTTGCACCAACCTAATACCTAAATATATTAGGTTGGTGCAAAAATAATAATATATATATATATATATATATATATATATATATATAAGATTTAAGAAACAGCAGATATATTTAATATTGAGCACTATATATAAAAATATTAAAATAGTATTAATGGTATTATATAAAAAGGTTACTTAACTTTTTAAATATCAATTATATTGTGATAAATCACTGCTCTTGATGACTGGAAATTTTACTAAGAAACATTGATATCTGGATAAAAACTGATATTTAATAATTTAAGTAAACTTTTCATATAATATCATTATATATATATATACATACATACATATATATATATATATATATATATATACATACATATACATATATATATATATATATATACATACATATACATATATATATATATATATATATATATATATATATATATATATATATATATACATAAAGAAATGGACAAAATCCGACAATTTATTTATTAAAGACATTTTTATGTTTACCGTTCTTTTTATAGATATAAGTATTTATGTAAATGCTCTGTTTATAATAAATAGTATTAAATAACATTTACCGGCCTGAATGTCAGAGAAATTTTCATAGAAAATATTCGTCCTTTGACAGGATTCGAACCTGCATCCTATACGGAACCGTCATTTAGCTTGATGTGCCTAACCGTATCAAATGTAAAAAAATGACGTCATACATTTGATATGCCATGAGCAGTTATGAATGTACGAGATTCATGGAAGATTGAAGTTTATAAGCAGTAAATTCGACCTTGCCTACCGAACGATCCTTTGTGGCCGAGCGTTTACCTGATATTGAGCTCTTGTACCCATAAATAGAGCATACCTTAAAACTACATTTTTATTATATATATATATATATATATATATATATATATATATATATATATATATATAAAAATATAAGTGCAGACAGATAACAAGGTAAATCTTTGCTATAACTTCAAAATAAACATAGGTAAATAAGGAAGATAGTAAATGTTAAAAAAAAATAGTAATTTTATTTGCCAATGTAAACATAGTTAAGAGACCGTTTTTGAAGATAATTGCATTTATGAACAATTCTCTGTAACCTAACGTTTTTGCAGATAACATTATTTAAATTTTATAAGAAATATCTAAACTGTCATTGAAAATAGCATGTTAAATGTACTTCAATTGTCTGTTATAATATTTTGAGTAATTTCTGGCAATTTTTTTTAATTATTTTTTTTTATTTATAGTTGTTTCCATTTTAGTTATTACTTATATTTCCATTCAAGATAATTTATCAATGGACAGAGTTTAAATTTCAGAAAAGAGTAAAAGACAAAGAGAAACCAAGTTCACTTCACTCTCTGACTCTCTTTTTTTCTCTCATCTCTGCTGCACTGAAAAGTATATTTCTTGCCAAACAAATATTTGTTTCTATCATAACCAGAAGAGAGGTGTTTCACAAAATCACTGAAACACAAGACATCACCAAAGATTAACTTGTTTATTTGAAGGAAAACGTTTTTCAGTTGAAATCTGTCATCATTGTTTACTAATAATAATTTTGAATAAAATGAAACCAAAGCAAGGGAAATATACAAGTAATGAACAACAAAGAACATGAAATGAAGTGAACATTGAAAGCCAAAACAAACAATTAATTAATTAGTACTTTCATGGTTGACAACGGATGGAACAATATTCTGGTGTAACTATCTAGTTAATAAAAAGTGTTCACTCCATCACTCTCTTTTACATCATTGTGACATGTCAGTGATGAGTGTTTTGTCTAGATATTTGACATGAACACAAACTCAATTTGAACTTGGTTCACTGTTTCCATTTTCCATATGTCAACACCATAAGAATAATAAATTGTTTTGTGCAATCATGAAAGAAATTTTAATAAAATTTACTACTATTATTGAGGAAACAAGTACATAAGTGCTAATGATGCTAGATTTACATATAAAAACATTTCTCTCTTTATCTATCTATATATCTATCCACACACACACACACACATGTGTGTGTGTGTGTACATATATACATATTGTGTATTTGGGCAGCAAATGTATGTATCTAAATAAAATATTATTCATCCTTGATAATGGCTAAAATATAGCTGAAAATGCTTTGAATACATTTAGACAATTTTTTTTATAATTTATGCCCTGAAAAGAAAAAAATTATACCAACACATGAAAAGTTCTATGAAAAAAATCAACCACTGCAACTTGTCAATCATTTTTAACAAAATATATATATATATATATATATACATACACACACACACATATATGACTTTACAAGCATATATAAACAGTTGAGCCAAAACACAAAGCACATGGCCTGAAGATTGCTTTGGAGCATAAAACAGACTGTCCCCACTTGGTGTTGATCTCAGTATCCACTTGTGTGTGTGTGTATATATATATATATATATATATATATGCGCATGATACTCAAATGTAGCAAATTTATTTTTAGTCTATCACTACTTCCTTGCCAAATGTTCCAACAAGCTCCATTCTTTAATGTCACTAGACATTTACAGCCAAGACCCACCTTGCTATATCCACAGGGTCGAATCACCCCACAGTTTCTATGTATTTCTATGGTAAGAAGCACCTTTTATTCTGAAAAATATCTTCCAAAGAATTGTCATTTTGTAATATTGATTTCCTACTTACTCTTATGTTCATATCAGAACACCTCATTCAGTAACTCTCTACCTTAAGTGGCTCTTGGTCATTGTACTGAATGAACTTGAATTCTTTTTTTTTTAAAAGTACATAGATACTATTCAGGAAATACTGATCCCTATGTAAGTAATCCTATCTTTTTCATTGGTACTAGGTTAATAAAAATGATGACACATACAAATTCTGCAATTACAGATTATTTTAATCCAAATAAAATTAGAACAAAGTTTTATTTAAATTTATTATTTTCTAGTTCTATTAATCTCTGGTGCAAGTGCCATCATCTGACTTTTTAATCTTATTAATTTTATTCACATTTACAATACATTTCTGTTTTTTTTTCTTTTTTTTTTTCTTTTTTTCATTCATTCATTCATTCATTCATTATACCAAAACCATATTGAGTGTATAATAAGAGGGTCTGAAGTATTTTGTTGAATAGTTAATATATAATATGACATTTGATTATCCGAGCAGGCAGCTATGAAGGATCTGCATCTGGAATGACGAAGATTGGACTTGAACCTGGACTTGTAAACATAATTAGAAGAACGAAAATATAATGTGGGTGATTATAACAATAGAATCCGCAGAAGTATTTTTTTATCTTTATCACTTGGATTAATAGCTAAAGCTTAAACATTGCAATTATCTTCACCATCAATGTTATCCTCTATTTCTCTAGTCTATCTATCTCTGTCTGTCTCCATATCTATCTATATTTATCTCACCCTATCTATATTTTTCACCCTATCTCTCTCTCACTCTCTATCTTTGTGTATATATATATATATATATATATATATATATATATATATATATATATTGTGGGAAAAGATATGTAAGTTTTATATGCCAGAATAATTTGAGGAAAATAAATGACAAAACAATGCTACTTTAATTAAATGGAAAGCAATTTATTAAGACAATTGTGTATAGAAAGTGCTTTAATTGCTAGACTGTCACAATAAATTTGCATCTAGGTCCTTACAACATTTCATCATTCTTGTTAGATTGTCTATTATGTAGGATACTTAATAACAAAAGTGATAAAAACATAGAGAAACTAAATGAAATTCGTTAGACTATTTGCTCAAATATATATATATATATATATATATGTATGTACAAAATAAAGAATTTAAAAGTTTATATCACTTTAGTTCAATTAAGTCGTAAAGAATGAAACATTGTTATAATCTTCCTAGAATCAGATCTTCTTCTGATTCATGTTAAACAAATTTCCATCACTGGCCGGATGTGAATGCTCTGAAACCCAAGACTGAACTAAAGTTTCCGTCAACTGCACATCAGCTCAGCATATACCTTCCGTTTTACTTACACACTCAAAGAAAAATACAATCCAGAATTTTCACCCAATAACACCCACACCAGTCTAAAGAAACAAAATAAAAACTGGAGCCAATCAGAGCCTAAGAAAAGGACATAAAAGCCCATCAAAGGACATCTTTGGCAGTCAGACAGCACAACAGCCAGGATTCACAATGCTCGTCGGAACGTGACCTCCCATCTCCAAAAGTCACAACTCACCCTCTTTTCTCCTACTGTACGCCTCTGTAGGTGACTTTTACAATTCTACTTACCTCTTTTTTTCAACGAGAGACATTTACTCCAATTTACTATTTGTTGTATTTTTTCATAATATAAGTGTTTATTTCTTAAACCTCCATCATTTCTTCTTTGTTCTGCCACCACACACTTAATATAACAATTACTTGAAAGATTTTTTTTCCACATTGTTAGAAATCTGTCTAGCTATCTCTATTGTTAACGAGTACATATGCACACATAAAGGAAAGCTGAAGTAATTTCAGTGCTTAAATTAGTTCATCTTTCATATGCCTGTTGTTTAATTAGTCTGCATTTCATGAGGATATCACTAAAGTTTTGATAAGATTTTAAAATATTAACTTTTACGAAGCTGAAATTAGTGGCCATGTAAATTATTTATTTTTAAACACATGAGTAAAATTATATCT
Source organism: Acanthosepion lycidas (assembly GCA_963932145.1). Lineage (NCBI taxonomy): Eukaryota > Metazoa > Mollusca > Cephalopoda > Sepiida > Sepiidae > Acanthosepion > Acanthosepion lycidas. Next base: position 129,521,425 of record OZ010571.1, read on the forward strand.
ATATTTTTAAATTTATTTACAAAAATAAATAAATAAAATAATTATTGAATAAAAATGTTATATTTTTTCAATCTATTTTTTATTCAAGAGATGCCATTTAAATTCTGAATAGCAATAAAACATGAACCTTTCAAATAAATGAATTTTGCATTCATGTCTAAAAACAAAAAATTTCACAAAATAAATTTGTGGCTTGCATATCTGAATATTTTGAAGATATCTCAAGGAATAATTTTTCAATTTATCTCTTGACAAATTATGCTGAGGTAGATTCAATATAGATTCTGTAATGTTTTGCCTGAAATCTTTCAGAATTACGAAGATATCAATCATAAATAACATCCATTGTTGAAAAGGAATCATATTCCAGATGTTTTTCATGATAGAATTCTTTTGTTACAGTGTTTCTCCCTAATCGTTTTCATATATTTCCTTGAAAATGACAAATTACAAATATAAAAATGTATGACATTCACAAATTTCTTTTAGATTCTAAAATCTTTATTTACATGCACACTATTGTGCTTATCGCAACATTTCAGCCAATGTCCTTGGGCTGTCATCATTTTTTATAACATAATTTTATTTTTTTTATTTCCTCATCTTTTCCTCAGAGAATTTTCAAGTATTACAAATAGTTAAAATTCAAACTAAATGTCTCATTTTCTTTCATGACATGAGTGGTCGTGGCTCTCCACAATTTTCTGTTTTTGTAGCTCTTATAAGTAACTTTTAAATGAGACTTGAACTGGCATCAAACATCAATATATAACCATAATATTTTGGCCACTGAAACCATTTTGTTTAATCCAGGTTTTCTTATTTCCCATCCTTTTGTCATTATCTTTGGCTATAATTTTATTTTTTGCAATATTGTTTATCAAATCAATGAAGCAAGACTTTTGCTTTGAAAATTTGAAGTTGCAGTTATCAAATATATCTAGGTAGCGTTAATAGTACCTGCTATACGTACAGATATTTATCCAAGCATTAAATATAAAAATGGCTACAGAGAAGTCAGAGAAAAAGTAAATGAACATTTCATTTTATAGAAAGCGAACATGGTAACAAAGTTCAGAAATGTTACGTACCTTCTCTTTGACCCTGAAAAGTAAAGTTAGTAGGTGCGTGTTACAAAAAATCTGTCTTTAGTTATAAGTCCAGCACATCATGTTGCAAGTGTTTGTTTTTATCCACATGTCAAGCAATCATCTTTGTAGGGACTATCTCAGATATGTCACTTGTACAGACTAGGGATTCTCTGAATGACTTTTAAGTTTTAACAAGCCTGGCCAACCATGGTGCATACTAATTAGGAGGAAGAAAGAAAATTAACTGAGAGCTGACCAGTTAGAAGCCATTGTCGAAATGCAAGATAAATAACATGAATAAAATGGATAAAGTTTGCAATGAAAAGAAAAAGGTCAAAAAAAAGATGAAACAGCAATAATCATACAAGCAAGCAATTTGGTTAAAGCTAATCAAACAGGTTTGTAGGCAAAAAATTTGCAAACTATGAGTTGGTGTTTGTACACAAAAGCAAGGTCAGACAAGTGAACACAGTAGGTCTGTCTTGTAGTTAAGGCAGATCTGGACTGCTATATTTAACAGTCCCCCCACAAAGAATGTATGTGGCACAAGGCCGAGTTTAATGTGGGTTTCTCCGAGCTCGTAGGCTCGGCCAAAAATATTCCCTTTGAACTCACCTAGACGGGTTCAGGCCTGTGTACCTCCCCGGACCAATCTTTGTCCTGTGGCAAAGCTTTGTCTGAGTTCATCTCTGCCGAGGAAGAGAGTTCAACAGAAATAAACAGTCTGGTCAACTGCTCCCCAGATCTGGACTGAGTTATGTCAAAATACAAGCCATCCCTATTTATTGGCTAAGAAAAATATCTCAGCATGCATTTTGTGTCCTGACTATAACTTTTGCAATTTTTCCTCCATTTTTTGGAAATCAACAAGAATATTTTCATTTTTAGATGAAGCATTGTCCTCCATTATTAGTTATTTTGAATCCTGCTTTCTTTCATTTGATTCATCTTTTTCTTTTCTTTTGAATGAGTAGAATTAAGATGAAAGAAAATATTAATCTAAAATTAATAATAATGTTTGAGAGAAATTATTGTTCATTATTGCACATTTGACTATTTTCATTAGTTTCTGTTGCTTTCATAGCCTCAGTTTCAACCAATCCATTAGTTATTGTTAAATGATGTGAATTCAAAATAAGGAACTTTTGAGAAAACTTTATCTTGTCCCACAAGAGCTTACCGTGTCTTGTAACAAGGCTTTAACATTTTAACCACTGAAGTTATGATGACAGTGTGCTTCTTCTGCTATTCATTCATTTCATTTTTATCGCACACTGGATTATTGACTCAACAGCTGTGATATTAATAAATGCAGCAGTTGTCTTCATATTATTTTTTTTTATTACTCTATATATTTTTATATTTCTTACCAGTTTCTTCAAATCAAAAATAAACATGTGGAATAATAAATTCCATGGACTAAAATTTCAAACCAATATTTTAAGCAAAATATAAGCAGCATTTATGAAAAAGAATGAAAAAATGCATGTAACAAGTGATTTTAAAAAGTTTTTTTTTTTTTTTCTTTTGAATGTATCAAAAGAAAGGTACAGTGTAACCCGGATATAAGAGAAACTCTGATATAGAGAGAGATTTTCTCTGGTCCCGAATTAGAGCCATACTTACCTAAACAAAATAGACCAAATCCAGATATAAGAGACTTCTTCTCCAGTCCTGACAACTCTCTTATATCCGGGTTACACTGTGTGTATATATAATTTATTTATTTATATATATATATATATAGTGTAACCCGGATATAAGAGAGATTTTCTCTGGTCCCAAATTAGAGCCATACTTACCTAAACAAAATAGACCAAATCCGGATATAAGAGTCTTCTTCTCCGGTCCCGACAACTCTCTTATATCCGGGTTACACTGTGTGTATATATAATTTATTTATATATATATATAGTGTAACCCGGATATAAGAGAAACCCGAATATAAGAGAGATTTTATCTGGTCCCAAATTAGAGCCATACTTACCTAAACAAAATAGACCAAGTCCGGATATAAGAGTCTCTTATATCCGGGTTACACTGTAATTCTATCTAGTATGTTATCCTGAGTTTATCTCTCAAATACAGAGATATGCATATGAGATAGAGCTGAAAAGTTCTCAACCCAGTCAGGAAAACCTCCCCAAAATTGGATTTTAGGATGTGAGCTAGGTCAAGAATTTTTCTACATTCTCTTCTCCAAAATAATAGAGATATACATACAAGAGTGCTAAATATTTCTCGGCCTGACCAAGAAAGCCTTCCGAAATAAATTGGATTTTTGGAAGTGGGTTAGAGCAAGAACTTTTCAGAACTTCTCTCACAAATATAGAGATATGCATTCAAGAGTGTGCTGAAAATTTCACGGCCATTCCCCAAAAAAATTGATTTTATAAAGTGGGTTAGGCTGAGAACTTTTCAGCAACACCTTTAAACCAGAAGATACTGATATCTCCTTGAAAAGAAACTACTTTTTATGTTGCAGCTAACTCCCTTGATAGTCAGCTCACTACTGTCACTGTTTTTATTGTTTCCTTTTCTGCTTTGAGGTAATTCTGACATGGTCTTGTAGACAAAGAAGAATCGTATTATATGTTGCCTGCATTTCTTAGTTATGATGAAATTTTGTTAATAAACAGAGAAATTGGGAAATGTGTTCTCCACGATTTTTTGGCTAGTAATTTTATCATCTGAGAAATTCTAAAGATTGTTTTCTACATTTCAAATAAAGAGAAAGGAACTGTGTGACATTTAATATTTTTGTAATAATAAGCTAAGTATATTTGTATATATTTATTTTACCTGGAATGTTTGTAACTTTAATGCTGCCAGTCGTCTCCCTTGCATTAGCAATGCCAGACAGCTGTGTCTTTATTAGAACAATGACACACTGTGCCAAAATATTTGGTTCCCCATAATTATTAAGTATTGAATTGCTCCCCTATAATTTCTGCATACTAATATAATTGTAAAAATATATTTAGACTCCTAATAGAAAACCTTTTATTAGGTTGGTGCAAAAATAATGACGTAATAATGTCGTTTTTTGACGTTAAAAAATACCTCAAAAAACGACATTATTGCGTCATTATTTTTGCACCAACCTAATAGTAAGAGTGAAATATACTGTCATTTTTTATATATGTAAATTGGTATTAATATAAAATTCTGTGAATATAAAGAAGTAAATCAGTTTTCTCTTGTCATCAAATATAAAAGAAAATTCCTGTCAGAAATACTAACTGTTAGTATAATTATTGTAAAAATATATTTAAAAACTCCCATGTGAAACCATTCTAATAATAGTGAGGAATTAACAAAATATACCATTATTTTTCATATGTATATAAACTAGTATTAATAGTATTAAGGATATAACAAAAATATGTTGCCCCTTTTTTTTTTAAAGGCATAGATGAACAAGTATTAATATAAGATTCTGTTGGGCATAATGTGGATGGATTGTTTTCCTGTTATTAACTATTAAAATGATCCCCTATAATTAGTATAAAAGCAGTCCCTATAATTTCTACTTATTTATATAATAGTCATAAGATTATATGAAAAGATTCACATCTGAAAATGTAATAACAATCAAGACTTAAATAAATATCCCATGCTCTTTAACAGCATGGGGAACTAATATTGTGCAGGGTACAGCAGAAATCTGTCCCACATAATGGTAAGACATTAGCTAGATGAAAACACCATTACCACTAATGTCTTAGAATTGTGTGGGAAGCACTTTTGCCAAACCCTGTACTTGATAAAATGGGGGGATCAGTTATAAACTAATCTCTTAGAATTAGTATAATAATTGGTAAATATATTTAACATTTCATATGTGAAAACTTCTTAATAATAATAAAGACTCAACAAAATGTCTTTTTTTTATGATATGGGTAAACTAGTAGCAGCGAATATTAGACAATCTCCTGAAAGATGAAGAAAAAACTTGAAGCAACAGAAATGTGGTTCTACAGAAAGATGCTGAGGATACCATCAACTGAACATGTGAGCAATGACAAAGTTTTAGAGAAATATGGAAATGTAAAAGGACATTTATCCTTAGCCTCAGAAACAGATAATTGAAATTTCAAGGTCATATAATGAGGAAAGAGAGCTTGGAAAATTAGATACTAACAGGACAGATTGAAGGCAAGAGGAATAGCAGAAAACAGCACATAACCTATCAGGTGAGCCTGAATAAATGGATGATGGAACAAGATTCAGGAAAAATAAGAAAGACAAAATTTATTAAAAGCTACAAAGGATAGAAAATTGTGAAGAGCCATGATCATCAGTGTGTTGATGGGACACAGCACATGGAAGAAGTCATCTTAATATAAAATTCTATTTGACACCCTGTCAGGAACCAATTTCTTAATGCTATCACGTATTAAAATGATGCCAATAAATATTTGGCATTAAAAATGAGCCTTCATAATTTCTACCTAAAAAAAATATATTTAAAAATTCACACATGAAAACCTAACAACAGTAAAGATTTAAGAAAATATGCCATGCTTTTTAACAGCATGAGGAATTAGTATTATCATAATATACTGTATATAGTATATAAAGTGGGGGGTCAGTTTTCTTTTGTTATTAATTAATAAACTACTACCTGAGATTTAAAATCTGAAATGTGAAAACCTTTAATAATGGTAATATTTTAACAAAAAAAATGTGGTGTCATTTTTGATAGCATGGGTAAACCAGTTTAAAAATAGTTTTTGAGTTTTTCTTATGAAAAGTCTAGCAAATTATTTCAAGATAAAAAAAAAAGAAAAAAAAGAATGCCATTTCACTGTCATGCTTTTGATTTGGTTCATTATTTTGGAGCATTCAGTCATTTTAAATTTGATTTTCAGCACAACTTCATAAATGTCAAGTGTGCTACAGTAAGTATGTATGTGTCTCTTTCAACTAACATCCTTAACCTTATCTGTTGTATCATTAAAAATGTTCCTCAGAAATTATCACATTTCATGGATTTATGATTTTTATTCTTTTGACATAAAAGTGACAGAGAAAACAGTATTTTTGTATACTGACATCTAAAAATTTATGACCTCATTACAGGAAATTAATTAATGTTGCTATAAAGTATTATTTCTTTATAATATGACAATTGTTTTAGTATCTGTAGTATTTGTTTTTGTTTTTTTTTTGCTTTTCTTTTCCTTGCATTTTTTGTTGCTTTTTTCTTCTTGCATTTTTTGTTGCTTTTTTCTTCTTGCTTTTTTTTCTTCTTGCTTTTTTTTCTTCTTGCTTTTTTTTCTTTTTGCTTTTTTTCTTCTTGCTTTTTTTTCTTGCTTTTTTTTCTTGCTTTTTTTTTCTTCTTGCTTTTTTTTCTTCTTGCTTTTTTTTTCTTCTTGCTTTTTTTTTCTTCTTGCTTTTTTTTCTTCTTGCTTTTTTTTTCTTCTTGCTTTTTTTTTCTTCTTGCTTTTTTTTTCTTCTTGCTTTTTATTCTTCCTTTTTTTTTTCTTCATTTTTTTTTTCTTCATTTTTTTTTCTTCATTTTTTTTTTCTTCATTTTTTTTTTTTCATTTTTTTTTCTTCATTTTTTTTTTTTTTTACTTCTGGCTTTTCTTTTTTACTTCTTGCTTTTCTTTTTTTTTTTCTTCTGGCTTTTCTGTATTAGAATGACGCCCCTTGTACTGATTAGATAAAAAAAATTAAGGAATTTACATTAAATTCGAAAGTCACTCATTATAAGCATTTCAGCGAATAAAATCTTTTGTCAACACATTATCTGTTTTCTCATTTTCCTTTCTTCCCGTTTATACTTGATCTGAAAATTTACTATAACATTTGTGCTATTATAAATTATAAAAATGATGGCACATATGAAGCTGATATTTTATTATTAATATTATTTGAAAGTTTTCAGTTATTACTGTTGTACTCTTTATTCTTGGGATTGGTCTTTTCACCATAGTATTTTCTAAACATCTTGGAACAGCTTGCTATGTTTCATAATACACTGCCACCGAAGTCGCCAGTACAAGGTTTCAAGAAAAAGTACTGGCAACATCGGTGGCAGTGTATTATGAACATAGAAAGCTGTTCCAAGATGTTTAGAAAATACTATGGTGAAAAGACCAATCCCAAGAATAAAGAGTACAACAGTAATAACTGAAAAACATTTTTAAAAACTTAAAACTTTCAAATAATATTAATAATAAAATATCAGCTTCATATGTGCCATCATTTTTATAATTTATAATAGCACAAATGTTATAGTAAATTTTCAGATCAAGTATAAACGGGAAGAAAGAAAAATGAGAAAACAGATAATGTGTTGACAAAAGATTTTATTCGCTGAAATGCTTATAATGAGTGACTTTCAAATTTAATGTAAATTCCTTAATTTTTTTTTTTTATCTAATCTAGTCAATTAAGGTTAGGGCTTGCATTAGTCACTGCCAGATTTATCTCCCCTGAAGTTGCAGCTTGAGGCTCATGACGTTGTTGGATTGTACTGTCCTAGAATCTTTTGCAATTGAATATATTGATACATGCATGCAACTGACATTTAAAATTGCTCCTTCATGAGTTAGAATGGCTTCTATTAACATTGGACTCTTAGTCAAAGAATACATACAAACACATAAATGCAAGGAGGCTTTTGATGATGATGATAATATTTATTGATCTGAAATAAACAGAGGAGGGTTGTCCTGATAGAACCGATTGATTTTTATGTATTGAAAAATATAAAGGTAAGATTTAGAGTAAGATTTCTTTTTAATTTATTAAATTAACTATTAAATTATATATATCAATGAGCTTGTGTAAATGGTTGGTAGAACAGGGATTAGGAGAGATAGCAAAAATACAAAAATTAAAAGCTACAAAGGACATCAGGGAAGGCCATAATCAATAGTCATCAACACATCTCATGATAAGTTTTGTTGAAAGTACAACTCTTGTTGTCACATAAACAAAGTGTATGTGAGTAAGCTGGAAATTTCATAGGCTGACCAAGATATAAATGCAAGTAGATACACTAGTTGGTAAATTAGAAGACATGCAAGTGTACTAGAATATAAGCATTTCAGCCGACCCTCGTATGTATCAGTAATATTATACTTATTTTAAAAATGTAGACCTTGCAGTGGTAAAAGAGACAAGTTTGAAGCTCACTGAGAACCTGTCCTCTATTTCATTTAGGACGTGTTATCTACTAAATTCTATAAATTTGCAGTCTGGGTTAAACTGCGATAAAATATAACTTAAAAAAAATGAGTATATGTTGGATGTATGCATTGTGTAGTGGTTATTGGCACAGAAATTGGGATTGATGTACTGAGTTCAAATTCCAGCCACGTCTTTTGCATTCACTTTCACACAATACTCTTGGCAAAGTATGAATTCAATTTTTCTTCCTCAAGTTAGGTTTTAATAGCAGGAAAGACAGAGCTCTCTAGCTTTGGTTGGCAACCAGTCTAGGAAAATAAAACTCTGAAGTCAAAACCTATTGGATTTGAGGCTGGTATATCCACCTCACAAAATTCTACTTAGTCCAAAAATTATTACTTAGTGTTGTGAATGTGTGTTCATATTCTTTCACGGGTGAATGTAATGGTAATATTAACCATTTCCCAATAAGGAAATGTTTGGTATTAATTGACCAAGCAGCTAGTAGTGTCATCAGTTGAATTTTATAAAATCTTTTTCTTACAGCAATATTTCAGGAAAATAGGTTTCTGAAGTCCAGTAGCTGTTATCACTCTGTCCAGTACTGATGGAGGTTTCCTTCCAAACCTTTTATTTGAAGTTATCAATATCTTGATTATGTCTGTGACTTCTCTTTCAGTTATATGAACTATCCATTTTAGTTGTTGCTGCTGTTGAAAGTCCTCAAGTGATGTGGATTCTATGTTTGAAGAAAGATGATCTTCACCAAAATCCACTGGCTTCATTTGCTCAAAGCCATTTTTAAACATTGCTTTTAGATGCTTTATACAGCTGACCGTTTTTAGATATTTCTAAATGAATCTGGCATCAGCCATGACATCCATAGAAAAGTCTCAATCTGAAAAGACTCTTTAAAAACATATGTCAAGTCTTTGCACAGCCTATTCTATGTTCAATTTCTTTATCACCTATGCTAAATTAGTTATAACTCATCCATGCACAGCGGTAAATGAAATATTTGGTATTTATTAATTCTACATCCTGAATTTTTATGATGTGTTCATGTGCCATCATTGCTTTCATTCCAGATCATAGTTTTTGTTAAAGGTTAACATGAATATATATATATATATATATATATATATATATATATATATATATGTTGTTGTTTTGCAGTTATTTGGGTAGTGGTGGGGTGGGGGCAAATATATCTCAATTTAAATTTTGTTATCCTAATATTTATCACCTTTTTGAGAACTTTTAAATTTATTTGTTATATTTTCTATGCTTTTTCAATGGATGAAATTTAAAAAAAAAAAAAAAACTTTCCAAAAGTTTTTTCAAACTTTATAGAACAGCTTCATCATATCAAACTCACACTCTGATAAGCATGTGAAATCATGACATGATAGAAAATCATATATATATATATATATATATATATATAATATTAGTGGTCAATATATATATTTCCAAGAAGATAGAATCCAGGAATGTACAAGACAGAGCAAGGAGATATATATATATATATATATATATATATATATATATATATATATATAAGAGAGAGAGAGATAAATAAAGAACAAAATAGAAAAAAAATTGTATGATGTATTTTTATGTTACCCCGCCCCTGTCTACACACATGTAATTTCATCAACAAAAACATTACTTTAGTCAATGAAGACCTACATTTTTTGCCACTTTGTCATTAATTTACTTAACATCATTAAGATATATATAAAAAACATTATGTATCATAATCTCCCACATATACAGGGTGCGATGGATAAATTGTCGCCATTTTCTATTTTCAATTTTGTGCATGTGCATTGTTTATTTTGTATTTTGCAAAGTATAGTAGCATCAGAAAAAGAGCGTCATGACACAGTTTACTCTGCAAGAAATTTGGAAACAGGATTCTGTACTGCTTGGCATTTGCACCAGAACCTCCAATAAAAACATTTCAGAGTGTTTAGGTGCCAATCTGAGGACAGTGCAGAGGATTCCGAAAGAGTTGGATGAGTCTAATGGTGATTATGAAGATATGGCAGCTCAGAAAACTCACTCTGATCATACCGATAAGAAAAGAACTCAAAAATTTGTTGGTGAGGATCTCGGAGAGAGATAGAAAGATAGGTACATATACAGATAAGAGACAGAAAAATAAAATTGCATTTTAAAATTTCATATTTATTAAGAAACTTTTATAAACAATTTTTTTATTATCTTCATTTCTGCATTTTTTTTTAATTTCCTGAAAATCTAAGAGAGACAATTCTGTTTTTTTCACCTGGATTAATTGAAACTACTTTGTTAATCTTCTTGTCTAAATACGACTGGATTATCCTGAGATAAGTTGGCTCATTGTATAAAATACATTGTGGCTAATAATAGAGACCATAAGATGCAACCAACAACCAGAAATCCAAGGGGAATAACTTTTCAAAAGAAAATTTAAAATATTTTTTATATTTTTTTTTTTACTACTGTTTGCACAAAGGCCACTCAAGGTAAAAGTTTACTCTGTGGAGTTGTATTAGTGTAAGATAGGGCAAGATAATACTAAAGTTAGCTAATTCTAAACTTGAAGAGGTTAAGATTTAAATAGCAATTAAAATTTATAGTTCAGACAGAGACATTATTAAGAGTATAGAGTTGAAGTAGACTGTAGAAGAAACAGGAAACCCAATCCTAAACCTCTACTCCTGTTCAAAAGTCTAGAATGGAATGTGAACTAGTTGAGAGCCTGTGAATATTACAGGAAAGGTGTAAATTAAAATACCTGGGTACATCTAGAAGTCTGTTGTCTAACAATGAAAAAGGCATTTATTTTACACAAGAAAATAACTAATGTATGATTAAACACAATCTGCTTTCTTGTCAATGCACTTAATTCAATACTCTCCATTTAATCATACAGTTCAAACAAATTTTAGACCAAGATTTAGCTGCTAATCATTTCAATTTATGAACTTATTGATAAACCCTTGTACTTTGTATATGGGTATAAAAGTAAAAAAAAACATACATAAGTAAATTCTAGTTGCATTAATCTACCCAGATCCAGAACTATCGAAGAAGCCCTTTGAATGGATGATATATATCAGAAAAATACATCAAGTGAAAGATAGTGATGAAGCAAGAAGGATGACAAAACTCTAGCAATGTCAGTTTTATTATTTGTCTCAGAATTTCATTATCTTGAGTTTCAATTACTCTGCTCCTTTGATCAAACTCAGACTATATGAACATTATTTCAGTATTATTAAACAAACACACGTGCATACACCAGATATAATAGATATTGTGGGATTACCACACTTGTCTGCCAACAAACTTCTGCTAATGACTACTAGGTGGTGCTGCCAAAAGAAAAATGTGCATAAGTCTCTCTTTTTCTTCTCTTGTATCTACGAGATGCCTTAGAGATAAGACATTTCTTGTTGACCTGGGGATGAAGAGGGACTTTTGATCTCCAATAAAATTCATGTTGCACTGGACACAACACAGCACACAAATGGCCCTAAGCTTACTTGACTATGCACAGGCCTATTTAATAATCCTACCAAACTTATGAAGAAGTCTTTTCAAATGTTTGCCTCTCACAGGCTTTCAGAACTCTGCACATATGTATGTAAAATATATATATATATATATATATATATATATATATATATATATGACATTCTTTATGTTTATACTTTCTTTTTATAGATACAAATATTTAAGTAAATGCTCTGTTTATAATAAACAGTATTAACATTTACTGGCCTGAATGTCCGAGAAATTTTCATAGAAAATATGTGTCCTCCAAGAGGAATCAAACCTGTATCCTATACGGAACCGTCATATATTGGGCCACAGAGGAGCATTCGGTTAGCAAGGTCAATTTTACTGTTTTTAAACACAATTCTCCATGATTTTCTCTCATTCATTCATATCTGCTCAATGTGTATCCAAATGTAAACAAATGATGTCATATATTATGAAATGGACAAAGTCCAACAATTATTTAAGACATTTTTTATGTTTATTATAAACAGAGCATATACTTAAATATTTGTATCTATAAAAAGAACGTATAAACATAAAAAATGTCTTAAATAATTGTCGGACTTTGTCCATTTCATAATGTGTGTGTGTGTGTATATATATATATATATATATATATATATATATATTTCCCCATTTTGTATTGTTTCTATTTGTTTGCTCAGGCAATAAAATACATTGTTAAATTTATATAATTGTTTGTATATGTATTCTTTCTTTCTTTCTTTCTTGTTTTGTTGTGACTGAATAGTGGCTGTATTCACAGCTGTTTCTTCAAACAAGAGAATAAATATTCCTAAAAATATTCTGTCAGCTATTCTATCACCATTATCTTAATATACATCAACAATACAGCCAAACAATATAACTTCTAAACTTTGCTTTTGAATTGGAAGTTTTAAAAAATAAGATAGTATCTTGAGAATAAAAGAAGCTTTATCCTCATTGACATTACTTTTGTTGTTTTCCATACTTATATGAGCCATGTCATTTCAGGATGTGGTTGATCATGGCTCTTCTCAACTTATCATTTGTAGCTCTTAGCTATATCTTTTTGCTATCTCTCTCAGTCCCTGTTTTTCCACAGATTATCCTATTATTTCTATTCTGCCAACCATTTACACAAGCTCAGTGAGTAGATTATGAGCTGCTTTTCTTTGTCCATCCTGCCTTCAATATGTCCTGTGAGTATCAAATTTTCCAAGTCCTCTTTCCTCATTATGTGCCCTCAAAATTTCAACTACCTCTTTCTGATGCTACATATACTTATCCTTTTTGTTTCCATTTTCTCTAAAAATTTGTTGTTGCTCACATGATATTCTCAGCATCCTTCTGTAGAATCACATCTCTGTTACTGAAGCCATGTCTTCATCTGTGACGAAATTCAGAAGGAAAACCCCATCAATACTGAAAAAAAAAAAAAAAAAAAAGCAATAACAGCTACTGGACTTGAAAAAAACATTGTTTTTTTTTTGTTTTTTTTAAATGTCTTTTAAGAGAAAGATTTTATAAATTTCAAGTGAAAACAGTACTGGCTGATCAGTCAATGAATGCCAAATATTTCCTCATAGGATAATGGCTAATATTACCATTACCGTGAAAGGACTGATATTGCATAACAGTTTAGTCAAAATGAGTTAGTTGAAATAGCAAAAAATACTGGAAATAATTATTTTTTTCTAAAGTTTTGAGGTGAGTTACTTACAAACATGAATAAATTAATCCCATCTTCGATAAATAATCTTTGTCAGGTGGGTTAAGGAAGAATTTATTAATTAATATTAATGGGACCAAAGATAGTTACAGTTATCGCACTATACTTACTTCACCATTTACTAGTGTTATAAGACTGATCTTAATATGAATCCTTTCATCTTTAATGTCATGTCATGTCAGACAAAGTTAAACTTTATAAACTCTGTTTGGTGTCTCTTGCCAAGCAGTCTCACTGGACCATTTGCTATTAGTTTTTGGTCTTCACTATTTTCCTGTATAGATGTGAGATTAGTGTAACAGATATCGGTGTTAAAAAGTGGAATCGGCTAGCCCAGCTCAAATTCTTGCCTAGTCTGTTGCACTCATTTTTGCATGAATGCCCTTGAGAAAATCATAAATTCATTTCTTCCCCCCACCCTCTCCCAAATATGGATTAAATAGCAGGGTAGACTAGATTCTCTAGTCTTGGGGTCTAGGAGGACAACTCTGAATTCAAAACCAGCCTGAATAGTGATGGGTTCTGTCAGGCTGACTTATCCTAGATACACTCACTTTTGCTACAGTATATGCAATGCACCTATGACCCTGATGTGTTTCAGAACTTGTGATCATGGCTATGTATCTAATTTTTGTAGCCTTATGCCATACTAAGTTAAGCTTAATAAATATCTATTAATTGTGATAACAGTAACAATAAAACAATGATATGAAAAATCCATTGCGAACAAAACTTTCTTTAATAACCTTGGAAAAAAATAAAAATAAAATCTTCATTGTAATTCAAAGTATGAAATTTTAAGTTTTTCTGTTGCTCTCAGTTGAAAACAACAATAATTTTTGTAATTTTTCTTTTCTCACTGTGTACATACATAATAATGTAGGAAATAAAAAATTCTCTTATGTGATGAAAGTCCAAATACATTTTTGTGTGTGCATTAACTTATTTTTTTTTTTATTTTCTATTATTTTATTTATCTCTTTACTTATTATGGTTGTTTTAGAACAACAATTTCTACTGATAGAAAAAATGTTCAATGCAGATAGCATAAGATTTAGATTGAAATATTTTTTTGCTGTTTATGATGAAAATTAGTATTTCATATGTATTCTACTTTACTCAAAATATTTTCTAGACTAGATTGGCTTAAAGAAAGCTGATTTAAACATGTTTTAACACTTACACACACACATGCTGCTAAGTAATGTTTTCCATTTTATTAAGTCGAATATAATTGGTGATATGCCAGTAGAAGTTATACATCCTGACAATATTGCATACTTTTCTTGGTATCTGACAGGAAAATGTGTAAAAAGCAGAGGTTTGGAATTTATTTTTTCCACTGGCTGCCACTAAAGGCAAGAGAGCCTAGTCTACCCTACTATTTAACCCATAGCTGAAGAAGATGCATTCATGTATTTTGCCTGGAGTTTTAATTTAGCTGCCAATTCCACTTTCCATGCTGAAAGCCATAACTCTATCCTTGATGTGGATTATCCCTTCAGGACGTAGGCAATCAGGGCTCTCCATTTCCCCACTATTCCTTATCGTTCTCAGTAACTTTTCTCCCTTTGCTACTCTCTTCTGTCAGCCACTTGCTTAAACCCATTAGGTATGTTACACATTGCTTTCCCTCTATTCACCCTGTGAGTATCAGGTTCTTCAAGCCCTCCTTTCTCATTACGTGTCCCAGAAATTTCAGCTGCCTCTTCCTGATGGTAAGTATAAGTTTCCTCCTTGTTTGCATCCTCACCAAAACTTCATTATTGCACACATGCTCGGTCCATTATTTCCTTGGCATTCTTCTGTAGAACCATACCTCTGTTGCGTCGAGTTTCTTCTTCATCTTTGAGGAGACTGTCCAACATTCACTGCCATAAAGGAGGAGAGATATCACGTAGTAGTTCAATACTCTTGCTTTTCTTTTATGTTTGACTGAATATGACAGATAAGAAAACTCTTAAAAGTTTTAATTTTTTTTAATGTTCTTACAATTTAATTTTTGGAGGGTTTAAAGGATTTCATAAGCTGCCCATAATAATAATTGTCCCAAAGACTTTCAGCCAATTTAGGATCCATTTTCAAGGGGTTCATTGTTAATGTTTTTTAATAATTGTATTGCAGTAATTCTAGGCTGCACAAGAGAAATGTAGCCATGACACCATAATAGGATTTAAAAAAAAAACAAAAAAAACATCAACACATAATTGATTTTGTTAAAGAAAGTAAGGTTAATACTTGGCTTGAATTGTTTTATATAAAATAGCTTCAATAATTTTCATTCACCATAAACAATTCAGTTTATTTACAATTATGATGT
>OZ010571.1:129542250-129684750 GCA_963932145.1 Acanthosepion lycidas
TGAGCCACCAGATCAGGACCAATAATATTGCTGATTCCAATAAAAATTTGTTTTTATCACTAAATGTTCTCATTTTTAGCTCTTCAAACCATACATGTAACATTTTATAGCAGGAGAAAGCTACATGGAAAAAAGGCTTATTCTCCCATTTACATTTGTCCCCTCATAGGCATTATTATATCCCTGATATAATAACCTCATATTCCACAGACAGAATGGAATATTGGAAAGGAAAAGGCATGACAAACATGTTTTGTTCTTGAAAAGTCTTTTATACCACTAATACATACACAAAACTATATATACATATTTATGTGTGTCCCATATTGAGAACAATAAGCAAGCAGTGTAAGGAGAAACAAAAAGCAAAGGTCTTACATAAAATATGGAAATTCTTCTGTGTTTCTGGTGAAGCCATGTTTAGGACTCCAGATTCAAATGGGCTGGATTCATCTATTATATCCCAGGTGAGTACATATTTCATGAAGGAGAAACAGCAAGTCTTGTTTTTTCCCAAATTGAGGACAACAAGATGGCGTTTCTTTGTATACTGGGGGAAGACATATTCCCATTGATTTGTAAGCTGTAGCATTTACTGGAGGAGGCAGATTGGCTCACACTAAAAAAAAACTTTGGATGCTGTAAACAAACTGAATGACTGGCTACTCTTGTCAGTGTATGAAATGACATCACTAAGCAATCATCATGTAACCCATGGGACTATCTCAGCCAAAGGGAGATAATCGCCTTTCGTATACCAACAATTTCTATTTGTTCAAATACTTATGAACAGTACATTTTATCAGTTGCCGCTAATATGTATTTTAACAAGCAGAATATCTGTATTTATCGTAGAAGATTGCAGGGGCCATTAAGAATTTTCTGCAATTGGGCATTCAAATTATAAGTTTGGTATTTCTTTCCAAAATGTTTGAATTTACCATTTCAATTATGATTGTGAACATGATTTTAGGAATAGAGAAAAAACTTCTTTATTTTTTTTTTCTCTTTTAAATTTAGCAATTTAATTCTATTATAACTATTTTCCAGTAATTTCGCAATCACAACCATAAAATATATGGAAATGTATGCCTTGTTTTATTTTATGATAAGTTATATAATATATGTAATTGTGTATTTGGGCAGCAATCCCTCTTTTATACATGTTTTGTTAAAAACAACTGACGAGGTATTGTGGTTAAGTTTTTTATTTAATTATTTTTTATGTACTTATAATATTTTTTTTCTGGACATAAATTATGTAGAAATACTTTGAACATTCAATAACATCAATTATAAATGTGGCCACTCTGTGCTGAGTGTGTTTTGAAAAATAAAACTTTCTTATAACTCTAGATGCATACATAAATAATACATACATTCAATTAAAAATAAAATCATCCTTGTTAATGAATAAAAGTATAGCCAAAAGCACTTGAGCATACAAAACATTCGGACAATTTCTATATAATTTATGTCCAAGAAAGAAAAAAATTATAAGAACACAAGAAAAATGAAGTAAAAATTTACCCACAGTATCTTGTCAGTCATATTAATAAAACTTGTATAACTCCTACTGTAACAGCAGCAGCACTATCACCATCAAAGTCTTCATTACTCAGATGATGTGATCAATTATGTTAATCATTTGGAGCCTTAGTTTATCATGATAGTCTCCTGTGGCTTAATTGGTAGTGCACACATTGGCTAAAGGACTGATTTTTCCCTGGTAGTAACAGGAACACAGGTTCAATTCCTATCAGATGGCACATTTTTTTTTCCTGACCAAGGATTTCTCGATTTCTAAACTGGTTGATGCCAATTTCAATGTATAAAAATAGCAGAGGTGTCATTTCAAACATGTGTACACATTAAAAATAACATTTATTGTAATAAGAAATATATAAAATAAATTTGTTCACTATACTCTGAAATTTGTGGAATTACATTCACTTTTCAAGAGCTTTTATCAAATCTCCTGATGGGTGCATGTGATTCCATTAAGCTCATTTATAACATATCAACTTCTGCTATGTATCTTCAGATTCTTGATAAAATCTGAAGAATCAGCAATGTTATCAATCCTAACCTGGCATCTCAGCTTCAATCACTTTCCTCCTGCCATAACATGGCATCTTTGTGCCTTTTCTATAATTATTTAAATGGCAATTGTTCCAATGAGCTTTCCTCTTAGGTAGCTTAACATCATGAATCTCATCACTGCTAGATGTAACCATAAGTTCTATTGTAATAGTTTTTTGTTTTTTTTGTACTTCTCAATAATAGAACTCTTCTGGCTTCTGCCTTTCCTATCAACTATGACCTTCAAAAATTTAAATGCAATGTTAATTGTTATTTTCTGTCTTTCTAAATTTTGTTTTTTGGCCCTTTTCCATATTGTTTACTCAGTTTCTTTCACTCTCAGTAACCCCTTACATCTTACTGGCTTTATTCCCTTGCTTGGGGGGAAATGATAATAATGTTTTTATTTATTATTATTAATGTTCTGTCTCTTCATATCAACCACTATAATTTGAAAGACTGTACACCTTAAATATGTTATCTTGTAGAAATATCCTGGTCAATAGTATTTTTGGCAAAGTACAATTTCTGTAATTGTTATGTGTGTGTGATATATATTCTTGGAGTGATGAAATGAATAAAAAGAGACAAAAGGAAAAAAAAACTATACTTAGCAGACCCATTTTGGCCTCTCAGGGACCTATCATTGCCTTGATAAAATCCCTCAGAGTACAAAATGCATTGGCAAAGTATAATTTCCCTCTTGTCTCTTTTTATTCATATATATTCATTCATTCATTTTTATATATATATATATATATATAGTCTTGATTATAATGTATAGGATGCATAAGCATGAATGAAAATTTGATAGTCACATTTATACTAGAAAATATGCAGAGGTAAAGGTATATGAAATAATCTACCAATACCTATATTTCAGATCAGGAAGACAAAAGTATTCATTATTGTTATTCACAGAAGCAACATGCTTTCAGGTTTTCAACCTGTTCATATATACTACATGCATACAAACATATATGCATATCTGCTTGTGTATATCAGCAAAAACTCTGTATGCAAACATCTGCATGTTATTTACATAACTTTTAAAAATATTTTCAAGTATGAAACAATGCGCAAGAATATTTGTGCAAAAGACTTCTTCACCTTCACATTTTTTTATTATTGTTCGAGAGAGAGAAAACATTTTTGTGATGAATACAAATGGAAATAGTTGGAGAATGTTTGCAGTCATGCCCTTACCAAGAAGACAAATGTAGTTAAAAGAACTGGAACTCTAAAATGTTTAACACAAAATCTTAATATTTAGTTCTGTAATTCTCTTGGTGTTACCAAGATAAAGACAAAATGTACCAAGTGACTTAAAGCATAAAAAAAAGAAAAGTTGTGTCATAAAAAAAACAGATAATCATGGTGTAGTAGTCATTTCATTATGAAGAAACTTTCAGTATTCATTGCCCAAGCAGCTATTGCTGATGTCAGCTGAAATTTATAAAATGTTTCTCTTAAAACAATTTTTCAAGAAAATAGTTTTCTCAAGTCCAATAGCTGTTATTGCTCTTTCCAGGATTGATGGTGGTTTCCTTCCTGACCTTTTATTTTAAATAGTGTAGAATGTCAACATCTTGATTATATTATTCTCTTCAAGATACATGTGATAGCCATTTTAGTTGTTGCTACTGCTGAAAATCTTCAAATGATGTGGTT
Source organism: Acanthosepion lycidas (assembly GCA_963932145.1). Lineage (NCBI taxonomy): Eukaryota > Metazoa > Mollusca > Cephalopoda > Sepiida > Sepiidae > Acanthosepion > Acanthosepion lycidas. The sequence goes on from OZ010571.1 coordinate 129,546,004, forward strand.
CAGTTACTTGACACAGTTCTTTGTTTGTGACTCTGTAGCAACAGTCTGCAAGGTTTGAAGAAGGATCATCCTTCCCAAGATCCACAGGCTTCACTCACTCAAAACCATTTTTAACTAAAAAGCAGTTGTATACAGCTGACAGTTTAGATATTTCTTAATGGGTTTTGACATATGACATTCATATTTAAAGAACATGTTTTCAATTTAATGTTCTGCTTTTGTAGCAATTTTCAATAAGAATTTGAAAAATATCCTTAATAAAACATTGGAACTAATTTAAGCTTGACAGATTTTCATATCTCTTAATGCTAAAAATGTTTAATTACATAAGCATAGTAGAAAATAGCAGCCAAAAAAAAAAACAATTTTACTCAGAATTAGAAAGAGACTGCTGAAGTTACTTGGAAACATAATGAGGAAGACAGGCTTGTAAAACTCAACCCTTAAAGGGCATATAAAGGGCAAGAGAGATAGGGGGAAAGTATCCTAGAACCTAGCTGACAAGATTGTGTTGAAGGTGGAACGTAGGTGGGAGGCTTGATAATGCTGCTAAAGGCTGTGGTTTCTTGACTTAAATTATTTAAGGTATTTGAGTAGTTGTTACAAGAAAGTTTTTTTTCTAACAGGAGAATACAATCCGAAACTTCACACTACTGCATTAAATGAATCTATATCTAATTTATTTCCATTCTTTATTACTATCATGATTGTAGACTATTACCACTTCATTTTGCCTGGATTCTATGCAAAATACTTCTGTCTTCAACAAATCAGAAGTTCTTGAAAAAAAACAAAATATTTGCCAGTTTTTTTTTATGCTTCAATCAAAGTCGAATTTAAAATTATATAATTTAAAAAAAAATTTAGTTTACTTTCTTAAATATTAATGAGTCAGTTAAGTACCGTACATGACACACACTTGGGTGATCATATCACTTTTGAATCATGACTGACTAGGCAGAAGGTTTTCTTACAGTAGGCTGCTGTTTCTTTTTGTGGTAGACTGGTTACAAACCAAGGCTATAGAGCTCAATCTATTCAACATATATCTTGGAGAGAAGAGATGGATTCATACCTTTCCCAATGGTATTTGTGTGTAAGCGAATGTAATGAAACCCAGATATAATTCGAATATGGCTCCCCAATTTTTCATTCTGAGCCATTATCCATTACATCACACCACATATCCACTAATTAATGAGCATAGGTTGAATAAAGGTGTGTTGATACAAGTGTAAAAATGTAAAAGAGTATTTTTCTGAAGGAGATTGTACAGAGTAATTTCTCCTTTTCTAGTTGTGCATATTCATAAACAAAATTTGATGATGGTGTTTGCTTTATAAAAACAAAAAATATGAGAAGATTTTCACTGACAGAATTTTTTGCCAATTTATTAATTTCAGTTTTTTCTTGAATGCCTTTTAGTTCCATATGTGCTTATAAATCAAACTATTAAAAAATGTATTGCGAATGGTTTTCTCTTGATTTGTAATGGACAAACTATCCAAACTACCATTGTCAGATTTAGTAGCCAAGCCAGCATCAATGAAGTTGATGTCTCTGCTTCAAAATAAATGATATTTAACTTGTTTTATCTTGTTCTTACCACAAGATACATTTTACAGCTTTTTTCTCCTTTTCCTATAAAGCAATAAACTTTTGTCAGCCTTTCTCAATAGCTTGACTGCTTATTGCATAGAAAACCTTTAGTAGAAAGAACTTAACTGAGGATAAAAAATAACGTAAAAAGAAATGGAACTGATTTCTACTTCTAGTTCAATAGCCTTCTGAAAGAAGCGACAATTTAACCTTCCAACTTGACCTTTTAACCAAGAGGCCTGTTCAGAATATTTTGTCAGAACATTACCAATATTTCAGAAGACATCATGTCAATAATCTATATAAAATAGATAAAACAAAATATTAGAGTAAGGGTTAGAGTTGAAAATCATTTTTGCTGTCTCTAACCAAAGGGGCAAGTCAATCATTTGAATAAATTCTATCTTTCAAAGATCACAGCAGGAATTTATAGGGGGGAACTTCAACAGAATCACAATGTAATAGATAAACCATCTTTACCAATGCTCAAAATAATTATGGCTCGAGTAAGAAATCAATCATTTTGAACAACTAATCTTCTCATGACTGAAATCTGCTAAAATGTTTCCTGCACCTTTTCTACCATAGATTTTACAAGTATAAGGAACAAATTTATTTCTCGTTATTTGCACATAAACTAATGTCCTCATCTTTTGTTTTTGTTATCACAAAGTTTCACCTGTTGTTCCTTCAGGCCTTCATCAACTGCTTGTCAATCCTGGTAACCTTCAGGAAATTTCAAAGCACCTGACTGGTGGGCATGATGGCTGAAACATAATAATAATAATAATGATAATAATAATTATAATGCGAGTGTAAATAATGTAAAAATCCTCATGCCATAAGTTCAGACATAAATTTAATTTTCAAGTGAAATAAAGTTTTCCCTTTTCTGGTATTGAGCAATAATCTGTTGATTTTGCGATTACCTTTAATGAATACAAACATGTCTTTTGTTTATTATCATTATGAAAATTGTTACTATAAATTAATAATAATAGTATAACATTGTTATAATATATAATTTAATAATTGCTATAATAAATAAATGCATTTCTTTCTTTTTTTTATAAATGTTTTTTTTTCTTTTTTAAGATAAACCAGGTCTATTACTTCAGTTTTAAAACTGCATGATAGCACCTATCATTGACTTTCAAGGTTCCGTTATAAATTAAAGCTATTTAGAGGCAGCTTTTTACATTTTTAAAACAATTCGATCTTTGCAAATGTGCTAGTATTTTTTTCTTTAATAGATAAAATTAAATTTTTTTCAAAGTCTGTTATGTAATCATTGATTAATTTCTGTAATAGCTACTATATTTTCGAAATATTTCTAATCCTGCTGTTTATTTTTTTCTGTTGGCACACATGAATAGTGAGTTCATTCCTCATTGAGTGCTCTATACTTTTGGCATTGTGCCACACCTAATTTATGCTTAGTAAGTTGCCATCAGTTATGGTGAAATTGGAGTAATTTTGAATGAAAAAAATTGATAAGATAAATTATTCAATTAAAAAATTTTTAAACCTAAATATGTGAATTTAATTTTCACTACTAAGTTTATGATAAATTCTTGCAATTATTAGGTTGGTGCAAAAATAATGACGTAATAATGTCGTTTTTGACGTATTTTTTAACGTCAAAAAACGACATTATTACGTCATTATTTTTGCACCAACCTAATACAAACAAAAGTAAAACTTTAATGAAGATAAATTATCCCAATATTTTAAATCTTTTCTAAAAAAAATCACTGATCATTTTTATTTTTGATAGAAAACAAATTCTCAATTTCATATACAGTGACACTAAATCAATGTAAAACCTGCTTTAAGTGCATACATACATTTTTCTTTTTATACTATTTTATATTGATGTATTTAGGGGTTATATATGCAAAATATATAATAGGCTTATTTGATCTACAATCTTAGATATGAATTGGCATGTTTTATGCATTAAAAATCATAAGACATTGGGTTTAAAACAGATTTTCAGAAATTAATATAATAAAATTAATGGAATTTATATAGAGATTTTCAGAAATGAACATAATAAAATTAATGGAATTTATATAGAGATTTTCAGAAATGAACATAAAAAAATGAAAGTATTTATATAGAGATTTTTAGAAATTAATATAAAATAATTTTTTCTTGATAAGCAAATTACAAAATGACAACACCAAATTTCTTTCAATGCTATATACATATGAAATGTAGATATTTACTAAGACATAGTCAGATTATCCCAGCTTTCTGCTCAGACAATACAATAATGAAGTGTTGATCCCTTCCTGTTGTAAACCATTTTGAATAAATAATTTGTCAACTTGAAATTTCAGATATGTATTTTTCTTCACCAAGTAGAAAATTTATTACTTATAACCATTGTTATCACTGTTGACATTTATCAAGTGATTTGTGCTAAATTTACAGATAACAGAAACAGGGTGTCTGTTTTCTTTCTCATAAGAAAGATCTTCTTCCAATGTTTTTACAAGACCTAATAATCAAAGCATGGATCCTCATTGAGAATGGTACCATTCATTGTGATTGGAGAAAACTCAGGGTCTGATCAGCGATGGTGAAATAATACCAGGTTGGTTTAGATGATACTGAATGCTATACACCAGTTATTTTCCCATTGAGCTGTTAGAGCTTGGTCAGAGAAGAGATCAGCTATAAAACTTTGTTTGTTCTTTGTTTTTGGAAGTGAATCCATGGCAGTGAATGCTGGATAATCTCCTCAAAGAAGCAACAGAAATTGGGGTTCTACAGAAAGATGTTGAGGATACCATGTGCTGAACCTGAGAGCAACAACAAGGTTTAGGAGAAAATGGAAGCAAAAAGAAAACTTATACTTAGCATCAGGAAGAGGCAGTTGAAATTTCTACGGCATGTAATGAGAAAGGAGTGCTTGGAAAACCTGATACTTACAAGATAGATTGAGGGCAAGAGAAGCAGCAGAAAGCAGCAGATAATATATTTGATGGAAATGAGATGGATGGCAGAATAGGGTTTGGGAGAAATAACAAAAACACAAAACTTATTAAGAGCTACAAGGGACAGGAAGATGTGGAGTTCCGTGATCAACTATGTCCTGAAGGGACACAGCACATAAATCTGCATAGATAATCAGGGAATGTTCCCAATCAGATCTAGAATAACACTATGATTATTTAGTCTTATAGATCACTCATATAATGAGGTCAAGCTTCCTTGTATATATTACTAAATTGCTCCTTGTGCCAGACCAAGCTAAAGCATACCACCTCTGACTCAATGATTAACACACAAATCTCAGTTCACTAATGTATCAAGTTTGATTCTCATGGGGAATCCAACAACTGTGACCTTTTACCAGACTAAACTAATAGATGAATACCTGTCATAGTATTAGGTTGGTGCAAAAATAATATCGTTTTTTGACGTTAAAAAAATACGTCAAAAACGACATTAATTTTGCACCAACCTTATATAAAGATTTACAAAGTACTTCAAGCAAAACAATTACACTGGTTTGTGCCAGATTAAGCAAATCCTAGTGAGTAATTATATCAAGATACTAAATAATGTATATTAATGTGATATATAGATATCTTTTTGAGTAAATTTATTGTTATTTGCCACTATCCACACATTAATCAGTCAATAAGTATAAATGTTTATATATAAACATGTCCATCAGTTTCTATATAAATCAACATATATTTGAACTTTCAAACACTCTTAGTCTGTTCATCTCCCTCCCTCTTTCAAATTATATATATATATATATATATATATATATATATATATATATATATATATATATAAAATTGTTCTAATGGCTTGCATGCTACCTATATTTCAAAGCAGCATAAATTTTAGTGTGCTTTAGTGATTTGGGCACTTGTATATTTACTTCATGACTCAAAAGATTTCATCATTTTTATGAAGTGTTATTTTCAGAGACAAACTTTGCAGCTGGATATAAATCTGTTGTTTAAACTTAGTTTTATTGTCTGCTACCCAAAAGGAAAAAGGCAACTTCAGATGTTATCAGAAGTAATAAAAATACAAAACAACTATATATTATCAGAATAAAAGACATTGGGTTTATAGATTTGGTAGTACAGTAATGTTTTGTCTTCAAATTTCACAAAATAAAAGAGATTTTAGATCTGAATATCAAGGAAAAATGCAAAAACTGATCAATTATTTAAAATGGTTATCAACTCTTAGAAAATAGATAAAATATAAAATAACTTTGAATAGCAAAACCTTTGGGAGTTGTTTATCATGATAAATGTATTTAGAATATAGCATCATGTTAATGTATCAAATGGGAAACAAGGAATTGAATGACTTTAAAATACTTAAGATCTAAGCTGATGGAGTGGTTTCATAATAACAGAATAATACCACACCATGGATAGTGACTTGAATTGGGTAATCAGAGATCTGAGTTCATATTCAAGTTGAGTTTGTTTCATTGACTTACATGCAAATACCCTTGGGAAAGGTATGAATCCATCTCTTCTCCCCACTCGGCTATGGGTAAATAGCAGGACAGACTGGGTCCTGTAGCCTTGAGTGACAAGTCTAGAAGGAAAACAACTCTGAATTCAAACCCTCTAATTATGGGATAAATAGCGACACTAACCTGTGACTGGTCAAATGTGGTGAGTACAGCTACACACTCTGAAGAAATGATCCCTCAAAGAGGGGTTCAGGAGAGAGAAGGATTTGAATTTAGAACACACCATGTTTCAGATTTCCTCATATAGAAAATGAATGTGATTTTCATTAGTGGCTTCTGCAAACTACATGCAATAAATTATTTCTCATGATTCATGTAAAGCTAGCATTTCCATTATATTGTTGCCAGGCAGATGATTTGTTATAAAAACTGTGCACTTACAGTTTAAGATTTGTCATTTGAAATAAATCTAATATACTGTTTTTTTTAATAGATTTAATTAGCAAGTTTCATGGACTGTTGTAAAGAGCTTTATCCTCACTGTGTTCCTCTACATTTTGGCTTTGTGCCAGATGAAGCTAAGTTTAGTAGATACTTATACTGTTTTTTGTTATTAGATTTATGAAAAGGAAAAATCTTAACTGTCATCTTTCAAATCAGTTTTGGTGTTTTAATAAACTAAGCTTGACTATACAATAGTTTGAAAATAAACAAAGTATTAACAAACAAGAAATGAGTACAGAATTGTTATGTAATATCAATCCTGAAACTATGGCCATGAAAACTGCACAATTTCCTCAAAGATGGAGAGGAAATTTGAGCTAACAGAGATATAATTCTGCAGAAGAATGGCAAAAACAACATTGACAGAATATTTGAGTAATGAAGAAGTTTTAAGAAAAATGTCAAAAAAAGGATAATTATACTTACAGCCAGTTGAAATTTCAAGTTGATTTCTGGGAAAGAGGGCTTGAAAAATTTGACACTCACAGGGCATGAAGTCAAGTGGGATAGAAGGAAACTGTGAGCAATGAACTGAACAAACTTGTGTAAATAGCAGAAGTGAGAGAGTGAAAAGAAAACCCAAATATTGCTAAGAACTACAAAGGATAGGAAGTTGTGAAAAGCGATGATCACATAGAAGTGATATCTTGAGCATACTAGCCCTAGCTTTAATACTCGAGTTAAAAAAACATGTTCCACTGTGCTATAATTAAATTCATAATTTTATATAAAACTAGGCAAGCTTTGGAATGTCATTACTAACAGTTTTGGTATAGAATAAGACAAGGTAAACTTTTTAATTTGTTTCTTCTAAACTCAATACATGCTGGTTAGCCAAAGAAAATATGTATTGAGTTGGAATAAAACATGGGTGCTTTGGGCTCCTCACTAGGCAGCAATTGTTAGCAAGCTTTTATCACAAACCATTTTTATAATATTGGGTCATCACTGAGTGCTCCATACTTGAAGATTTGTGTCACACTCAGCTAAATTTGTCTGTCTCATGATTGAAGCCATTGCATCTGAATTCATTGGCCATGCAAGAAGTATAAGAGTTAATGGCTTGGAAAAAGAAATTGGTGAGCCAAGTTCAAATTCTGTCTGAGATTGTTATATTTACTCTCCTAAAAATATACTTAGGAAAGATAGCAATCAATCTTTTCTCGTCACAGCCATGGGATTAAATGGTAGGGCAGACTTACTATTTAAGCATAATACTAGATTGGCAAGAAGTGGAAGTTCCACAGGCAAGAAGTGTAGGAAAAAAACTATTAGAATAGCACTTATAGTTACATCTAGCTATTTTAACAGTAAAGCAATTAAATGATTTCATGGCTACTGTTCTGACAAGCTACTTTATTTGGTTCCCAACCTGCAGGAATTTAAGCGTGCTACTAGGTTAGCATCTCGGTCCCACCCTTTCACTGTCAAAACGACTAAATGTAGCCATCTCTTCTACTCCAACAGCTTCTTATCTCACATCTCCTGTCAGTGGAACTCCCTTCCTATCACTGACTTCCCTGATATCTATAACTTCAAATATTTAAATGTAATGTCAATTGACATCTTCTGATACCTTGACCTTGATCCCTGTCCTTCTCTTTATCCTTTTCCCAAACAACCCTCTTTACTCTCACTCTCTGTAACCCCTTGTATGCTAGTAGCACTCCCACCTTGTTTGGGGTGATTTGCTTAAAAAAGAAACATATTATCAAAATGGAAATATTACAGTTTCTTAATATAATTTAAGATTTATATTTTTCATATTTTGTGGGTTTTCCTTAAAAAGGAAATAGAATCTTACATGCTTAGAGCTCTTTTTTTCAGAATCAAAATATTTAAGTTTCTCCATACAATTTTAAAGTTGTCTTATTATTATTAGGGTGATGTTTTAAGATGCTAAGAAAATCATTCAGTCATTCTTTCTTGCTTTAATCAAAATTGTAATCTTTAAGTTTCTCTCTAAAACTTTCAAATTATATCTCAGTCTCACCTAATGTTTTATCCATAGTCTGGGAAGGAATATTTTGAATGAACACAACAGATTCAGCCAGAATCTGAAATCAGTTCAACAATTTCATTTTACATCTTAAAAACTGCTATACTTCCTACATGTGTGTGTGTATATATATATATATATATATATATATATATATATATTTGTGTGCATGTCCAATTAATTACTTGTTGTTTGCAAAAAAATTATTTAAAACATCCCAAAGTTTTACACAAAATATGATTGAACCTAATATGAAATATCAATTCTAAAAATTGATCAAGTTTGAATTGATTTTTCTGCAGAGCTAAACAAGCACACTGACCTTGATTTAATGCAAATATGAATATTTAACAAAACCAAAGAGATGCAAGAAGCATTTGGCTATATAAACTATTTATATTATCTGCTAGTTTTGATTTAGATGACTTTTTTGTCACTCAGATGATACTCTTATTTTAAAGTTTAAAATTGTAATAGCAGAAAAAATCTCATTAAGGGATTACATATTTCTGTTTCGATCTTCTAAGATTGATATTCTGAAAGAAAATGAGGCTTGGTTTTAGTGCCAAATTTATCTGGTAAGCATATATGTAAATATAGTAGTCTCATGAAAGAAAATCTTGAAAAGATATATCATTTATTAAAAACTCAACTAAGAGCTACAAATGACAGGAAATCGTGGAGAGCCATGATCACACACATCCTGAAGGGACATGGCACACAGAAGAAGAAACAAAATAGAAGCATATTGAAAAAAATATTTATATTTGGAATTTTTGTCTGTATCCTTTCTCAACAAAAATAAATTATATAGTTTACTTCTCATTAAGAAAAAACACAACTGTGTCTAAAAAGTTTTTTTTTTAAAGCACTTTTTATATAAAAGGGAACATTGAAGTCAACACTTAGAGGCAACAGGTTGTTTTATAGGAGACACAATTGTGGCCTGACGATTGCATCTAGCATGAAACAGCCTGTCGCCTCTAAGTGTTGGCTTCAATGTTCATTTTTATATTTACACACGCTCTATCTCTGATATTGAGCACTTTATCCCATGAATATAGCACACCTTAAGAGTATATTTCTTCATATATATATATATGAAATCAAAATTATGCAGGTAGAGAGAAAAGGTAGACACAACCCATTTCAAGAAATTTAAACAACAAACCAAACATCAGACTTTTCTATAGAAGGACTTACATATACCCAAGCTAGTATTAGAAAATTTCTGGATGAGGCCTAAGAATACACCAGCAAGGGTATTTATACATAAGTTAAACTTGATTGGAATTCAAAGTGACTCTCCAATTCCTCATTCTCAGCCATTATCTATTATAACACATGCTTCACAAATATTACTTTCTAACAGGACAGACTGGGCCCTATGGCTTTGGTCGTCAACCAGTATACCATAGAAATAAATGGCAGCCTACCACAGGAAAAATTTCTGCCTAGTCAGTCAAAAATCAAAGGAGACATGACTGCCGAAGTGTATATCATGTATGACATTTGACTTGACAAAGCATTTCTTGAGGTTTGGCTGCAAAATCTGATGCTAGCACATTGCTTGAAAAATTGAGAGTCACTCCAATATGACATTACAAAAGCATGCTATCTGCTATTGAAAATGAATAGACAACATGGACCTCTTTGGTAGATCGACTGCATCTGGGGTGTACCAATAGGCACTAGATGCCCACACATTTGCAATTAATGGTATAATCAGAGCACATCTGTTAGAACTTTCTGATAACACACACACACACACACACATAGTGATTTACTAAGTGTAGCTTAGATGTGGCACAAGGCAGCAAGTATGGAGCATCATGTGATAATCAAACTCACTAAACTGTTATAATAGATCTAGAGAGACAAGTTTGTTAACCATTACACTACAATGAAGTGTTCATATACACACACACCCATATATATATATATATATATATATATATGATTAATACAAATATAAAATTCGTCACTTAGCTCATTGATGTTATTTTTGGCAATTGCTGATATGTCATGATGAGTGGACCAAGCAATTTATAAAAAGTTTGTCTGTGAAAAGCCAAGATGCTAAAAATAACATCAATCAGATAAGCAAAAAATTTTAATGCTCTATCTCTACTAATGAGCACTTTATTGCAAAGTCTGGTTGCCTTAAATGCCTTTTCTTTCAGTCTTCCACCAACTGACAGCATTTCGGGATTCACACTACCTTATATATAAATTCATGTACATACTGTATTTTTCAGTCTCATCAACCAGGTTATTTTTTTTTAATGAACCCTGAAAATTTGCAGTGCATTTTTGTTGCTGAACATTACTTTGCTGATGGGCCTACACCTAATTACAGAGAAAGCAGTTACATATTTTTTCCTAAAATTTGTGTGAACAAATTAAGTGGATAGGAGTAAGTTTGTATGTTTAAGTATATGCATTTATCTGTGTGTGATAGTTTATATGCACATTTTATATTTGAAACATTTTCATCAAAAGTATGTAATGGTTATATAGATATATGGATGAATGTTTAAGAATTTGAAAGTTAGAAAAGGAAAAATCTCTTGCTTTAGGTATGCATTTACTAAGTTAAAATGGAATTACTATCTTAATTCACTTATTGCTAATAAATAAGGCATCTCAACTTCAATCATTTTCTTACCAATGTGAAGTGGCTACCCTCTATCTTTTCTACATATATTTTCCTGGCAACTGCACTGACAAGCATTTTTTTCCATGGTACCCTGACTAGATGAATTTAAATGTGCTACCAGATTGTCATCTAGGTCCCACCCTTTTACTGTTGAAATAGTTAAATGTAACCACCACTTCTACTCCAAAGGTTTGTTTTCTCACACTTCCCACCTGTGGAACTCTTCCATTTACTTGCTTCCCTGATAACTACAATCTTCAAAAATTTAAATGCAACATTAATTGCCATCTTCTATTTTCTTGAATCCTATTCATCTTTTATCCTTTCTTCAATTTCTCCTATACTCAGTTTCACTCTCTGTCATGCCCCTGCATATTAGTAGCATGCCTGCCTCGCTTGGGGTGAAATGATTAAAAAAATTCTTTTGTTTTGACTCTTTAAATTAAATGATGATTGCTTAGATATGAATAGAAAATATTGTACAGATAGTTAAAGCCCCAAACTTTTTCTCTGTGCCATGTCTCTTCAGGATGTTGGCAATCATGCATCTCCACAATTTCCTCTCCTATGTAGCTTTTAATAAACTTTGTTATTTTGTCATCTCTCCTAAACCTTTATCTGTCATCAATTTACTCAGGCTTGCTAGGTAAGTTATGGATTTTTTTCTCTGCCCTGGGAGTATCAAATTGTCCAAGCCCACTTTCCTCATTATGTACCCTAGAAATTTCAACTCTCTCTTCTTGATCTAAAGTATAAGTGTTTTTTTTTTGTTTCCATTGTCTTTAGAACTTGATTGTTCATATGATCAGTCCATGTTATTTTTCTGTTACTTCAAGTCTCTTCTTTATATGTGAGGAGTGTGTTCAGCACAGATATTACATAACAGTTCAGTACTCTTTTCTTTGTTTCTAATGAGATTTTCCTGTTTCTTAATATTTTGTTTAGCTTTTGATAGGGATCTTTTGAAATTCTAATGAGTCTTCAGATTTTGGTACTTCTATCATCCTCCATTAAAACACTTCTTAGATATTTAAATTTTTGTACTTGCTTGATTTCGGTATTTTATATTTTTAAACAGTTCCGAGAACATTGTTGCTCGAAATTTTACTAATCAATCAAGTTTCATTGTATCCCACTTTGTCTGGGATCCACTTTACAGAAAATGAACATTTTTCTACCAAGTGTTCCAAGAAATAGGACTCAAACTTTTCCAAAACAGAAACAACGATCTGGAACTGGAATGAAAGTAGTGATGGCACATACACTGATTCCGTCATAAAAATTTAGGAGGTGGAATTATTAAGCACCAAACAGTTCCTATATCTCAGCATATGGATCAGTTATAACAAATTTAGGATAGGAGAAAAGGAAATTGAACATAAAATAGGCAATGACAGAGGTAGTTTCACCCAACACTACCATTTGCTACAAAACCAAAACACCTATCTGAAAACTTCAGTTTTGTTCTTAAATAGACTTGTGAGATCAAGACTTTCATATGGATGTTATGCATGATGGCAAACCTGTTCAGAAATATCTAAACGTTCATCAGGTATAAAACCGCTTTCTAAGATCAATGGTTAAAGAAGGTTTTGCGTGAGTGAAGCCTAAGGGTTTTAGCAAAGACTGACCTTCTTGGAACCTTGTGAACTGGCAATAAAGAATCACAAAGAAAGAACTGTACCTAATAACAGAAACCACATTACTTGAGGACTACCAATAGCAGCAACAATTAAAATGCATAGCATATGTAACTTTGAGAAAATAATGATACAGTCAAAATGTTGACATTGCAGACAAAAGAAATTTTCATGTTTTTTTTGCTTAACATTTAGAAGGCATCTTTTACAATTGCAACTTGTCTTCAGATTTTGGTGTTACGTTTTTCATTCTCTGTTAAAACATTTAGTAGATACTTAAATTTTTTGCACTTGTTTGATGTCAGTATTTCCAATTTGCATGGTGGTTTGTTTATTTTGATGACAATCAGATATTCTTTCTGCATATAATTTGTGTTTAGTCCTTTTTTCTAATTTTCCTTTGTTATTATTTTATATTACTTCTTTGGCAACTTTGCTCTTTCTATTATTATTAATGAACTTTGAGTTTAGTTTCAACACAATAACTTCTGACACAGTTTATAGGATAAAGATCTTTAGTGAATGTTTCCTGAAATATGTTTCATGTGCCATAAAAACTTTACTCTAATTTTTACTTTCATGACCCTATAATTTTGGCATCAACCTATACCCAAGGCAAATCCCAAAATAATTTCTTAGCCAAAAATCAATAGTCAGTTCATAACATTTAATATCTATAGTTTTGTGTTTCATTGTTTGTTATATGAAAACTAAGATGATGTTCTGATTTCACAGACAGCTACTGCATTTTGATGGGATTATTTAGGAATTCGTTTGACTCGGATCATAAATGCCCCCAAAATAGGGAAGAAAAATGTGCACAGGAATAAATGAAATATTTCTTTATTTGCCTTAATTAGTGAAGAAGTAGGCCTCAGTTCCCATCTAAAGATAAAGAATTGGCAAGAATCCTTGGCACCTTCAGAGGATGGATGCCAAAATATAATGAATATATTCTTAAGTTCATATCTTTTGGATATGTAGATATAATATATATAATTGTGTGTGTGTCTTCTGGATATACATAGATCCCATACAGATATTTGTGCTTACACATGTATATGTGTATGCACCTTTTGACAGATTTATATAAGAAATATATATATATATATATATATATATATATATATATATATATATATATATACACACACACAAACATACTTTTAATAGCATTGTCTGTGTTTTTGCTACTGATATCTTCTTTTTGTTTTCTTATCAGACAATTTAAGACGTTGCAGAGTTTTTCTTCACTTCTGAACAGAAAAGGCTACAATGTTCTCCATAATACTCCAGGAAGAATAGATGAGTCATGAGATCAATTGTTGGTGTTTTGCTTTTTCATTCATTTATTCTGTGTGAAGATAACTGTATTCAGGTTAGGGCTAAAAAGAAAATGGCAACCATTTATTTAAATATGCACTTCTGTGTGCATTAACCATCATGGACATGTTAATAAGTTTGTAAAAGAATATACATTACCAAGTTGACTAATAAAGGAAAAAGTTAGTTTTGAAAAAGACAATCCGCAACTAGTTGCAGTAACTCCTCACCTAAATAAAAATAAATCTGGCATAAGTTATCAGCATTGAAAACAGCATTGGAAAACCCAGCTTAATTTCCATCTTAGACTATTTGTGTTTACATCTTGCTAATCACATTATGATAGACAATATTCCATGGCTTTCTATCTTGACAAGGGAATTGACAATGACATGTCACAATGGCTGACAAAAAAGACAATCTAGTCAAAATTGTGATGATTTTTTTCTTTTTTTTTTTTTTTTTTGCTGTTATTAATTCCTGTCACATGATAAATATAATTTTATCATAGTATATTTTTTAATGTAATTGACCCTGACCTGGCATTTTGACTTCAGTCACTTTTTTATAACATGGCTTCCCTCTGTCTTTTCAATAATATTTTATAGCAACCGTTCTGATGAGCTTTTCCCTTCCAGTACCTCAACTACCTGAATTTAAGCATGCTACTGGATTGGCAATTAGGTTTCACCATTTAACTGTTGAAGTATCTAGATGCAACTGCCACTTCTATTCAAACAGTTTATTTTCTCCCACTTCTCACTTGTGGAACTCCCTTCTAGTTTCTTGCTTCTCTGCCACTTACTATCTATAAAAATTTAAATGTAGCATCACTTGTCATCTACTGCCTTCTTGAACCCTTTTCCTTTATTGTCCTTTCCTCACTTTAGTCTTCACATTCTCTTTCACTCTCTGTAACCCCCTACAACCTAGTAGCATTGTCATCTTGCTTGGGGTGAAATGATTTAGATAAAAAATAAAAGATAAAAATATTTAGGTAGTAATTCTTTTTTTAAACATGTTTTATTGAAAAGTTTGTTAAAATTTTGGTGAGCTTTTCCTGTTTGAAATAATATCTGATGCCAAAATTATGTAACATGTCCCAAGTACTTTTGACTGAAGGATTTTTTTTATACCACATGCATATACAAAAAATTATATAAAATATACAAATATAAAATATTACAATATTTTGGAAAGTCGTCTTTTATTCTTCAAGAATTATGGTAATTCTTATGCTTAGCAGGACTGAATCTGTTGTCTTTGCTGATTCAAAGTGAGGGTAAGATAATCAGCATTGCTTTCACTTCATCTTGTGTATGTTAGTGGTATATTAGGGATGAGATGATTAAGAATGCATGTTGGAATCATCTTCCCAGGGGGCATTTACAGAAAAATGATATCATAACCAAATAATAATTGAATTTGTACCTTGTGGAATGATTTCATTTTCTCAGTCAATATTTACCTGAATTGTATCCATAGATATATGCATTTCTTTTCAGAATAGTACACTCCCTCTCACTCTCTCTCTTTATATATATATATATATATATACATATATATATGAAATTGCTTTTCATTGTCAGTTACTTACTCCCAACAAATTCATTCCAAAGAATTCTAAAAAAAAGTATCTTGAATTTCTGAAGTTATTAGCCAATATTTCTGAATAGAAAATATTTTTTTTGTGTGGGGCGGGGATATATCATTTGCTTTATTCTCTTTTACAAACCTGGATGTTTTTGTGAGGGGGTTGAGAATTCAATTCTACTGTTTCCTCAAAGTTATAATTGATGATTGCGCACTCTGTTTTATAAGAGGAAGAGAAAAAAAAAGAATTGATATCAAACAGCTCTTTAAAATGACATGAAGGAAACATACATAATTGCTGTTCACTTTGAAAGTTTTACATTTTATTTTTCTCCATTCTTTCTGCCCTTATCATTATTCTATACTAGTGTTCCAGTTTTGATGTCACTTGATGAAGAATCCAGAGCAAGAATTCTTTGAGTTCACATAATTTGGTGTGTGCCTGTTACCAATAAAAGTACTCAGGGTTTATATAAGAACTACCAATATATATATATATAATATATATATATACACATACACATATACACACACACACACACATTTTATATATATATATATATATATATATATATACACACACACACACATTTTATATATATATATATATATATATACACACACACACACATTTTATATATATATATATATATATATATGCATTTTATACTCTATGCATGGCCCGTGAGTCACTCAAGATAGTGTCCCTTTTAAAATTATGAAAGAAACCAAATGGAAGTTCTCTTTACAAACAGCAGTTTTGGAAAATTTTGAATGCTGTGTAAAGGTCTGAACTGGTGGAACGGAAAAAAATGGAGTTCATCTGATCATTTGCCATGGAAAGAGCACTAGAATTGTGACATGCTTGTGATGATGCCTTTGTGCAAAAGAAAATGCAAAGTGAGGAATAAATCTTCCCACACAAGACGGTGATTTTAGTTTTGAAGGACATAAATACCAGGAGTTTGTGATCTACATTTAAGCAACTTACATTTGCAATAAATCAGTTGTTAATGGCAAAGAACATTTAGCAAAAGGCTAATTTTTTAAATCATTTCCAAACACAAATCTATATAAGAAAAGTTAATGGCAAGACCATGAAAAATATCTTAATCATTCATTGCCAATAAAATTCACAATAATATACAAAACTCTGAACAAACTCCAGTGTCACTGGAATGAGTAAAAAGCCTTTTCTCAATCAGACCAACATGCAATATATTTCTTATTTGTAACCTAATAGAGGTCTTTACTGTTTAATATTTTTCTAATAATAGTTTAATATACTCAGGATATCATTTATTTACTTATAATTATCATGAGGAATTTTAAAGTGGCTTAATTAATAGAAAATTATAATACTGCATATTTTAAGTCTCATCCTAAATATATTTGTTATAATATACATTGAAAAAAATATAATCCTAACTTTTCTTATGGCACTATTGTTGAGCCTGATTTAGTCTTACTTATGACACTGAGCCTGATTTAGTCTTAGTCTTAATCTTAATAATATTATTTATAATATTCAGGTATAATAGATATCAGTGTAGAAAATGGAAATTCAAATTCCAAGCTAATCTATTGCAATTTCCACAGATTCCATTGAAAAAGGCATGAATCCAAATTTTTCCAGGTATAGGTTAAATAGCAGGATAGACAGGACTCTCTAATCACAAGTGGCAACCAGTCTAAAAGAAGAAAAACTCTGAATTTTAAACAATAGAGAAGGCAATGGGAAACCACTATTTTTTCCAAGAGTTCCTGGCAATTGCCATAAAAGCAATCTGTGGAGTGTCATGCTTTTCTATATCAAGAAGAGACATGTCATTTAATAAATACATGTTTAGTTTTACAAATATTATACTGTAAGAGAAAAAAAGAAGAGAAACTGAAGGCTGTGGGATCCAAACTAAAAAGTGGTTCAGTGAGGGATGGTTAATATAAAATGACATCAGTAAGACTATAAATATGTTTTTAAGGTTGAAATGATTCATAAGACAATGCTGATATTTGGAAAGAGTGTAGATCAAAATAAGTCTTAAGCAGAGTAAGAAAAAAATAATAATATTCCTCTGTTCCCCCCCCCCAATAATTAGACACCCCCTCCAAAAATGTTTTTTTTACTTACTGATATGAATTAAATTATATTATATACATATTATACATTATATTATATTATATACATATTATATGCATTATAACAATTATAGCATTATGATATCAGTTGGCTGAAATTAAAATTTTGATCTCTCAACTAAAGAATGTTTAATAAGAAATCTTTCTGAAATAACTTCATTTTATCATGAGAAGAGAAGAAATTTAAAATGAAGTTAAATAGCTAATAAATATGAAAATATTATGAAACTACCACAATAACAAATGTGGAACCAGATTTAAAAAGGTCTTTAAAATACACCATTAAATGTCCAAAGAGATATAATCTATTGACTAAAAACTACTGTTGCAGTTATCTAGTGGTTTCAAGTTCAATTCCTGAATCTGGTAGTAAAATTTATATATTCTAGTTCAACCGAAACATACAACAAACAACAGCAGGGACAAATGATACAAACAGTCGTCTGTGTGTAGATATGTGCATATTCTCTATCAACTCAATATATTGAAAAATGGCCAAAACATTGTGTTTATAAACATATCTATAATAATCAAATATGATAGCAGTAGTTTGAATCAGGGACAAAGAGAAATGGTAAAAAGTCAACTGCTGCATAGAGCTACAAGGCACAGGAAGCTATGCAGAACTATAGTTGCTCACATCCTGAATGGACATAGCACATAAATGATGATAATTAGGATGATGACTTATTTTTGTCAAATTAGTAAAATATGTTATTCTAATTATTTTCAGGTTTCATTGAAGGTGGAAGTTATGATTTTGTGGTTTGCTATAAAGTAAAAAAAAAAAAAAAAAAAAAAGTAACAGGTCAGGAGTTTCCTTTCCATTATCCAATTAGTAACAGGTGTGTCTTTTGCATAAAGATTAATAAAAATATCCATCCTGTTTTCTATATAATTCACCCCCTCCCCACCTGCGCACATTGTTTGGACGGCTTTGAAGCTGTTTTTCATTTTTGGGAGTTCTTTTTCTTTCTTCTTTAATCATACTTTGTATTTGCCCTGTATCTTATTTCACATCAAAAAGCTGATACATTTATGCTATCGTGTTTGAGAAATGAGGCTTGTCAAACATGCAACAATTTATGCTGACAGGTGACCACACCTTATAGAAATTATAACTGATCTGTGTTTGGATTTTTAACAGTCATAGAATATCTGCAAAATGATTCATCTACTTTAAAATAAATGTTTACAGGTAATATTTTATTAAAACAACATTTTTAATGATATTAAATACATCCTAGATACATATGGACTGATATATTTGCTGTTATTTCACTTCCTCTCTTTAGTTTGGCCCTCAGAACAACTAGAAATATTTCTGGGAGGATCCATGATTCTAAATTAATCATTTTGTTTTTCCATTTACTTCACATGATGCCATCAGGAGTCCTGTGAGATAGCCTGACGGAGCCCATCCCTCTTCTGGATGGTTTTTCATCACCTAGACTGACAAGAGAGCTCAATCTCTGTTTCTATTTAGTCAATAGCTGAGAGAAGATGGAACAAACCCCCAAATGTTGAATAAGGATGACAATCTAAAGTTTCATATTGTGAGACAATTCATTATAACTATTCTACAATCTGTTCCTGCTAGTATTCACATCTTAACTGACTTATATTAATATTTGACTAATTAATTCTTCTGTTATTAATATTGACAGTTCTTGAACAGTATGTCACAGATTCTTGCAAATCAGACAAAAATATAGTACTATTGCCATATCTGGTCAGGAACTGCCAAATCCTCACTTTCCAGCTTTGATAGTATACCAAATCATTTACATGGCCTTGTGGGGGATAAATTATTTTTAAACCTATACCCTCTTTGCTACAGATGAAAGACTGCAATCCTATCACTGCCCTATCGCTATTTCCATGGCGAGTTTTCAGATGAGCTACATTCCTTAGTTCTACCAGTTCAAACCTTCACAGCCGGTACACAACACACTGTAGACACAGGATCAATTCATTCTCTGTATTCCATTGGGGAAAAAGGAAGTTCCACACAGATGTTTTTTTTTTTTGAGTACAGCTCAATCTTTCCCTGATTATTATGATGATCTTAACCTGTTCAAGCCTACCATTTAACCATTATCTATCCTGTATATCATCATAATCATCATTTATTTCCTTCTCTTACATTCCTGTAAACTAACTCAGTAACTCTTTATCTTTAGTGTCTCTTGGAACTTGTATTGGTTGAACTTTTAGCAAGAGAAAAAAAGCATCAGAAATCTATTTCTTCTTTTTCAATAAATTATACAACTATGAATGTCTATAGTGCATTAGTGAAAACAATAATAATACAAAGATGGAGATATTAATTTACTTGGGACATGCAATAAAGCTTAAAATATATAGAAAATGTATAATATATGCATATTATTTCAGTAGTTCCTTCTTTGTACCATGTTCCTTCAGGATAGGGACAAGCATGGCTCTTCACAATTTCCTATCATTTATAGCTCAAGGCAATGTTTGTTGCCTTTCTATCCATTTACACAACCTTGTTAGGTAGGTTACTTGCTATTTTCCTCTGACCATTCATATGTATTTTGAGATTTAAATTCTCCAAACCTTTTTCTATATTATCCTTGAAATTTTTATTCAAAGCTGACTAAGTTACTACCTAACTGCAGAATTTCTGCAAACTTATGTGTCTTTGTAACAAGATGATTTGGGGTAAATATTTTGGGTTACAATAATTGAGAGTTTGTTATATGAAATATTAATAAAAGAGTGAGTGTAAAAGTATCTTTTATTTTATAGATTCATTTCTTATGTATTTATATTTAGTGGATTTTATAAAAATGTCCCTCATATATATATATATATATAAAGAGAGAGAGAGAGAGAGAGAGAGAGAGAGAGAGAGAGAGAGAGAGAGAGAGAAAAAGGATACATACATTTGTATATCAAGAATAGTTTTGGAGGAAAGATATATGGTGAAGTGGAAAATGTTTTTGTGTGACGCAATTGGTCCCTTAGGACTTCAAATAAACCTATTCCAATGATGTTCTAAGGGACAAAACATATCACCCAAAATATTTTTCCATTTTGTCATACAGCATTTTTCTCTCTCTCCCTCTCACACACACACATATATATAATGTGTGTGTTTAAATAGATATTTTATATATGTGTCAGTGTTTTATACATATTTTAGATGATGATATATGCATGTAAATTCTTATACAGATATGTATATACATGCATATAACTGTTTCGTATTTATGAATTGATATAAATAAAATATTTATATAGGGAGATATAAATATATTTATATGTACAGATATACCCAAATATAAATGTTTATATATAGGCAAATACTGAGACATTTAAATTGATGCATAAGTTTATTATACATATGTTTATATAAGTAAGCTTATGTAGATGTCTCTCTGAGATAGGGATATATATACATATATACATACATATACATATATATATATATACATCAATAAAAACAAGATAACAAGTGAAGGTAGCAAACGAGTATGTAATGTTAAGAAAAGAAATAGGTTATTTGTGCTGTGAGATAGCCAGATGCAGAATGAGATCAAGAAATTGGTAAAAAAAAAAGAGAATAGACTGAAGAATGAGAAGCAATGAATAGATTATTGGAACTTTGTTCACTTTTGCCAAATAATTGAAGCCTTCCGCCCTCTCCTCGCACAAAAAATAAAGATGAATATTGAAGCATTCAAAGAAAAGATGTTCCTATTATATTGATAACTGAATTTCTGATACAGAAGAAAATGGAATGTTGTTGAATTTATGTCAGTAAAACCATTAGAAATACTATGACTATATATTCAATTGTTATAAATACAAATATATATTATACATATATATATATATATAAAATAGTGTAGAGTGAATGCTGGTGATAATAAAACAGAGCCCAATGTATTAGGTTGGTGCAAAAATAATGACGTAATAATGTCGTTTTTTGACGTATTTTTAACGTCAATAAACGACATTATTACGTCATTATTTTTGCACCGACCTAATATAATACCAGAACTAATACTTATTCTAATAATCAGGGCCAGATTTAGATAGAGAGAGGCCCTTTCCTATTCCATTTGTTAGGGCCAATCCAAATCCCTCATTCGCACGAGTAGAGGAAAATTAAATAATTTGAGTAAAACCAAGGATGATGATGGGTACTTAAAATTGCTGAGTCTACAGTGAGTTAGGACAATATGTGTAAGAAAGGCTTATGACAGTATCAAAAATATTATACACCTCAAGTTGACCCAAGCTTTGGGATTAATTTCATAAAACTGCTTGGAAGATGACAATAGTTGCTCTAGCATGTAGATACAAACCATTATGACTACACGTTTGCATGTTTAACTAGTAATCATGATAGTGATCTCTCTCAGAAAATGTAACTAAGGTTAGATCAGCATAGTTACAGTATAAACCACAGATTGGCTATGTGGGTTTTGAAGAAAAATAATCATATCCAAGCAGATGTCTTTAACAGGGATTAGCTAGCTATCCTAACATATGAGTAAACTTTGAAACAAGTAGCCAACAATTATATATTACTTAAAATTTGCTATATCTGAAACTGTTTGTAAATATAGACAGTGGTGACATAAGAATCAACACTGAATAGTGATGGTCAGTTTCAAGTTATCAAATATATAGATCCCACAAAAGTAGTAACACCAGGTCTGAAGATTGTTTGTAGTGGCAGTGTTAAACTGATAGTCACTGTGCAGTACTGATTATTTCATTTACACACACACACACACACTCTCTCTCTCACTCTATATATATATATATATATATATATATATATATATATAATTTCACACTACAATGTCCAGATATATAATATAGTGTGTGATTTTTGTGTGTATACATGAGATTGTGTTATCATACATATCTATTAGAGAGGAAAAAAACATTTATAATCTGATGCTATCATTAAATTTGTTAAAAGTGTGTGCAAATTTATACATATAGATATGAATGACTACTATTTATTTCCAAGCACACCTGTCTGCCAGGGCAGCTAGCCAACCTCTATTACAGATACCTGATCAACACAGATGGAGCCCAACTGTGGTTTATACTGAAATAATGCTTAGCAGACTTTAGTTACAGTTTATGGGAGAGAGTGCTTAATCTAGCATGACCAATGTTTCGAAAAAGTCCAGCATGCCCAAACACTCTATCGAGATGACTCCATCAACATCTTCTGAAAAGAGCTGTCTTGCTAATGTTACTCAACAGGCTTGGTTCACCTGTGGTATAGTTTTCAGGCACTTTACAAAGGTGCTATATGCTGGGGTCACCTCTGCAATCCATTATATAGGTGGCTCATTATATTGCATTCTATTTTGAGCAGGTTTCCTCTCTGCAAATAAATATCAAATTATTTGCATAGTTTTCATATAAAAAAGCTTATTCCACAAACTTTTTGAATGCCTCGCATGTGTGTATATATATATATATATATATATATATATATATGTGTCATCCATAGATAGTTTTGCAGTATCACAGCTCATCAGTGTGGCTAGACATCCGATTACTTCAAACCAGGATCGAAACCCGACTGATTCATTAACAGTTGGAGATTTTCACTCTAAGCCATTGTTGCACGGTTGAAAGAAAGGCAAATTTTTACATACTTACTCTGTGAATAAACACACCAATGACTGAGAGAGCTCAATTCTGGGAAGGGGAAGAGCCTTGTAATATTAGTAATAATACTGTTTACAAATTTGCACTTATCTTCCAAGAGTGCACATAATGGACATTCAGTTAGGTAAGTGAAATGTGAGAAAGTATGAAGCTTATACATTCATTTCAATTTAAATAATAGCCAAAAGACAAGTGTTATGAGAATTTTTAATTTCTCTTCACATGCTGCAAAAATTGCAATAACTAAATAAGATGTACATGGAAAGAATGAAGAAAAATGAGAATTCTCAAGAGAACGAAGAAAATGGGAAGTAATAAAAGGAAAAAGAATGTTGTTAAGGTTTTTAGGTTTATGCATTTAATTTTCAGTCATCTCATTCAAATCAGGTTCTCTATGCTTTTTCAATGTCCTCTTCCTAAATTCGTAATTTAGCTGAAATGGAACAAGATGGAAGAAGTATGAATGTGTGTATTAGGAGAGTGCTAAAGTTTGGAACATATACATATATCTGCTGAATCTGAAATCAGGCAATCTTTGCAGCAGAGGAGGACATAAAAAAATCCATGTACAGTTATAAATTATTTGTTGGTTGTTTTCATTAAAGAAAAGAATCAAGACAAATTTAGTGTGTCTATTAAATTTGTTTTATAATGTGGGGAAAAAAGGAAATGACACTATTCCTTGATGTAATTCAGTGATAAAATTTGTCTCTGCCTAATAGAGGTTATCAGCAAACAGGTTCGAAATCAATATGCTGAAGTTGGACATCATTGAGGTGGCAGTTTTTTTGTTTCTCTTATATTTGATTGGAGTTTTTGTTTGGTCTCAGTTTTTCTGGAAGTGCTATGAAATCATTATTTTATGCTTTGAGTCAAGAGAAGTTATTTGATAGAAAGATTAACCAAGGAAAAAGTAAGAGGCAGACCTCAAAAAGCAGAATGTAAAAAATTTGTGAAAAAAGGAGGAGGAATACAGGAGTAAGATTTATGTAGAGTATTTTATATATATATATATATATATATATATATATAATAATTTTTTAACATATTCCATCGCAACTCAGAACATCCTATGTTTCAAAACAGAAAACTCCAAGTCTAGATTAATTTTAAAAATTAAATCTACAATACAGAGTTTCATTCCATTATCAAGTGATTTTAAGAATTTTACATACATATATATATATATATATATATATATATATATTTATTTCTGTCTATTTACACTGTTCAAATTGTTGTCCTCATCTTTATTGCCATATTCATGATGTTTCAGCCGTTGTGCACTCTGGCCTTCTTCAGGTGATATTTCTTGGAATTTCAAATGGAACCATTTATTTAGTCCACAGGGGGAAATTCAGGTTCTAATTCCATGTTCCATGCATTTGGATATGTCAGTTTCAGTTAATTCCCCATGATAACTCTACTCTCCAGGAATTTGTTCCCTCTGCATTATCTATCCTGCATATACTCATAATCTATAATATGTATATTCATAAAACCACCTCATTCAGTATCCCTCTGCCTTGAGTGGCTCTTGAACGTTGAATAGATTTTGAGCTTTATTTTGTTTGTTATAGTATTCATTAAGAATACTAAAAAGTAAGGAAAATTTTCCAAAAGTGTGGAACGAGAAGACTGAGACGATAACAACAAATATAGAAGATACATGAAATGATATGGGATGTAATTAGAGAAAGAAATTGCAAGATCTTATTAGATTTGGGGAAAGTAAGACTTGGTAAATAAAAATCATTGTACACAGAGACACCCATAGGAAAAATTCTTTGGTTGAAGTGCACCTAAGTTCACTCAGCCAATGTTTGTATTAGACAAAACTTCCAAAATGAATTCTGGCAATTATAAATCAAAGTTTTCTGTTTTTAGCTTTGATGTTTGTTGTTGCTTCCCCAGAAGAGCTTAACAGAGTTCAAGCAATCAATGTTGAAAAGCCAAGCAGACACATTGGCGTGCATTTCTGCTGTACAGTGGAAGCCAAAGCATATCATTCTTATAATTTTCATTTTTTTTTTTTTAAATCTCCTTCTTTTCATTCATGAATAAAGGAAAAGTAAAGCCAAGAGCAAAGAAGCACAAGTTGCAAAAATAGAGCTGAACTCTCCTTTCTTCAATGAGGTATCCAGAGTCAAAACAAAAGAAGCTAAGTCAAAGATTATTCTTTATACAGAATAGGTGAAACCATTTTAATTGCTTTCTTTTATTTAGAATGCAACATTGAGTCCTTGTGGATTTAATATACTTTTTAAGCATATTAAGTCCACAAGCAATATCTTCTTACAGTATGAAAATAATAATGTAAATTAAGTTCTTTTCTCTAGACACTATTTGTTACCCAGCATAGGGATTGTACTTACAACCTCTTGGTTATAAAAACTAATGCTTTCTTGCATTAACCTATCTCCCCTGCTGGTTCAGCCCAAGTAGCTCCATTTAAGCTAGTTTATTTTTCTCTAACATGAAAAAAAATTTCAGTTGCTTGGTGAATTCATGTCAAGAGTAATTCAGGAGTGAACAAACTTTCTGTTGCCAGGATAATATCCATAAGATGATTTAGCAGTAACAATGATGATATGAGTAAAAAGAAATTGTTAAAAGGATTGGTAAAATTAGGCATAAAGAATCTCATCCACACATAAACTAGCCATAATAGAACTTCATAACATTATACAAATCCAGAATTCCAGTGAATAAAGATTTGTCATCTTTATAGGAATATTACAAAATTTCTCTGTTCAATCTGTAGTTTTTCATTCTATTGAGTAATGCTGGGCAAGTTGGGGGGGAAGCGTAGATCATTTTGTCATATAGCAAACTGGGTAATGTTAATAAATATCACACACACACATATTAGGTTGGTGCAAAAATGACGTAATAATGTCGTTTTTTGACGTCAAAAAATACGTCAAAAAACGAAATTATTACGTCATTATTTTTGCACCAACCTAATATATATATAGTTGGATTGATGTGAGTTTGCTCTCTGCGATTATCTGATGATTGCAGAGAACATGAAACCCAGAGTCACAAACTCACTACAATCCAACTAAATATGTTAGCTCTATCACTGATATTAAGAACTTTCCAATAAGTACTGTGCATATACAAATTATATATATATATATATATATAAATTGCATATATATAGAGAGAGATATGGGTAGTGAGATTTTATAGAATTGAACTTGGTACTCTGTTATAGAAAAAAAAGCTTTTAATTGATCAAATGCACAATTTTTAAAAAAGACTTAGAACTTAAACAAAACATATGTACTGAACATTGATGGCCATCAGCAGATAGCCATATTTGCAAAAAAATTATAATATCAAAGCAGAGATTAGAAAATCTGTACTTTTAAGTTTTAATCAATACTTTTTATTAAAAACATCAAAATATTGCTCATAACTCAGGAATAATTACACTCACTCTTAAACGGCTTCATGAAACTTTTCTCATATTGTAGTTCACTGTACATCTGTTTGTGTCAGCAGAAGAGTTCCCTCAAGAAAAAGGGGCAAGTTACTCATCTCTGTATAGTGGATTCTTCTAGTGCTATCATAGAAATTCCTTAGAGAAAATCATAATTTGCAATAGATAAATTAACATTTCAAATATGTTGTTTCAGCTATTGTTTTCATTTACAGCAAAAAGGCAAGGAAAACAATCAGTACTTGATTTTACTTTTAGTCTATTTTGGTAAGAAATACTGAACAGAGGCAAGAAAATACAGAGCAACATAAAAGTTTAATTCAATACAATTAGAAAATCCTATTATCAGTTTTTGTGTCATGGATAAAATCATATATAATCAAATATTGCTGCCTTGCCACAATTTAGTTTCATATGAACTCCTAGTTTGTTATAAAGCTAACTCACAATCTTCAGTTGCTTCAAGGGACAAGGTTCTCAATTCTGTGGATGACGTTATATTGGCTCCTGAAATAAATATTAATTTCAGTTGAGCTCTCTAGGGAGTAGGTATGGGTTTGTAAACAGTGATTATTATAGCTAATATAGCGAGACTCTTCGCATAGCAAATTGAGTCACTGTCAGTCACTGGGCATGTTTCTAAAAATAAATACACTAAAAATCCACCTACATCCCTGCCATGCGCCGACGGCTTAGTGGTAGAATCTCCGACTGACACCAATTCAGTCGGGTTTCTATCCGAGCTAGAGGCAACCGGATGTCTAGCCACACTGATGATCTGTGAAACAGCGAAACAGTCTGTCTGTGGATGACGTTTATATATATATAAAGAACATTGCAATAAATCAAATCCTAGTTCAATAAACATTGAAGTTAAGCAGTGTCAGCAATTAGATGGGTGACCACTTGGAAACAGCAGGTATTGTATGCAATCTCCTACAATCTGAAATATGTTTTAGCTTTAAATAACCCACAAAGCATTGATAAGCCTTAAAAACAAATCAATCCCAGTTCAGTATTGGTGCTACTCGTCCCTTAAATCGCTGTACAGAAACTATTCTATCCCAAGTGTCAACACAAAATGTACCTGTACTATGGCATTCAACATGGCATTGGTTGCTGACCTGAGCCCAAACCCTGGTTATTTGAGTCACTTGGTCAATCACACTGTTCCCCAATTTTTGAGCTGAGGTTTGAATTTATGTGTGGACTCTGCATAAAGTTATAGATCCAACCTGTCATTAATGGGCTATGTAAGAACATGCTCGATAATAATGTGGAGTTTGTTCTTTTGGATTTTACAAGATCCATAAAAATGGAGCTGGTCTTCACAGGTGTGACATGCAGATTTAGTTGCATGTCATTTATACTCCTTTATGGTTACCATGTGTCTCCAATGGCATTGGTGACATTTTCCAGCAAGATAATACAACCCCTATATCATGAGCAGGTGACACAGAACTAATCTCAGTAACATTTACCTGGCTTCCAGGTATTCCAATGGTGACTGATTTAAAACCCTTTAAGCATGTATGGAAGATGCTGCAAACTTCAGTAAATATCCCTGCAGCCACAACCAACAAATACATTTCAGTTATAAACAATCCTGGAATGTGCCTGGATAGATATACCCACACAATGACCCCAGCATATTGTAAGCTTCATGTCATGTTGTGTAGTCATCATTATTCAGGTGAAGGCAGGAATTACATGTTATTAGGTAGCTGTCTACCTAATCATTTGGAATTTCAGTTTATATTGCAATCAGCATGCACACACATATAAAAGTGGATATTTTGCTTTGCAGAAACAAACATTTATTACACTGTATGAATATATATATGTTCATACAGAGGTAAATTGAATAAAGTGTAGTAATTGTTTTATTTACTATTATATGCATATACATGCTGATTGAAATATAAACTGAACTACTAAATTATATATATATATATATATACTAAAAAGTTATCAGCCTGAGCAAGGTGTTCATCCAAACTATGATGTTTATTTGGTTAAATTTTGGGAAGTGAGATGAGCCCAAAACATTTAGCAATCCTTCATATATATAATATATATATATATATATATTGTTTTATTTATTGAGGGAGAGTGACTGAAATTAGAGAGCATCTGTAGACATTAATTTTGCCATAGAGAAAACCCACTGCATAGTGACTGGCATTTTCACAAGTTAAGTGATCATCACACCATACACTTGATTTTTGTTGCCACTTTAAATGTCTATGTGTAAATAGATATTGACAAATATAAATACAAAAATCTTTAAAACAAAAAAAAGATCAACATATTCTGTACACATGAATATGATCATATTTAAATATGTAAGCAATTCTTGTATATAATAAAGAGTGATCTGGTGGCTAAGATTGTCTTCAATTCCTGATAAAAGCATGGATTTCAAACATTGTCTATTATGGTATACAAATTTTCCAAGCTTGGTTTTTCACCTGGGTTTAATACCAGATTATATATATATATTTATATATATATAGTGAGAGAGAGAGAGAGAGAGAGAGTGTATATGTGAGATTTTTGATTGGAGACTTAAGACCTACATTAAATAACTAACTAGATAAGTATCAATATAGAGAAATGAAACCTGGTTGATTATTAAGAGATAAACGCATTAATTGTTTGAGCAGCTCTCCCAAGCTTTTGTGATTATGACGTTACTGGGCTCTGCGGATACATGTCAGTATACTTAGTTCCTGAGACTGCAGACTTAAAGTCTGTCATCGTCATTAGTTCTTGTTCTGTTAATTTATCATTACGTCAAGAATAATTACTGCACTTCTATAACAGCTGCAACTCCTCATCTCTTGCCTTTAATCATGGCTGAATTGCCAATGAATAAGCATTGTCACACACAATCATTTTCACTTGCTCAGCTTCCAATTCTGCAAACACTTCCAAACCACATTACTCTCTGTCTCTCTACTGATTAGAATGTGGATGAAAGTAGTTGTAGAAGTTGTATATTAGGAAGTGTATTTCATGTTTGACTTTTCTGTCTGAATCAAATCAAGTGATATGCTTGTTGATCCGGGAAATGAGGGTCAGCAACAACTTTTGCATACTCAGCTGATATAAGTGCACTGACCACGGAATTGCAATCTACAAGTCTGGAAGATTACCAAAGTGTGTTTATGCAAATCAAAGCAAGAAGACCATTCAAAATATTCCGATTGGGTGGAGAAAAAAAAATTCATGAGAAGCTCCAAAAATAATGCCTCCTATTTATTTCCGTAGAAACTACAACAGATATAGGCAACTCAATAACACCATTGAATAGAGCATGCTTTCAGCTACAAAAAATACTTCTTTGTATAGTTATTACTCTTTACTATTCATTTTTGCTAGCAGGTCTTGAAAGTACATGCCAAATACAGATCAGTCTTCCTATATGGCAGTGAATGATGGACAATCTCCTTACAGATTAAGAAGAGACTTGAAGCAACAGAAATGTGATTCTATAGAAAGATGCTGAAAATACCACGGGCTGAACATGTGAACGATGTCAAAATTTTGAAGAAAATGGAAACAAAACGGACAATTATACTTAATGTCAGAGTGAGTTGAAATTTCTAGGAAACATAATGAGGAA
Organism: Acanthosepion lycidas; assembly: GCA_963932145.1. Lineage (NCBI taxonomy): Eukaryota > Metazoa > Mollusca > Cephalopoda > Sepiida > Sepiidae > Acanthosepion > Acanthosepion lycidas. Next base: position 129,576,674 of record OZ010571.1, read on the forward strand.
AGAGGGCTTGGAAAATTTGATACTCACAGAACAGATTGAAGGCAGGACGGACAAAGGAAAATAAATATCTAACCGGGCAATCTTGACTAAATGGATGACAGATCATGGTTTAAGAGAAATAACAAAAAAATATATTAAAAGCAGCAATGGACATGAAATTGTGAAGGACCAAAATTGCCAACATTTTGAAGGGATACAGCACAGAGAATGTCAGACAAAAATTGCAAAGTGAACCATTTTCTTTAGACTTGTATAAGACTTGGCATTATCATTCTGCAAGCAAAAGATTATCTTCTCTTGCCAGAATCTGGAACTTAGTGTCACAATGTAAAATTCAGTGTTGACTGATTATCCAGATCCAGGAAATCCAGCAGGATCACACCTTTCCTATCATTGTGTACCGTTATAAAGACCTGACATTTGGCCTCGATCACTTTCCCCACCAACATAACATATCTTTCCCGAACCTCTTCTATAAACATTTTCATAATTGTTCTGATGAGTTCTCCTGTTTGGTATATTGATTTAACAAATAATAAGAAACGGTTCTCTTTAATCTTATTTACTGTCTGTAATCTCCATTTTGAAAACAATCTTGGTAAGAGTCACAACAATCCAAGTCTCGATTCAAGTAGGGTGTGATGACCGATCTGGATGATTCATTGTTTTGGGCCCAGGAAAAACCTTGCATGAAATATGAAGACATGAAACAAACACCTTCTGTACACAAACTCAGTGGTGTGTTACTGCAAACTGTACAACCCCATAAGAGAGTATGTTCATGTATCATCAGCTTGTCTCTGATTGGTTGACAAATTACATCAAGGCTACACAGCCAGTTCTTGTATATGAAACACACACGCGCACACACACATACACTATATATATATATATATATATATATATATAAATTGAGAGAGTTAATACTACAATTATATATATATATATATATATATATATATATACAAATAAATATTGAAATATAGAAAGGGAGATATAAATAAACAAATATCATATAAATAATAACATATATATATATAATGTAAATCACAGTATATGCATTGTGTAAATCAACATTTCATGTTCAGATAGACTTGCTTTTATGCTGTTTCAGTTCACAACACTTGAAAGGCTTTCTCTGAAATCAAAAGACACCTAAAAGGATTATTCAATTTAACTAGATAAATCAACTCATATTTGTGCTTTTTATTGATCACACACACACACACACACACACACACACATATATATATATATATATATATATATATATATATATATATATATATATATATATATATATGCACACAGACACATATATTATATGTTTGCATGCACTTTTTGATTTAATTTCAGTTTTTTTGGGTTTTTTTTTTTTTTTTTTTTTTGTTTTTTTTTTAACATTTTACCATTGAATGTATATTACACCTAAAATTAATTTTGATTTTTATAACTTTCCAGGTTTCATGTGTTTTGAATTGCATCTCCCATTATTAGCCAGTTTTAATCTTTTTTTATTATCTGAAAGTTAATGAAGGGATTCATGGAAATATTTGCTTTATTAATGTATAAGAAATTTCATATAAGTATAAATTATATTAGACAACATATCACTCTTATGATCTGGCAACAGTTTTATGAAATTTTACATTAGCCAGTTTAGTGAAAATCAAAAAAAACATTAACATTGTAATGAAAAATTATAATTACAATATATGTGGAAAGTTTACAAGCAAATATTTAAACAAAATTATAAAGAGAAAATAAATGCGAAATACGTGCTTCACGATCTGCACCAGTTTCAGGAGTCATTCAGACATTTATTATTTTTTTTTAAGTATCTCATCCCAAGAAAATCAGGAGTGCTACTAGCATGTAAGGCGTTACAGAGAGTGAAAGTAAGAGGAAAGGATAAAGAGAAGGATGGCGATCATGATCAAGGCACCAGAAGATGTCAATTGACATTACATTTATCTTTTTCGAAGATTATAGTTATCAGGGACGTAATTAAGAGGAAGGGAGTTCCACTGTCAGGAAGTGTGAGACAAGCTGTTGGAGTAGAAGAGACAGTTACATTTAACTGTTTTGACAGTAAAAGTGTGGAGATGCCAACTTAGTAGTGCGCTTAAATTCATGCAGTCAGCACATCAGTGAAAATGGCTCATCAGAGAATTTACCATGAAAATATTTATATAAAAAATAGAGGGAAGCCACACCATGTCTGTGACAAAGTGTCTGGAGTCAAGGTCCCAAGTCAGGACCTTTCACATTGCATATCCGTCTTTGTCATGAACCTCGAGATGAACAGTGGGGCACCAGACCATATATGGCAATAGTATTCATTATGTGAGCTGTTGTATAGCACACCAAGAATAGCATTTCAATGTTCATATTTGTTGAATAATTGTTGTTCAGCAATGTAAGCCTTCTTCTAAAAAATGTTCCGTAAGATTTCAATGAGGTTCTGGTTGGGTGAATAAGTCAACTGCTGCAAGGAAGAGTTTTCAAAACATATTTTATTCAGATATTCAAGAGTTTTCTTTGTTGAATATGATAGAGCACTGTATAAAAGTATCTTGTTCATGAAAATGTTTGGCTTCTTTTTGAGTCATGCCTCCATGTGTGGCTTCAAAAGATCAATATGGTTTTGAACTGTCATCTTAAAACCATCTGGAACTTGTCTAGAGTTCCCATTTCATAGTTAATAATCCCATCTCAAAATAACAATCCAACTCCTTGTTGACAAATCTGCCTGTGATTGTGCTTTTTGCCATTACCTACTCAGCTTTTGCTCTATATGTCCATTGAGAGTAGTATAGCATTTGTTGGTGGAAAGAACAATTGAAAAAAATCACTATTCATGTATTATGTTGACCATTTTATTCACTTATGAATGCCTTCAAAGAGGCTTAGTGATCTATCTCAAACCTGATATATTGTTCTTGTTGAAAGCACAATACCTTAAAGTTTCAATGCTAAGGTGCATTTAGGAAACACAGGTTGACATTATAAAGTCAGCAATGAATTTCTTCACAATTTTATGGTAACTGCTGATTGTTTTGCAGTTTCCAGTGTTTTACTGTTTACATGCTCAGAAATCTTTGTCAGTCAAATCAGCTTTGAAAACCATTTTAAATCTTTATATTAATCACTATAGAGATCCTTCCTTGTCCCCCATTAGAATGTCTGATAGTCAACTTCTTGAGAGCAACTCTCTGCATCTGCTCGGTCTCACGACTGCTGACCTGAGATGGAACAAATACATTGAGTCAATTGCTTCGTCCACCGCGAGGAAAGTTGGCTCTCTGTGCCGCGCCTGGAAATTTTTCTCCCTGGAATCGATACTTCAAATATACAAATCAACCATTCACCCTTGCATGGAGTATTGCTGCCATATATGGTCTGGTGCACCTTCTATTTACCTCAAAATTCTTGACAAGATCCAGAGGTGGATATGTAATATAATTGGCCCTGATCTGGCATCTCGTCTACAGTTGCTCTCTCACAGATGCGCTGTCGCCTCTCTCTGTCTTTTTTACAAGTACTTTCATGGTAATTGCTCCAATGAGCTGCTTTCATTGGTTCCCAGACTTCATGAATTCAAGCACCCTACGAGGCTGGCATCCCGCTCTCACCCTTTCACTGTAGAAACTTTTAAATGTAACCGTCTCTTCTACTCCAATAGTTTCATGCCTCACACGTCTCGCCTGTGGAACACCCTTCCCAATTACTGTTTCCCTGATAGCTATAATCTCCAACTATTCAAATGTAATGTCAATTGACATCTCCAGTTATCTTGATCTACCCACTATCCTTCTCCTCATCCTTTCTTCTATCACTCCTATCTGCTCTCGTTCCATATCTTCTGCAACCCCTTGCATCCTAGTGGCTTCATGCCTTGCTCAGGGTGTAATGCTTAAAAAAATAAAAAAAACAACTTGGAATGTGGCTATTAATTTGATACTTTACAATTGAGGGTATTTTGTAAAAATCGGTGTTGGTAGCAAAATGAACAGACATTCATGATAACTACACAGATGTTGTTATCATTTAGCAATAAACTTTTAAGTTTCAAAATTTATTTTATGTACCAGTAAAACACACAGTAGCAAATAATGTAACACACACACACACATATATATATATATATATACACAAACATAGGTGCGTTTTATTGATTGCATTGTTTTTTTTATGATTTAGCAACCTTTTTGCAGGTTATTTGAAGCCAGAAAATTTTTTTTTTCACTGCAAGAATTTTTTGATATATTAATGATTTACTGATAAGTCTTACAAATTAACTCATAGCTGGGGGGAAAATTGATTTATTCCTATTTATCCTGAGTGTGTTTGCATATGTGAATATAACAAACCCGATTGTAATTGGAACTCAGATCACTGATTTCCAATTTTCCATTTAACCATTACACCACCTGTACATCCGAGCTTACAGAACTTGGTACTCTAAAGTTGTCACTGATTTTGAATATATATATATATATATATATATATTAGAGAAAATGAAAACTTATGTTAGCTAATGCATTTTGTGCTCTGATAGACTTTATCAAGGCAAATGTAAGGATTTTATTTTGCAACAAGTATTTATACACAGAAATAAAAATATTAGGTTTTAGAAATTTTAAATTGAAGAACTCTCATAAATAAAAATCAGGCTAATTGAAAATCAAGGTAAATTATGGAGCATGCTAATTGATATAATTTAATGTCTAATAAATGAAAGTAAGGAAATGTTATTTTTTTTTATAATGTAATTATTATTTATATAATTTGAGTTTGAGATGAATCTATGTGTTATATATTTTAATAATAAAAGGTTTAGAATTTAAGTGTCTTCTTTTAATAAGTTTTATAGAGTTTTACTGTTATGTATGTTGACTTTAGAATAGAATATATCTTTTAGGAAAGGGATATTTGAAAATATCCGAGGTGCAGATTTATATTTTGGTGAAATTCTATAGTTGCACTCTCAAGAATTCTCAGTCTAAGTAAGTTACTTTCTCATTTAATACTTGTGGTATTCTTCTATACATATATGTGTGTAAATATGTGATATATAAAGCATTGATTAGCACATGCTTCATTACATTTCTGATTTGTGATTTATCACAAGAAAAGTTTTTTGTATATGAATGCGTGTAATTAATTATATATTAAAATCTTTTGATGTTCCATATACAAAACTCCAGTTTTGACTTAACTACCATTTTAATTAGTTTGAAGTTTCTTTTTGATTGCCTTTAATAATTTAGATGCAACAAAGAATAAAGATTTTCAAGTGGGTGGATACTGTAAAACACATTAGGCAAAGAATCAGCAATTCCATTGACTAATTTTGCAATAATTATTTATTATTCAATCAGTCATTTTGTACAGTGCCAAAAATCAAGAAAAGATTCAAAGAACTCTGATATCACCACAAAGAAATAATTCAGGGTCAAACACATTTTAAAATGTAACATTCACACTTATGGTAACATCCAACAACTGCAAAGAAGATTGATTTGTGTCTAAAAGACCTTGGTTTATGCATAATGTGCATTCAGGCCATTTGCAATCATGATTATCTACAACTTTCTATCCTTTATAGTTCTAAGCAATGTTTATCTTTTTACTGTCCCTCTCATTCCCTGTTCTGCCATCCACTTACTTTTTTGGAACTTTATTCATTATTTTCTCTGTCTCTCTGATCTTCAGTATAACCTGCGAGTCAAATTCTTCAAGGTGCCTTTTCTCACTGTGTGTCTTGGTGTTTTTTTTTTTCACTTTTATCTTCCTTAAAACTTCTTTGTTGATCACATGCTCCATCCATGGTATTCTGAGTATTTGTCTGTAGAACCACATTTCTGTTAACTCAAGTCTCCTCTTCATCATGAAAAGGAAAATAATTTACACAAAAAATATAGAGATTATTTGCCATCCATTGTATTTACAAGATTATATGTAATTTAATAAAGTAATTATATTGTTTTCTTATTGAAACTTTCTTCTTTATTATATTAAAATATTTTCTGAAACTCATTGTCATTATTCAACAAGTTGTTTAAACAAATATTCTTATTGTTGCTATTGTCAGCCCTACATTTCAGCCATTAAATTTTTCAGCCTTTCTTGTCTTGCCTGAGATAATTCATTACCTTGATATCATGATAGCATTTTCATTGATGTTGTTTTTATCATGGTTTTTGTAATGTGTTCTTAGGCCATGTCTTAAGTGTATTCAATATTCAATAGTTGTGTTTATTACTTGTTCTTTCACTCATAATGTATCATGTCCCTTCAAGACATGAACAGTCAGAGTTCTCCACAATTCTTATCCTTTGTTATTCTCAGTAATACTTGCTTGCTGACTAGTCCTGTTTATATTTTATATTACTTGTTATCCATTTACAAAAACTTTCCAAATACGTTATTTGTGAGGTTACCTCTCTACTTCTCTTGCCTTTTATATGCCTTGTGTGTAATAAATTTTCCAGGCCTCCTTTTCTCATTAGGTGTCCCCGAACTTTCAGCTGTCTGTTTCTCATTGTTAACAACAGATTCTTTGGAATGAGAATAATCTAACCCTGTAGATTAAATAAAGGGTTCAGTTGGAAATTACTGTATATTATCTAGATTGACATACAAGGCCAAAACATTTTGATAACAACAAAGATGAGGACAATAGTCTGAATTCTAATAATATAAATAACACCTCCATAAGAGAAATGTCCTTTGATCATGACCCTGTTCGGTCAAGCCACATTGGAAAAAAATATTAGAATATGAGTAAATCAATACATGAAATTATGAGCATTGAACCAGTAAGCACATTACACTTGAAAAAAATTCAAAAAAGGCCAACTAAAAAGCCATTTCTGGTTATATTCATCAAAATAACTAATTTCAATGTAGATGCCCTTAATTCATTATTTACTATAATTTGTATATCTAGTTCACCAGCTCAGAATATCCCTCTCCAAAAGCCAATATCAGTATCTTTTCAGTTTCTTTGTTGCTGCTCAGTATTGTGTTACTAATAGTTCTCTACAATTTCAGTGATAAAATCATTGTTCTTTGAGCAAATGTTTCCTCCAAAAGCCAGTTATTTTTATCCATGAGCTAAGTTTGTAAAGCAAGTCTAAAAAAAATATGAAGTGGAATAGATTTTTGATAACGAACAATATATTTCCTGAAAATTAATTCTTTTGGCTCCTGTAAACAAACCGGAAGGATATATTATCAATATTACCAGGAGCATATAGTCTGTAAAACCTAAAAATACCTCTGTTTTTTATCTACTTTTCAAGACCCAATCCTTAGAAGGCAAGTTCTAAACTCTCCATTCCTTTTTTAGTGAACCTTTAATATGTATAATGAAAATATTTGCATGCCTCTTTTCGTTAAATCTCTAAATATATCAGTAAAGTAAAGCATTTGTTATAGACAAGCATATGGTTGCAAGAAGGAAATACAACAGCAGAAATAGATTTACGTGATTTATTTCAATAGGAACATATGGGTTTGGGACAGCTACATTGTGGTATAGTTCATAACCCGGTTCCTGGTCTGGGTTGATCTCTCATAGTAGTTCACACTGGTTGGCGTGGCGCTCCTCCTGCTGACTGCTGCTGACTGAACGTGACAGGACTACTCTTCCCTGGCCTCTTGTTGATTGCTGCTCACTGCCTGTGTAACCCCTTTTATGGCGTTTTTTATGGATTAACAAGCTCGAAAAACGACGCGAGTATAATTAGGTGGGAAGCATATTTATTGGTTGAGAAATAGGAGCACTTTAAAATATTATCTTATTTTTCGACTGGAACTCGTGCATCAGGCTTATGTGTAAACAATGATAATGGTCATTTTGTGACGGGGCCTTGTCCTGTTCATATCCGGCTCTCGCTCTTGAGTATGTTAGTTTATTTGCCTGCAAATCAGCCAAGATATGTCTTATTCTATTTTATAACACATTCAAATCAGAGTTCATGTTTATCTTCAGAATGATGAGTTATCTCCTTCAGAAAATAAATTTATATCTAAAATAAATGTATAGAAGTTATCAAGCTGATGTATATAGTAAAGTTGGATGAAATAAATATCTCTTAATTAAATTACAGAATTTTTTGTTTTCTTTTGAATATATGTTTTCTGTTTTGATTTTCAAGGTTGGATGATTTTTTTTTTTTTTAAGTTGCAGTTTAACTTCAAAATTCATCAAAAATATACAGTTATTTACTGCAATAAAAATCTACAACTGAAATCAAATATATTTCCCCTTTTCCTAAATTGATCAGTTTTATTCTTGTTTAGCCAAGTCAGGAAATTAAATCGCTATCTCAATGATACATGAATGGTTAAAATTTTGTGAAATTTTACAGTAAGATCTTTCAAGGAATTTTTTTAAGGATTTAATATCATTTCAGAAATAAGAGTTTCTCTTTGAAAAAGCTTTGCTCTTTAAATTAATTTACAAAAAGTTGTGATTTGACTATTGGGTTTTGTTTGTTTTACTGAACAATTGAATGATTCCTTGAGTGCACATTCATATTATTGTGATCCTTTTCTGTCATCAGTTGGTTAGATAATGTTTGAAGAAGAGTGAATTCTTTGATCCAGATTTGGATAATGGAAAAAAGAAAAAGCTCTCAAGGTTAATAGGAGCTCATTTTAGAAATACTGAAGTACATTTTTGTCGTGCTTTATTGCTGTTTATTTTCAATCATTGAAAAAGTAAATGAAGGAATTTGGACTTTTGGATTGGGAACTGCAAAGTTAACTTTTTGGATGCTAGAAGCTTTCTTTGTTTTCCAAACATTACATTTAAAATACTTGAAAAGGTTCAATTTAAAAAGAGTATCGGATCTGTCATTTTGTTTAAGTCAAGAATCAGTTAGGCAGTCTTGATAAAACCTAGGAATTAACAAGGACTTTATATCACATGCATGGACAGATAGGCTCCCTTGGATTTATTGAGGAACACAGTAAGCACAAAGCACAAGGCACAAGTCTTAAGGAAATAGATATATTATTTTGAAATGCCTACTGTGTAACTGATGATGTCTAAGTTAAAAGCCATGAACAGTTTTTCTCTCCTTAATAATGTTTACTTTTTTCTCATATTCTTTCAGACTTAGTAATGGCCTAGTGATTTTATTGCCTTGCTTGGGGTGAAATGATTAAAAAAATTCTCTTTTATGATAAAGTCTGTTATAAGATTAATATTAGGATTGCCTGAAAGAAAACACTTCATGAAATCACAGGTCAGATGTTTGGTTCTTTTCTGGGAAATAAGAAATAAATTATTGATACTACAGAAAAAGCTTTCATCAAGTAAAAACAAATTGTTATTTGATATGCTACAATATTTATTATGGAGATGATCATTTTGTATTATAAGCTCAGATCAAGAGCATTTCTCTTTGGAAATATTTTATATAAGTCTTTTTTAGAACATGTTAATATTCTAATAAAATACTATTTAATTCAATACTGAAGACTGGGATTAAATTACGGAACTTTTACGCCTAACATAATCTTATGTTTAACACTCTTAATTATGTTTTTTTAGCCGATAACAAATTCTTTTTCCAAAATAGATCCTAGTATTTTTCATTTTTATTTATCCTAGGACAATCAAGACAATATATAGCAAGAAAATTTCAAAATAAATGCTATATAGCATATTTGAAAACCTCACATGCCTCCATGCTGTGTCAATGATGTACATAACTGACTCAGATAATCAAATGAAATGTAATGGACAATATTTGTGCAATTTCTAATGCCTCCTAAAATAAATACAGTTTTAATACAAAGTTTGTATAGAATATGCAAAAAGGAATTCAGATCCTCATGAAAGATATTGATTTTACTTATTTTTATTTATGTTCAGAAATAAAATATGAATTAATGAATTTTTTTGCAAGCCATTAATTTACAACAGCCTACTTGTTATAAGTATTTTGGAAAATAAACAACCAACCAAAAAGGCACCTTAAATAAATATATCTAGGTTTGTTTAGTCCTCTGGCATTCATTATGTTCTGGGTGTTTTCCAAAAGTCCTCGAAATTTTGGAGTTCAAGAACTGTAGAAGCAGGTTAAGAATTAGATTCAATTGAAAAGCTTTTGATAAGGTCTTTTATATCTGTTGATGTTTAGTGAGGCCCCTGCAGGAAAAGTCTACTTTTCTACCTCAAGAAAAGTTTTGTCAGCCAATGCCTTCTTTCAGCCACTCTCTTTTCTGGTTTCATTCTTGAAGGGTGGTGCCCAATAGATCTTGCACCTCCCTACTATCCTGTTGATTACTTCTGTTTCACATTGATGGTGGTTAGATTCACTGGAAATAAGTCCTTCTCAGGGACTCCTTTTATTTCTTCAATAGGGACCACACTTCTTCGCTAGAGGCTAATCCCTTGAATAGAGAAATTATCAGGAGGCTAGTTCACTGAATATGAGAATCTTTAAATAGAATAGTCTTAGTCTAGTTATTTTGAATAGAAGGGTTTTTGGCAATAGGAGGATAGTTATTCTCAATAGAAGGGTCTTTGGCAATAGGAGGCTAATTTCCTGAATAGAAGGTACCTGGTCATTGGAGGCTATTTATCCCAAATAGAAGGGTCTTTGACAACAGCAAACTAATTCCCTGAATAGAAGGGTCTTGGTCATTGGATGCTAGCTATCCTGAATAGAATGGCCTTTGGAAATAGAAGACTTGTTATTTGAATAGAAGGGCCTTTGGCAATAGGATGCTAATTCCTTGAATAGGAGGGTCTTTGTTAAGATACGTCTTCCAACCTGTCCACAATGTTATTCCCTTGTAGTTGAATCCTTTGTAGCATAACTTGAACTTTTTATTTCTGATTTTAACATTGAAGATGAATCCTCTTCAGCATCAAAGATGTCTTTCACAATACCTTCTTCTCATCATGAAACTAATTGTCATTCATGTATAAAAACAAATATTTTCAACAAGAGAAAATATGCAAACTATAAATGCCAACCTAATCCCTTTTCACTTTTTTCTTTATCTGCTTTATCACAGTCAATATTTCTGCCTTCAGCTTCTAGACTTAACTGCTTTGATTCAGGCAGCATGTCTAATATATAAATATTGGAAATTCTACAAATGGTCCACAGGGGATAGAAGAAGAACCCATTGACCTTTTCAGAAAATAACAAATATATACTGGGTACTCTGAAAAAGTTATGGAAGCAATAATTCAAATAAAAATCAATAAGTTATCTAAGTTCTTTTAGAGTTATGGTGATGTATATGAATAATTATTGGGCTTCTAACAAAGTTGTCTCTGTTCAAATATAGAATTTTTATGATGATTGAAGGAGACTCTTTGTATTTTGGTGAGATTAGAAAGACATAGAATTCTAAGATGGTGTGATTAGGATTTTCTCTGAAGATAATTCCAAAAGTAAATCAATGCCAAACTTAACTTTTTTTTAGTTGTATTTTCTTTGAGCACATAAGCATTTTCTGGGGAAGAAATTATTCATTTTTAATATAGACTTGCATATTTTCATTTTGAGGGTCAGAGCAGATCTTACTTTGAAGTTAACTGACCTAAAGCACATTTTAGCTACTCACTTGGACAGTTATCAAGCCAGTTAGGAATTTTGATTACAAATATCTGAAATTATGTATCAGTTCATGAAAATGAGTTGTCGTCTGAAGAATTTATATATCATCAAAGCAGAAAGTTTCATACTTATCACACTTCCTTCATTTTTATTGTTATTTTTAGTATTAAAATCTTTCATTATAATGCATAACAGATTTTATATGATTATATAGGTAGACACTGACTTTTGGGTTTTAGAAGACCTAAAACAATATCAGAAGCAAACAAAATCAAATTAACATAAAACTATTATAATGAAGAGACTGATAATTACTTATCTGTTAGCATTAGAAGATTAACACAAATGGCAATATTACTTGTATGTTTGTTTTCCTCAATGTTTAACTGTCTTTTTGATTTGCAACTATCTTGAAAACATTTTAGACTAGTGTTTTAATATTTTCTCTTTCCATCAGGGACAATATTTGTAAGCTGACACATTTGATAAAATTTTAAATTCAATTGGCATGAATTTGAAACAAAAATTTTAAATGAAATTCAATTTTTATCTCATACCATGGAAACTTGTTATGCCATGTAGCAATGCTGATCATATCTTACTCATTGATGCTGCTAAGATTCAAGCTATCTTTTCCTAATAATCCTGCTCAGCCTTTTCTTATCTAATTTACACCATCATACATCAGATCTAAATCAATAAAGAATCTAGTTTGAAGAATGATTGCAACTGTGAAAAAGCTTTATTCTTAAAACTCTATACAGTAAGAATAGCTATTTATATTTGGACTTTTTTTATCACAACTTTTCGGTTGTTGTGCTCTTCAGCCTTCCCCAGGTGTATATTGATCTTCAGGAAATTCTAATTTGAACTGTCTTCCCCCATAGATTAAATAAAGTCTAGGGATATCATCTAGTTTTTATTTTTAGTACTGCTCAGTTATTTGTCACTGGTTTACATTAAGTCTAAATAGATGCTGCCTGACCCAGGTATTAGACTCATTATCACTGTCACCAAATTAACAAACCAATGTTTTGGTCTACTAAAACATTACCCTATAGCACCTAATCCCATTTTCACTGTCACATAAGGGAAAATGTTTATTCTCAAAAAGTGAGAAGTGAAAAAGACAATATAATGAGTGTGTCCTTTTTGAAAATTCAATGAATTGTAAATATGTGGAACTAAAGAAGGTTTAGTTTGCACCAGTTATTACATGTGCATTGTGAATAATTATGAAAATCTATATAAATTAAAATTATTTAAATTAATAAGAAATTAATTGTGTACTCTTAAATTATAAAATTATTATTAGGTTGGTGTAAAAATAATGACATAATAATGTCGTTTTTGACGTATTTTTTAATGTCAAAAAACAACATTATTACATCATTATTTTTGCACCAACCTAATAACATTAAAAGTTGACCAACTTTAAAGAAAATCAAACTTATTTTTATTAAATATTATTAAGGAAAGAAGCTTACAGTTATATCACATTGAAACCCCAGTTCTCATCTGATCACCAAAGTTAAGAAACATTGAACCTGGTCAGTAACTAAATAAGTTACTACTTAGGAATACCAGGTACTGAAGGCTAATATGTGCTAGTAGTATAGTAGATAATGGCTCAGAATGAGAAATTGGAGAGCCAATTTCAAATTCTAGTTGTACTCATTACATTCAATTATGTGCAAATACCCTTGGGAAAGGTATGAATCCATGTCTTCTCCTCTTAGCTATAGGTTAAATAGTAAGACTTGTAACAGAAAATAATTATTAACTCCAAAAAATTCATATAGTCTAAAAATATGTTTTGGCTTTAAATAACCTTAAAAAGGTTTATAAGCCATAAAAAACAAATCAATCAATATTAATGAAACAATATTCTAACTAAGAAGAAAACAATTTTAAGTAGAATTCATCAGCCTCTTATTTACATGCAGACTATTGTCATCATCTTTGTTGTTATCACAATGTTTTGGCTGTTCTGCTCTCCTGTCTTCATCAGGTGCATATTGATCCTGGTAACCTTTCAAGGAATTTTCAAACTGAACCCTTTATTTAATCTAGAGGGGTAAGATGTTCTCATTAATGTGCCCATATCTTGGTATATCTTGTCTAGTCCTTATTTTACTAATGCTTGGTTATTGCTCACCTGTTTTCACAGAGTTCAAGTATATACTGCCCAGACCAGGGACTGAACTCACAAATACTTTGTCACCAAATCACATGAACCAATGCTTTAAACCATGAGGCTATTGTCTCAGAGGTTGGTTCATGAATTCATTGTCTACACCTAAATAATGTAAACTCCTCATCCCAAGATTTCAAACAGAAATAATCAGCTTATTATTTACATAAAACTATAAAATATATGCATTATTTAAAACTTATGTCAAATTGCCATGTTGTAAAATTTCATGTTTCTCGTATCTGCAGTAATTAAGTTATTTAAATTTTAATATCTTTCAACTCATACAGAAATTAATTTTATTCTTTAAAAACAATTAAGCTCCATATCTTATGTTTGAAAGGTAACCACATGATACATATATAAAAATTTCCTGTTTTTCATTACTGCACAATTTTTTTATCCATACAAACTGTTAGATTTTAGTTATTTGCCAAAAAGATAAGTAATTTTTATTGTCTGTTTCTTCACAAAAAATTGCATTCTTATATTAAATATTTGCATCCACACATGCACACAGATATTTCATGCACACAGACATTTTTATAAAGAACAAAATTTAAAACTTTTATTCTTTTTCATAAAGAAAGAGTCTATATTTCACAAAACTTTGTTTTTCACTTTCCCTTTTCAATAAACTGGAAGTTTTAAGAAGGCTGCATAAAATAAAAAAAACTCCACAATTTGAAACTCTATTGAAAATTGCTGTTATCAGTTAATCACTTATTATCAATCAGACCTTAAAGCAAAGGAAAACTATGGCTGTATTATCTTCAAAATATCTACCTGGAAAGAATTATAATAACTGGTCTCTTCATTTACATCATTATAACTGATTAAAATAAGATTTAAATGGAAATGTAAGCATAAATAAAAAATCACTAACTGACCTATCTCAATATATTTTTACTTAAAGGAAAAATGAATTCTGAATTGTTATGTCTAATCTAATAGGAAAAATTAACATTAGATCAACTGGAAATATGTGTGCTTTATGTAACTTTTTTCTTGAACATATTTCCCTGAAATATTTGCTTCATATCTAAAAATATCCAAGAAAAATTTATTTCTATTTGTTGCTCATTCATAAATCAGACAAGTTTCATGTATTATTATTATTATTACACAGTGATTTTTGTTCTCTCCAAATCTGTGAATATAATAGCTATTATTGTATTTGTACAAAATTGTATAAAATTAGCATCCATGAATATTCAAGTATAAAGAAATTTACTGTTATATTCTTGCTAAAATAGTAAAGTTTGAATTACATTTTTTGATTTTTGGGTTTATTTATGTTCTCACTTCTTGTAATCATCAGATACAACATGGAAATTAATATGAGAAAAAGTTCTTCAGTTTTTGATGTTTTTTGAGGAAACATTTTTTCACCTTTCTCTCACAAATAACCAAGCAAATAAAAGCAAGAATTTCAAAGCTACAATTTGAGTTTGCATTGGTTTAGTGCAGTTAAAATCAAATCAGAAAGAGGTTTTTAAAGTGAAGTCTTAGAGAGCAAGAAAGAATGTGGCAAAGCAGAGATCTGCTGTGATTCGCAACCTGTAATTTGATTAGAATTATTTTGCTGCTGAAATAGCTTTTGCAGCTGCAAAAGGTGCCTTTGAGAAATTGATGAAAACAAACAGAAGTGAGACAATTCTAAAATTACTGTTGCACTTCTTTTCATCATACCATTAAGAAGGAAGATGCAGACATGGAATACACTGCAAATACACAGATGTTGAAAAAGAAAAAAAAAATGTAATCAAAGTGCATATTACTTTTTAGAATAGGAACAACAAGCACACATATTAATTGAATTGAATAGGTCATTACTAAATAAATCAGCAGACTTGAGTGTTCATTTTGTTAATGGAATTAGACTGTTCCCCACCCTCATTCCTCCTTATAAAGAATACAAAAACTTTGGTCTTTGGACGTCATTCATGTTTAATCATTGTGTACCACAAGGTGAATGGCCACTCAGAAACAAAGTGGAGACAACTCTTCATGTACTAAAATGATGGTCTTGCTCTTATTGAATAAACTAAAATGGATATTATTTACAAATGAGAACAATGTTCACTCTGATTGCATTTACCCAAGATTGGGTTCAACCATTTTCTTCATTTAAATGGAAGAAAGGAAAAGAATTATAAAAGTATAGATTTGCTAAAGAGAAGATAATTTATTTCTACTTTTAAAGACCTGAACAGATTATCAATAACTGACCTAATATGAAAATTGTATTTTTATTTAGAATGAAGAATGCTGCCTATTGATCCATGCACTCAAGATAAGATTCTAATATTTTCTTTATTTAATCAACGACAAGAAAAATGATTTAAAGTTTTATCTTTTCATTCGAATTCACTGCTGAATCATCTGACATTGTTAAGTATGTGTATCATTTAAAATATATTTTCCTAATGGATGATAATATCACAGCAGTGGATAAGTCACTAAGTCATACACAAAATTCTATTCATAGCTCCCTTGCAGAAAAAATATATATTTACACAAGCAGTGTAAAAAGAGAACAAAAAGATAGGGTCTTATTTTTTTCTGGTGCTGTACAAGACCCTGGAGCCATTGGAAGTAGAAAGTTACACAGCAAGAGGCAGTGTTTATGCAGATATGTGAGGAAAGGCTGAAATTAGGGGGAGGAACCCAGTGAGAATCGAACTCACTGCTCAGTTGTAATTGTTCTAGTGAGACAACCTTGCTAGCTATTACACCACCTCGAGGTGCTTAATATATATATATATATATATTTATTTATATAAAAATGTGTGTGTGTGTCAATTTTCAAGCGGTTAATGGATTATTTCATTCTGATATTATTCCTGAATATTATAAGCAGTATGTTTAATGGAGACATGTGTTTGAGTAGATATTAATGTCTACCAGGTCTAGAGACTGAAAATTTTACTGAATAAAAATGCCTCATGTGAGGAATTAAACTTGATTAAAAAAATATTTTTTTCCCTGTAATAGTGATATATTTATGTAGTTTATGATAAGCATTAAAAGTAGGAAGATTAGGGAGGATCAGTTTTGTAAGTTGGGAGAGCTTGCCTTGAAAAACAGCATTTGAAATCCTATCTTACTGGTACCAGGGGAAAATATATAACCTGCTTAGCTATGAAACTAAAACAAATACTTATTATTGTCAATGTTCTTTCAATGGGAAAAAATATGAATATACAATATTTTTCTTAACTATATACTAATTAATGATCATTCATTTGACAGCACATGCATAAAAAATAATTTGTGAATCCTGTCTGTTTTATCCTCTTAATGAACTTGCAGAAAGTTTCTATTTATCTCATGTCTCATTCATCTACACCGACAGCTTCCTTGTAGATAGCTCCCTAGTGACAATGGCTCAAGTCAGTTGGCAAGGAATTTCCATGTGGAAACGATTATGCCATTTATTTCTGTTTTGATGGATTAGTGCTGAAGATATACAAATCTATTTAAACTGAGAGAATACAGCAAATCATCAAGCGTCTGTGTACATGATATTTTCTTGTCTAAGAACTTGTCCAGTTTTACTACTATGCATATGTACACTTAGGAATTGGTTGGCAGCTTCCCTGAGTGTCTCATTCTTTAAACTTGATAGATCTTTTCTGTCAGTTAATGTAAGGAGACTTTTTATCTTGTTAACTATTTGTAAAATCTGTAATTACCTTTTATTACTATTAGCAACAGGGGTGCTGTATTGGTCAAGTTTGTTCGCACTTGTAAATCTGAATGCACTTAATTTTCTGCATTTGTAAGACGTTGTCGGACTCAATTTGTCAGATAAAATTAAGCATCAAAAATAATAATGTATTCTTTATGCTTGGTCAAAGAAGTGTATCTTGGTTGATATTATTGTATACTTAGAACTCTCTATAGGAGAAAATGTGTACTGTGATCAAATATTGCAAATATTTACATCAAAAGGCATCATGATTACATGGGTTGGCTTTCTGTATTGAAGTCTCTCTTTACATGTTATTTCCTTTTATGGTTCTCCACAGCTTTCTTTCTTTTGTTTTTTTTTTGTTTTTCAACAATACCTGTTTTTTTTTGACAGGCTTTATATTTGTAACATTCATTCTTCCCTCTCTTTGCTCAAACCTATTTAGTAGGTTATCCACTGCTTCTAACACTTTAATTGTTTTCAGTGTGCTTTGAGAGTGTTAAATTTTCCGAGCCTTCTTTCTTCACAATGTTTCCCAAAAACCTTCACTCTTTCTAACTGGTAGCAACAATTTCTTTGTATTTCCTATTCTTTTAAAATAACACTTGTTTATAGTATTCTCAACAAACATTGGTAAAACTATAGCTCAGTCAATTCAAATGTTTGTTTTTTTTTTATTTACTGTATTTTGTTGGGTAGACGATGTAAACCTCTTGCACCCCATAATAATTAATTTTTACAAATAAATTAACTTTGAATTTATCTCTAATCTAAGCCACAAATATTTGTCTAGAACAAGTAACTTAGTCATTTGACTCACAAAGAATGGAAAAGTAACAAATAAAAGTAGTAGTTAAGAATGCTAAACCCTGAGAAAGGCAGCCAAATCCATAATCTGAAATGTTGTTATTCAAAAAGAATATAACTTTTTAAAAAAATATCTGAAGACTTTGGAAAATGTAACAAGGCACATTGGAATAGCAAAATATGCTTTCCAAAGGCTAAAAAAAGTATTAACAAATGAGAAATTTTCTTTTAGTACCAAATTTTCTTTTAGGACTGCTATGTAATTTCAATCCTTCTATATGACAGTTAATTCTGGACAATTTCCTCACAGATGAAAAGAATACTTGTGGAACTTTCTTCTGGCTCCATGTTTTCCAGACAACTTTCATCTTCAAAAATTTAAATGCAATGTTAATCATTATCTACTGTCTTCCTAAATACAGAAAGAGACAGTTGAAATTTATGAATCACATAAAAATGAAAGAAGGCTTATAAAATTTGATAGTCACTAAACACATTGAAGGCAATAGAAGCAGAAAGAAATAGTAAGAAATTTATCAAAAATACTTATATAAATGAATGATGTAACTCAGAGTTGGAAAAAATGCAAAAAAATATCCTTGCATAGAGATACAATGAATAGGAAGTTGTGAAGAGTTATAATTACATTTCCAGAAGGGACATGCTATATTAGAGAACAACAATAAAAATAAAAAATATGTCAGAAACTTCTAAATTCAAATATTTTTGGACAAATCTATTATCATTAGGTAATTAGTTTACTATTTGATAACCTCTAATTGTCTTAGATACTAAATAAACCACCATAATACAATCTTAGAATAATCTTATATCTGATAAATGTCTTACCAGATGTATATTTTTTCAGTGTACAATGTAGATAGTATAATATTTGAATTATACCTAGAAGCATTGTGATATATTTTTACATTGATTGTATCAACAAAATAAACACAATTGGCAAAACAAACTTGTAGTTGTTAAGTTTGGAAGATATAAAAATGTCTTAAAGATTCTAGAAAATTTTGGACTTTCTGGCTTTTGTGCATCAATAAAAAAAACAAATAAACAACTTAGTTATCTTAAGCACTATCTGCTTTGCATGCATAATTTATTAGTTAGATACACACTGGGAAAGGCAGTATTTTTCTTTTAGACTTAAAATATTCCAAGAGAATCTCAAACTAACAGAATGATAAATTAGCACATTTCTTAAAACCTATCAGAAGTTAAAAAATAAAAAAAAAAGAGAAAAGATTTCTGAAAAAATAGAAGCAAACAGAAATAAGTAGAATCTTATGAAAAATGCAGCCAAAAAGTTTGCTTTCATACAAGCTGTTAAGCAAATGAATGCAGAAAGGTTATTTAAGTAAGTTACGGTTTAAATCTTTGTTACCAAAGTCAGTACAGTATGACCATTTGTTATATAATGTCTCCATGCTCTAACTTGACTATCAAACTAAGAAAATATTTTCATTTCAAAAAGAAAAAAAAAAAAAATGAAAATATTTATAAAGAAAATTTTTGCTTACTAAGGCTTGAATCAAAATTCCCTTAAAAATGTTGCTAATTTTTTTTCCTTTTTTATTCCAATGGTTTTGATTGTATGAGTTAAATAAAAGATATTTATATTCTTGTTCAAAAGAAATTTACATTTAGGAAGAGATTATTACAAACTGTTTTTGTTAAAGCTTAGTGAATTCTAATTCTTTATTTAAAAGATAAATATAGTGAAATTAAGCTAAACTGATTGCAAATGTTTTGGGTAACTAAGAGTTCTACTGATATTATGTAACCCAGTATGGATCATTATCATTAAACTGGTTTCTCCACCAAATATACCTTATTTTGTTTATATTTTCTTTTTCTTATTTGATAGTATATTACTAGATAATTGAGATATTATATAATTAATGGTCACTGATAGCCAGATACCTAATAGACTTAAAAACCAGGCCTGTCAGATAAAACTCCATGTTGGGTCAGTGACCATCTGGAAGAATCAGGTCCATGAACATGTAGCAGTATAGAAATTCAGCCAGTATGGTGATGACACAGCATAATGCTGTGCAAAGGATTTCCTAGTCTTGTCAACAGCAGCATGGTGATAGATTTCTTCGAAGTAATCAACAGCCATGTGTCTTTAACCAAGACAAGCCTTCCAATTTGGAGGTCATTAAATGTGGTTTGACCTAAAGATCTACTTGCAAAAGATACACTATGCATAAATAAATATTTCTCTGGCTTTTGACCTAGGTATGTGGGTGGAGGAAGGAACTGGTCAGGTTCTCATTTGTGCAGTGACAAGAAATATATATATATATATGTTTAGATGATTGATAAATTGTGTTATTTTGCAATCTTCTGGAATATTTTATACAATATGGATGAGTGTGCTGGTGCTGCAGTGGATAGTTACTCAGAATGAGAAATCAGACGGCCATGTTCAAATTCCTGTCAAAATCATTACATTCACTTACAAGTAAATAACTTTGGGGAAGGTATAAATCCATTTCTTCTCTCCACCTATGGGTTAAATAGTAAGACTTGTATTTAGAAAAATCATTTTTATCTCAAAACTTTTGTTAATGCAATATTCATTGGCAAAAAAAGCAGATGTATCCTTACAATTCAAAATGTGTTTTAGTTTAAATATCCCACAAAGGGTTGATAAGCCATAAAAAAAAATCAATCAATCAAACACTAGAGTATCTCATTCCTCTACATGCCCAATGTACATCTGAAGGGAGATAATGACTTATAACTATCAGATGTTTTGATACTCACTTGCCTCTCCACTTAGCTGTTGTAGGTTTTTGTACTTCTTAACCTAGAAATTAAACTTCTTAATTCCAAGTAACCAGCTGAGCTGTACCAAAAGAGATTTATCTTGGAGGCAATGTTTGAGAGGTTACTAAGTGATGGATATCTGACAAAAGTTGATGGGTAGAGTGGCCTACAGCTTCTTTTCTACAGAAAAAATGTTGCAAACCTTTTGCACCTCTCTTGCTATTTCCATTGCAAATGTTCAGATGCACTCCATTGGTTCCACCACTTCAGAACTTTACAGCTACGAGTTGCCATGCTACATCCACAGATTTGAATTAATGTTCATTTTTTTCCTTAAACATTATATTTTGAAAAGACAAAACTAAATGTAAATATAAGTTCTGGCTTCATAAAATGCTAATGTTGAGACTAACCATTTCCACAGAAGGTAAAATTTTGTATTGACTAAAGATTTAGCATTACTGTCAGTTGAAATTTATAAAATCTTTCTCTTAAAACAGTTTTTTCTGGAAAATAGTTTTCTCAAGTCCAATGTTATCACTCTCTCTAGTATTAATGGGAGTTTCCTTCCTGACCTTTTATTTAAGATTGGAAAGTCAACATCTTGATTAGATAATTAAATTATTTTTGAGTTACATATGCTATACATTTCAGTTGTTACTGCTGTTGGAAGTCTTCTTGTATCAGGGAAGATCATTCTTATCTCCTCAAAAATTGTTAATACAATATTCACTCAACAAAAATAATTATTTTTACAATCCAAAAGAGGTTTTGGCTATCAATAACCCACAGCAGGTTGATAATCCATAAAAAACAAATCAATCTATCAACCTTCAAGTGATGTAGTTTTTGCTATTTGGTAGTAAAGAATTTTTTGTGATTCTGTAATGATGAAGGATAGTCATCTTTAACATATAACAAAAAAACCTTTTTTGTTATATTTTTCAGTCCATTACCTTTTTTTTAATCAAATTTAGCATAAGCAAAGCCACTAAGGCACAAGAGTTTACTGAATGTGTAAGAATTTTAAAACAGACAACATTAAGGAGTGGAAACAATAGAAGAGTAATTAGGAAGACAGTAGATAATGATTAACATTGCATTTAAATTTTTGAAGATGAAAGTTGTCTGGAAAACATGGAGCCAGAAGAGAGTTCCACAAGTAAGAAGTGTGAGTGAAGAAACTGTTACCATACAACTTTTTTTTTATCCTTACTCTTTCTTCCAATTTTTATTTTAATTATATTTGTGTATATTCTTTTAAAATGTTTGATTTTAAAATCCAAGTATAATGGAAATTCTGTCCCTCCATCAAATTACTATAAATGCAAATGTGAGCATACAAAACAGAATTTTAAAGAATTTATTATATTTGTAAAATTCTTCCTGTCATATCCACCTGGCGTGTCAAAGAAAGCAAGTCAATGTCTATCCTAACTGATCTGTCTTAATGTAATAAACTGAATGGCCACTTTGTTTTATTTCGTCACCAATGACGCAATCATATAACAAAGCTGAGGATCAAAATTTTCAATGAGAAATTGAGATATATAATAATAAAGTTCTTCTTTAAGATTTTTGTTATTTAAAATAATCTGCTAGTAAAGATGATAAATATATAATTCTTTAAAAGCTGACATCTTTGAATATTACAGATATTCTAAGTAGTGTTAGAATATTAGGTCATTCAAGTACATTTTTAAAATAAATGTAAAAAAGAAAAAAGAGGAGAGAAAGAATTCTCAATTATTTTGCCAAAGAAAGGAAGTAGAAAAGTGTTGTGTTGCCTAAATAAACATAGTATCAGAAGCAGCCCTTAATGAACATAGTATCAGCAGCAGACCCAATGGTATAAAAACAAGCAAAGTCTTGAGCCACTCTTTTTTCCCTGTTTTTCTTCCTTTTGAACTATATACTATTGTTGAAACTTGACTAATGCATCGAATAATAATGCAACACAAAATGTACTTAGAACAAAATGTATTGAAACAAGAAAGTGTACACAATATTTACATATAGTCTTTTGTATATTTCTGGGAAGACCGTTCCTGGAATGTGTGTTGACTGAGTCGCAGTCGGGCAGAGTCTCTGGTTGAATCTCTCGATTCCTCTCACTCTCTTCCCGGTACCAACCATATTTATATGGTCAGTACTCCACTATGCAAATTAGGTGGCTCCTACCACAACAACTATCAACTTCTCGCACTGAAGCAAAAAGGGCTGTGGACACTTCACATGCAAATACACCAACAGAGGCAAGTTACACTCAAATACATTCATTAATAATTTCCATTGTGCATGCAATTTACTTCTCAGAAAGGAAACTCTTAAACTTTCCTTTTGTTGTTTTGTTTTTAATAAATGTTACCTTGCATTGCAAATCAATCAGTTTTTGTTAATTTGTACCTTTTCATCAACATTATTTCATGCAAAATATTCTCATAGAAACCTTACATTAATTATAGAAACAGTTAAAATACCGAAGTGTTAACGGAACAATGTTAGATTAAATACATTTCACTGACGACAGGAGGCAATATGAAGTGTGAGTAAGCTGGCAGCCAGATAAAAAGCCATAAGTGAGGATATAGAGGTGCTTTTTTTTTAATGTTCTATGAGATGACATTTTTTTGAACAGCTTATAAAACAGAACAGAAACAAGTGGGAAAGGAGGAGAATGTTATAACAAGTAGTTAGATGACTTGACAAATTTAGTAAAATGACTGGGCGAGGCTATGTTACTTCCCTATTCTGGACAAGGATAAAAGCACTGAGGATTAGTTTAATTCTTTCATTCTTGAACCAAGTCTACAAAAAATAAACTAGGTTATTTTATACATTCATTTGATGTTGACAAGAATATTGATTAAGAATATCAAATATATTTATTTATACCAATGTTTTTAAAACCGCATATGCCTGAATATCAAACTTGCATACATTTGCATATGGAAATTCAAATGAAAAATTTCTGATAGAAAAGTGAGCTTACAAAGTAGTGGTATAGACTTTAATACATAAAGGAAAAAATATAAAACCAAAAGAAAGAAAATCAGTTTTCCAGTGAAAAAATTGTATGATGGTAAGTCTGTAAATGAAAAGGAAAATTCTTTGTTATATATGCAATGAAAACATTTGTAGGAACTCCAATTTTAGAATTTTACATCAACTGGAGATGAATCTTTAGCAGCAAGCTAATCATCCAGCTCTCTCCTTTATTTGAGATGTATAATCTGCAGATGTAGTCTAGATCTTGAAAGTAATTTTTCTTTAAACATATTAAGACTAATAAATCCTTAGCTTTTTAAATTAATTTTTATTGCAGTTACATTCTTGTTTTTACAAAGATCACCAAGTGTAATCTTTTTTTTTTTTTTAATTCAATATTCCTTCAAGATCATGGCTCTCCAAGAATTCTCTTAAGAAGTCATGGCATTTCACAGATAATAAATATCTGTGAAATGTCATAACTTCTTTAGAATGATAGTAGTTTCCTGCTGTCTTCTTTTAAACTGGCTTCTGATCAGTTTTCAAGAGCTCAGTTTATCCTACTATTTAACCCATAATAGGAGGAAGAAGTATTCATGCCTTTCCCAAAAGTATTTATATCAAAGTGAATGCAGTAGATTAGATCAGCTTGCTGATTCTACTTCCCATGCCAATAGCTGCTATCCACTCACACATCTTTCTGTGTTCCTTCAGGATATTGGTGATCATAGCTCTCCACAATTCCCTGTCCTTTTTAGCTCTTAATAAATTTTGTCTTTTCATTATGTCACCTAGACCATGTACTTACATCCATTTGCTCAAACTTGCTAGGTAGGTTTTATGTTTTCCTCTACCCACTTTCCTTTAATATATCCTGTGAGTTGCAAATTTTCCAAGCCCTCTTTCTTTATTATATGCCCTAGAAATTGCAACTCTTTCTTATTCTAAGTATAAATATGCTTTTTATTTCCATTTTCTCTAAAACTTTGGTCCATAGTATTCTCACTTCCTTTCAGGACAACCACATTTCCCTTGCTTCAGGCCTCATCTTCATCTGTGAGGAGACTGTTTAGAAATCACAGCCATATAGAATTGCTGATATTATGTAACAGCCCATGACTCTTTTCTTTGTTTCTAATAAATTTTTCCTGCTTCTTAATACATTGCATCTTTCTGTGTTGCACTTTCTGCCTTCTGTTAAATTACTTCCCAGATATATAAATTGTTGTACTTGTTTGATTATGTATCTGTCTATATTTCTGAGATGAGGTATTATGTACGCTATTCACTTTATTCAAACTATTGTTGTCATCTTTGTCGCCATATTTATTACAACATTTCAGCCGTTGTTGGTTCAAGTGTTTGGAATGTCAAACTGAACTCTTTATTTCACTCGCTGTGGTAGACTGTTTTAGTTTCACGTGTCATGTCTAATGGATGTCAGTTATCAGTTATCTCCTGTTAATTCCCCTCTCCAAGTTATCCACTGCCTTAACTGGGTATTGAACTCACACTCTTTGGGTCCTGTCACTGAATCTAACCAACACCTTTATCCACTGTGCCATGTGTCCTTGATTTTGATATCTCCAAGCAAGTGAATGCATAAAGGTGTACAGGTGATAATCCTTAAGGATAAAGAAGTTATCTGTTTTATCCCCTTTGAAATTTTCATCATTTATAGAGATTGAATGGTTATTA
Source organism: Acanthosepion lycidas (assembly GCA_963932145.1). Taxonomy (NCBI): domain Eukaryota; kingdom Metazoa; phylum Mollusca; class Cephalopoda; order Sepiida; family Sepiidae; genus Acanthosepion; species Acanthosepion lycidas. The sequence goes on from OZ010571.1 coordinate 129,602,445, forward strand.
TTTTTTGTTTGTTTAGCAACATATCAATTCCTTATGGTTCATTTAATACTGCAATTTAATTTTCTTGGTAGTATTAGTAATTTCTAATGCTAGTAATTTTTTTCTTACAGAATAGCAATTTTTACTTATTTATTTATTCATTTTTTTTTTTTTTTTTTTTTTTAAATTATTGCTGGTAATTTTTTACTATGAGTATGTATTGCTGGTATTTTTACTATAAAAATGTTTATACTTTCATTGTTTTTTTACCACAGTTTGTGGGTTTTACTATTTTCCCATAGCTGGGTCCCTAACAAATGCTACCATCCCGGGTCAGGGTGGACCTGAGAACACCAATTAATTGTTCTACATTCCTCAAAACCTCCCAATCAGTTGCCTTGCTGTAGTTTATCATCATGTCCAGGACAGTTAGTTATTACTCAGAGAAATACTAATTCCATTGGTTCAAAGAGGCAATAAAATTTATGAATGAAAATGAAATTATTATTTTTTTATTAATTTTTCTTTTCATCTAATGAGGAGGAAAATAAGATGAAAACTTACCAAAAAAGAAATTGCAAATGACATTGTTTTGTCTCAATAATTCAGACACCAAAAGACTATTGCATCAACTATTAATACTCAGTGGAAACAAACAATGTAATAGGGGTGATAATGTGTAAAATTTGAATAACATCTTCTGGTTGATTTTTATCACCAAATCAATATGGCATTGTTTCTGTCAGAAGAGTTTCCAACAATAGGGAACATGCAAATACTGTTTATTTAATGGATGTAGAATATAAAAGCAACACTAGCTTCTACCCAAGAAATGCAATTTTGTAGAACAGAGTCCCACAGTGTTGTTTCCCTGAACTCTAAATCTTAACCTGTTTCATAATCCTCTATCTTGAGTGCCTCATTGGCTTTGTATTGGGTGAATTATAGAAAAAAAATGATTGTGATAAAAATAGCAACAAAGATGAACAGAAATAGTGGCTTCATGTAAGAATTTGTATAACTAAAATAAAATTGCATAAAATTTAAAAGATTTTATATGGTAATATTTGTAAGAGTCATTGTGCAAGATGCACCAATTCAGACCCAATTTATATGAAAAACAATAAAGCAAACAAGCCAGTTCTTTTCTAAAAAAACAAGTGAGCAACATATTCATTTTTTAGGCACCTAGAAAAATTCAATAAACATAGACTGTAATAAATTTGTTTGTCTAAAAATGGAAGTCTTTGCATTATCTTTTACCAAACATAAAAGTAAAAACTAATTCCAGCCTATTACTTATTTTACTTCTGTTTTGCTGAGAGTTTCAGATGTACCAAAGTTTTTCATGTTCTTCCAAATTCTGATTCAATCAATTTTTGGTGTACTTTAAAAAATGAATCTTACAATGTTTGTGATTGTGTCTGTGTATTTAGGTAGCAAATGTTCTTTAAGGCAAATACTATTAAAAGTAACAGACATTTTGTGTCAATTAATTTTAAAGATCGACTTTTCAAAATTACAAATATTGCTTCTCAAATAGTGGGGGGAAATTTCATCAGAAACTGTTCAAAGTTAATTTTGGATGAAAAGTATAAGAAACACTATTGACTTTCCTAAATGATGACTTTAAAAAGTCAAAAGTTTGGACCATGTTTTTTGTACTTTTCTTCTGAAATGAACTTCAGACAGAATTTTCACTTTGTATGAGAAACAATATTTTTAATTTGGCAAAGTTCATCATTAAAATTAATTGACACAAAATCTCTGTCAGCTTCAATAGCATTTATCTTAAAGAACATTTACTGACTAAATACACACAAAAAATATTTTTATAGAAATTGATAAGGATGAGTTTTCCTTTTTTCCAATCATATTTTCTTGCTTATATAAAAGAGAATGCATGATTTCTGGATTCAGGGAATATAAGTATTATCCAAAGAACATTTTAGATATATTGCTTTCAACCATGCTTCTGACCATTATCAAGATCAAGAAACAAAACTAAAGATATTGTGTTTTTTTTCTTTAGCTTTTTAAGTTGTTAAAGTAGTCATTATAGTGTTTGTGTGTTAATGTTGCTTCTGTGCAAAAATAAGATCAACTTCATAAAATTACAAAATTTGATAAACATAATTTCATATAATTATTTTGGCAAAAAGCCAAAATAATTTCCTCCTTCCAGAAATCAATTATCTATTTCTTTAAATGAAGGAATTTACATGGAAAAACATTTAAAAATGCTTCAATGGCCACCTCAGCCAAATACTTGTACAGTGAGAAAGTGAGATGAAAAAATAATTTTAGGCACTTAAGGAATGTGTTGAATTAACAAGTTTGCCTGGCAAAATATCCACCATGTAATTTGCAGCAGTTAAAGAATCTGAAATAAAGCAGTCAGACACAAGAGGTAAAGTTTAGCAATTTTACAGATTTCATACCTGATCAGGTAAGAGCTGTAACTTTGCAGACACATGGAGTAACAACACTTAATTAACTAGTTGGTCATAATGTTGCCATTCATTCATACACAGATAAAATATAGTCATGCTATATTTATAGGGTAAAAGTGTTCAGTATCCAGGATAGAACATATGTAAATATAAGCAGTGTGTACACAGAGTATATATATATATATATATACAGTGTAACCTGGATATAAGAGAATTGTCAGGACCGGATAAGAAGTCTCTTATATCCGGGTTTGGTCTATTTTGTTTAGGTAAGTATGGCTCTATTTTGGGACCAGAGAAAATCTCTCTTATATCCAGGTTTCTCTGTATAACCAGTGTTGATTTGTCAGGGTTTGACTTCTTGATGTTATCAGGTCTGGATCAAGGTCAATCCCAACATGTGTCACCTTTGAAAATTGCCTGAAAAACCATAGCATTGGTTTGACCCAAGCCTTGGGAGTGAGACTGGGTAGACAGAAACCTTTGGGTCTTCATTGATGGTTGTGCTAGTATCAATTCATTAATTTTTGAGCATGCTGGCAATGTTCACACTGCTGATCATGCTAGATCATGATGCACTCTCAGCAAGAAACTGTAACTAAGGTCTACTCAGCATAGTTGCAATATAACCCACAGGTGGGCTCTATGGGTGTTGAGCAAACACAAACATTCACAGCATTAATTCAAAAGAAGGCTCAATACTAGTAGTAGTGAAGTAGTTATTTATTATAAAATTTTTAACATATAGACAAAAACAATTACTACATCAAAACAAAAATGCATCTTTGTCATGAGTAATTGTTTTTGTCTGTATGTAAAAATTTTATTATTTATATATATATATATATATATATAGTTTAAAAGTTGCTATATTTATAGAGGAAATGTTTGTGTTCAATATTGGATTTAGGGCATTTATATAAACAGTGTGAGCGTAGGAATTCACTCTCCTTGGTCTGAATATCATATTCAAGCAGGAAACTGACAGTCACCATGCATTGTTGATTCCTATGTCTACACTAATATATATATATACACACACACACACTAGTGTGCCTATGCTGTCAAAAATGACAACAATTGTTAGAAGGTTTTAATAGTGAGATGCAGTGAAATAAATGTCTTGAAACTATGTAATGAGATTCAATAAAGCAGAAATAAAGAATTCACAACTAAAATAGAGACCAATGAACTGTTTAATTAATATTTTATTTTGTAATATATTCTAATATATGTGTGTGTTTTTGTGTGCAAGCAGAGATGTATCGTTTATATAATCACTCATGTTTAGCCATAAATACATAGTTGTAGCTTATTAATTTTTTGTAACTTCTGCTAAACTCTTAATTAAAATCAAATTGAATTTTAAAATTGAAAATGGCTAATTCAATTCTGTTATTTATTTTGTTGTTGTTTTCAAAAGAAAGTGATGTTCATTCATTATATTTCTTGGTTCCCTAGGCAGCCATCTTGGCATTGTCATTTAGTCAGTTTCAAAAACAGTGTTTTTATTATGATATTTTTGCTGATTTCTTTATATACACATAAAATCATCTATATTAAAGCTAAAATCAGATTTTAGCCTAACAGGCTTAAAAATGAAAATTAGAACAATTTTTCTCTTTTCTTTTGATCTTTTTTAAATATGTGTATAACATTTCAGCATAGAACTCAAGATATGGCAGAATTTTAATGAGCATAACACAGAAACAATATTCCTCTTGTGAAAAATGTTTCATTGAAACTGAAGAAATGGAAATATTTTGGACTGACACATCCAGTAATGATGAAATCTAAGAATTCTTCCTTTTTCCTTACATGCCATATCCTTCCAGGAAGAGGACAGTCATGGCTCTCTACAACTTTCTATCCTTTGTAGCTTTAAAAAAATGTTTGTCCCCTTACTAACACTCCCGTCCCTCATCTGCTATTCTTTTATACAAACTCATTACGTAGGGTTACTTGCTATTTTCTCTCCTATGCCTCTTTCCTTCAATATTTCCTGTGAGGGTTAAGTTCTCCAAGCCTCATTATGAGTCCTTGAAATTTTTTTCTTTTAATCATTTCAATCCAAGAAAGGTGGGAATGCCACTGGTACACAGGAGGTTGCAGAGAGTAAAAGTGAGAGAAAAGACCGAATATAGAGGAGACTGAAGAAAGGATAAAAGCTAGTAGTAGAAGTGGTGGTTACATTCAACAGTAAAACAGTGAGACCTTGATGCCAATCTAGTAGCACACATAAACTCACATAGTCTGGGCACCAAGGTAAAAGCTCGTCAGAAGAGTTGCCATGAAAATATATGTAGAAAAGACAGAGAGAAGCTACATGATGTCTGAAGTCAAGATCGATTGCATTGCAGTTCCTTCTTTGGATTTTGTAAAGAGAGATGAGTAGCAGGAAAACCAGACCAGAAATGGCAACAGTATTGAATACACAGACAAATGGTAGATTTGTAAATGTGTAAGATGGACTCTGATGAGAAAAATCTTCTGGCATGACACAGTGACCCAAATATCCTTGCAGTAGATGCAGCTATTGATTTGATGTAGTCATTCTACTTCAAGTCAGTTGAAAATGTGAGGCCAACAAAGTGCATAGTGTTGCTCTCCATGAGTTTAGCATCAGCCATACTGATGGTGGTCAAGAAAGTATTTCTATGGTGGTTAAATGAGAGCAGTTTAGTTTTGGAGGCATTAAAATTTACCAGCCATTTCTTGCCCCAGTTAAACATAAATTGGAGGTCCTTTTCAAGAGCTAGGGCCAACTTTGTCAGCTCTGACACATTTGCACTTGAGACAGGAGTAAATTATATTGTCATCAGCACTTAGCCTACTTAGGAATTGGTGACAACAGGAAGTTGATTGATGAGGATCAGAAACAGCATAGGACCCAGGAAAGAGCCTTGGGGACACCTGCATTCATTTGAAAGGATTTGAAAACATGCCTGTTCAAAATAACTTTCATTTCACAATTTGATAGGAAAGATTGAATTAAATCAAACAATTGTCAAGTAATATCATAGACCAGGAGCTTACATAGAAGACCAGTATGCCAAACCTTATCTAATGTCTTCAAGATATCTAGTGCCACAGCTCAAGCATTGCAATTATTATCATAAGCTTGATATACATATTCAGTGATGGCTGTTAATACATTAGTTGTAGACATGGCAAAATGGAAACCATATTGTTTGTCAGAGTAGGTCATAGGAGGTAAGATGCTTAACCACTTCAGCATTGAATAAAACCTCAAATAATTTGCTGAAAATTAGTGTTAGACTAATAGAGAAATAGTTAGAGGGGTCAGAATGTTCTCCAGAGTTCATAAAAACAGTAACTATAGAGGAGGACTTCCAGCAAGCTGGAAAACAGGAAAGTGAGACAGTAGTTGTATAGTTTGGAGAGAACTTGATCCAGCTCAGGAGCACATTTCTTTAGGATGACAGCTGGGATTCTACCACCTCCACTTGCTTTATGAGAGTCTAATTTAGAAATGCTGTCTGAAACCAGTGACACTGTCCCTCTATCTGTTCTGTAAGCATCAGATTTTCCAAACCCTCCTTCATCATTATGTGCCCCAGAAATTTCAACTACTTCCTGGTGTATAAGTTTCCTCTTCATTTCCATTCTCTCCAAAACCTTGTTGTTGCTCACATATTTAGTCCATGGCATCCTCAACATCTTCCTGTAGAATGACATTTCTGTTGCTTTAAGTTTCATCTTCATTTCTGAGGTGTTTGTACAGCATTCACTGCCATACAGGAAGACAGATATCACATGACAGTTCAGTACCCTTCTTCATTTCTAATGAAGTTTTCCTGTCTCTTAATACCCTGCTTAGCTTTTGGAATGCATCTTTGGCCATCCCAATATGTCTTTGGAGCTCAGTGTTGTACTTTTCATCCTCTGTTAGGACACTTCCTGGATTAGATGGTAAAAATAACCTTGAAAATTACTCAAACAACATTTGCTCATTTCTTAATACTTTGTTTATCTTTTGAAAGGCATTTTCTACTATTATAATGTGACTTCAGATTTCTGTATCATTTTTCTGATGTCTGTTAAAATACTTTCCAGATAGTTAAAATTCTGTACTTGCATGATTTTGACATCTCCAGTTCATGACTTGCATCTTGGGCTGTTCCACTTGCTAATGCTCATATATTATTTTCGCATAACAATTAATATAAAAAAAAGATTTTAGGAAGAATTGTTCTATAATTGTCCTGATTTCAAATGATATTATGATGATGTTTTGTCCAGTATTATAACTGTCTTTTGGCCAGGAAATTTGTATAAAAAAATTACTTGCTTCAAAGAAATGACATCCACTTTTAATAAAATTACTCTTGTACTTCATCTGTCATATTGGTACCTTGCTATGGGGTAATAGTTAGTAAGTTAGTTTAGTTGATCATTATTACTGAATAATTAGTTTAGTTCTTAATGTGTCCCAAAAAATTGTTGCCCTGTGCCAAAATGAGTTTAAAACATCAATGTTGAAAATATTGATGACAGGTATATTTTTCTGAATTCTTTTCTTCCTTAGTCTCTTTGTATATTGACAGGCTACATCCAGCAGCAAGACCTCTGATTGGGAGGCTGGAGGCTTTGAAGAGCATGGAACCACCACTTAATTACTTTTGCTTCCAGGTTCCCTCTGACCCAGGGTGGTAGTACCCTATGAGGGTCCCAGCTATGGACAAATAGTGAACCCTCAAACAAAAACAAAACACTACAAAAGTATAAAAATACCTTTTTTATAGTAAAAATACCAGCAAGACATTTTTATATAAAGTTACCAATAACTATTTATTATAATATTACCAACAATACATTTTATAGTAGAATGACCAACAACACATTTTATCTATAGTTGAAGGCATACAATTGCATTCAAAATATTTAGATTTCAGCATTAAATAACCCATAGAGGTGTTGATATGCCACTAAACAGAATCAACCAACAAACCAAACAACTTTCTTCCTGAATGTAATGCTAGTATCATAAGTTCCTGTTTGTATTTGGAGAAGCAGCTGTTTGTATATATTGATCTTTCCTGAGAAGTAGATTAAAGTAAGGATTTTGATGAGGAATTGAGCCTAAAGACTGCAAGGAGGGCCAGTGAGTTGTGTGAGGTTTTACAACTGGTCGATACATAATTAAAAATTTCCAAGTTTTCAATAACTTTACATTATGGCATCTATATTGATTTACTTATTTGCAAGATAAATATAGACTTGGATAATTAAAACAACCTTTTGATCATTAAGAAAGTCAATGAAAAGATCATCTTTAAGATTAATTCTGTTTTCAAAGATAGATCTAGTAATGGTTTTGACAAATTGAGATGCAGATCAGGAAAGCTGAAGTATGGACAAATTCAAACAAATTAAAAGAAATACTTGAAATCTTATGAATCTATTTGTTTGAGGGATAATTTAACTGTTAAGGTAAAAAACACTTGATTGCTGAAATAAAGGTAAAATCTAAATTAGAATCATTGAAACTGTTTTAAGAACTTAAGTTACAATTTAAAAAAGAAAAAAAATACTTTCTCTACCTATGGCAGAATGTACAATTCACATGACTAATGAATTTCAATCACTGCATTTTCATGGGCCAATGCATCCCCATGAGTAGCCCAGGCTTACTGAGAGATGGGTGATATTATAGATTCCCCTTCTCTAAAATGGTTGCCAACCAAGGCGATAGAATCCAGTTTGCTCTATTATTTTACCCATATATAGGGGGAAAGGGGAAATAGATTCATTCCTTTCCCAAAGATATTTATGGATGAATGAATGAAACATACTAGACTGGAATTCAAAATTGGTTCTCCAGTTTCTCATTCCAAGCTGCAATCCAGTACACTGCAAACACATCCAATAAGTTACAATATATATATATATATATATATATATATTTCATATTATAAATTCATTTTCCGAATATCTATTAAAAGTGAAAAGCAAAGACATATGTTAACATATGCACTTTAGTGTATTTATGTATGGAGACAAAGGGGTACTGAAAAGTTCTTAGATTGACCGAGAATACCTTCAAATAAAATTTTGAATTTTGGTCAGATTTTGAAAAGTGGGTCAGGCCTAGAATTTTTCAGCAACCTCTTGTATGTGTAATGCATTTGAAATGTATGCTTGTTTAGATTCAGTGTAATATTATTAGAATTCACTGAAGCCATAATCTAAAAGAAATTTATTTAGTTTTTGGCTTTATTGCTTTGGGGACATCTTAGAATCTCTTTGATAAAAAAAATATATTAAATTTTTATATCAAAAATATTAATATATTCCTGATATAAAAATTATATATTTCCTTTGCTTTTGCTTATAGATATGATATTTGTTGTTTTTTAAATTTTTGTGTATTTTATATTATTTTAATTTCCTCCATTTGTATTTTCATATATAATGAGAGAAAGAGAGAAAAACCAAGACATTTCTTAAGTTGCATTTATTATAACGTTATACTTATATTTACTTACCATTAATTGCCAAGTGAGACTCATTGAAGCTATTTTAATAAAACCCACCCAGTCACACTCATACCCTAGTGAGCTCGTTGTTCAATTTATTATCTGTGTTATAGATATTAGCCAAGCTGGGCTGTAAGCTGAAAACATCAGACTCATAAATTTGATTGATATATGCCAGCAGGGGGAGATTTTTTTTGAAGTAGGTTGACTTAGTATTTTTTTTTTTATTTGAAGGCAGTAGTAATACTGCCAGTATTGATCTCATTTGTATATGGTCTACTGGTTTTTAGACTCCAGGATGTGTCTGTGGGGTAATGTACTCCTTGCCTGATGCCTCATTTTCTTATCAAAAGTTATTGTCAGAAATTGGTCTGATTGGTTCTTGAAAAACATGTTTGATATGGAAACATGGATGTTAGGTAACATTAAAACTGACCAAAAAAATGGTTAAGCAATGTAATGCCAGGTTCTTGAATGGGTGAACATTAGGAAATAAAAATTAGCTTCTATAAAATTTCAGACAGACAAGTGCAAAATGGCTGGAGTTTTATTTATCTCTGTTTGAAATCCTGTAACAAGTGACTGATAATTCAAAAAATAATCTCAGGGCTAAAGTTCTTTCTCACTGATGAAGTTTTACTACAATCCTAAATCGAAATTTCCAGACTAAAGTTAATTGTTTTATCTGAAAACAAACTGATATGCCTAAAAATGATTAAGATTAACATCATGTCTATACAGTGCAAAGAGAAAATATGCTCTCCAAATTCAAATTTATTCATTTCACATAAATACCTTATGAAAAAACTTGAGCTCAGACACTGGGCAAGTTTACTCTTATACTATACCTAACAAATTTAATACTAAAATACAAATAAAATACTTATTATAGTGTAAAACAAAATAAATGATAAAACATGAAAATCATAATAAATTTAGAACCAACATTTTCTGTGATCTTCACTAAAATCTGCTTTATATATATATATATATATATATATATATATATAAAACTTATACATTTTCAAAGGGAATTAGCATGTAATCCAAGTCACAATCCATTACTCCACTATGCCATCACAACTTTCATGTACATAATGCGATGGGTAAATTGTGTCGTAATATTATATTTTTAATTTTATGCATGCACAATGTTTGTTTTTTGGTTTCATCAAATGCACAATATAGTAGGGGCAGTTTGGCAACATCTGTATGAAAAGGAGCACCATGACGCAATTCACTCACCCAAAATTTGGAAATGGCATGCTGTACTGCTTGACATTCATGCCGGAAGCTCCAATACAAGCATTTCTGAGTATTTGGATGTCAATCTGAGAACAGTGCAGAGGATTTGGAAAGAGTTGGGTGAGTCTAATGGTGATTACAAAGGGGTTTGGAGTAATCACTAGTGATGGCGATATGAGGCCTCCATTAATCGTCCCACAGGGCCTCGGACTCAACATGAAGACCTACATCAAGTGCCTTGAGGAAGTAGTGCTGCCCTGGGTCAAGAGAGTAGCTTCTGGAAGATCCTATGTCTGGCAACAGGACTCTTCACCATGCCACACAAGCAGGAGAACCGAGTCATGGCTGTCGGACAATTTCTGGGACGACATCACCACCTACCATCCCAGACTGCAACTCTATTATTATGTGTGGGGCACAGTTGAGTAGGTGACCAAAAAGACTCCTTGTAAAACCAAACATAAGCTGAAGACAAGGATTATGACAGCATTCACCAACTTAAACAAGGAGAAAATCCAGAAGAGTTGCAAGAGATTCTGAAGTCGTCTAAAGGATGTGATTGAATCCAATGATCATTTTTATTGAAAAAATTTACTCTTTAGTATTTCTCAGATATCTTTGTGTAATTTTCATAAATATATCTATTAAAACGAGATGTCAGTGTTATTTTCATTTTTTGCATAATTTAGACAACAATTTATCTATTGCAGCCTGTTATATATATATATATATATCTTTGTTCTCTTTCATATATGAGAGTGTGCTATTTTATATTCTTTTTTTAAAGAATTTAAAATAGACATACACATAAAAATATTTGCATTTTATTTACACATTTACATTACTTTCATGCTTTGCAATTTTTCAAAATGGGTAGCTATTTATTCATAGCTTTCCTAAAATCTATTTTTCTTTTCACATTTTTTAAAAGTGTACTGAATTTGAAATCATTTTGTTCCTTTTATTAATTAGATTATCTATATTCTTAAATTCAGTAATAATTTGTAGTTTTCCATGTATGAATTGTACTTTGTCCTGCTTTATCTTCTATTTTTATTATGTACCTTATAATAGACATATATAAGAAGTAATTGATTTGTTTTTAATTAGATATTTTTTATTACTTCATTATTAGTGGATACCAATATCTGAAATAGACCCAATAGAAGATGCAGGTTTAAACTCTGCCAGAGAGCACTTTGTTATTAGGTTGGGGCAAAAATAATGACGTAATAATGTCGTTTTTTTTTACATATTTTTTAACGTCAAAAAACGACATTATTACGTCATTATTTTTGCACCAACCTAATAAGATTTCTTGAGTGTACAAGACATCATATGCTATGCACTGCTTAAAATAAAAATGTGGTATCTATTTCAAATACAGTTAACCATTAAAATAATGTTTGAAGTAATATATATATATATATATATATATATATAATCACATGACAAAATTCTATGTAGACACACAATGTCATTAGAAAAAAATAATTATTTTAATGGTTAAATTATTAAAATAATGTTTGAAGTTATATATAAAATCACATGACAAAATTCTATGTAAATATACAATGTCATTAGAAAAAAATTAAAAACCCTGGTGCAGATTTAGATTGACATAAATTCACTTTGATACAACATATCTATCGATCAAAGTTGTTTGAAAAAGAATGTATTGCACTTTTAGATAGATTTTTTTATTGTAATTATTATCATTATTACATATTAAATAATGTGATTTTGAAGTTCTTCAAAAATGTGTTTTTTCTTTTACCCAAAATATCCTGGACTACAAATCAAGGTTTTGTTGACTAAAGATTACTCCATACATGTCCCTATAATAAGAAACTCAATTCTTCAAATCTGGTAATCTTGATGTCCAAGAGATTGGTCCACCTCTTCCAATCCATTTGTTTTGGAAATTTTCCATTAGAAATTGTCTAACTGAGGGCAAAACATAACTGGATTAGTTTATGCTAGTACAAGGGCACTTCTGAGAGTAATGCGTTCTATTTTATTATGTTGGCTTATGACATCAGAAGTGGATGTTAGTGGCATGGCAGCAGAGGCAGAACCTTCTTGCCAAGAAACCATAATTTTTTTTTTACCTTAGTACAGAAAGTAGTCTGCCAAAATGGCTTCTAAGATAAAAGTGCATACAAAGCAGTGGTGTATCATAAAAATTGAATCCTTTCACATTCATTGCTGAATATTTACAGAGACCAAACAGTGTTCGTTACGTGGTGGGGTAATGTTTTATCATCCATGACAGTAATGTGCATAACAAACCATATTCCAGGGAACAATGTATTTTTTTTAAACTCACAAAGTAAAGACCACCTCAAAAAGCATTGATAATGTTACTGTTTAGAAAAATAATCTTTTTTAGAAGAAAAGTTGCTCTATCAAGAGGCGATGTTGTACTCTTTGTATCTGTTGTAATTTACATAGAAAAATAGGAACTATTAATTTCAGAGTGTCTTTTATATGTCTATCACCTATTATAAATCCACTTTAAATGGACAATTTTGAATCTTCTTAACTAATTATGTTACTTGCAAGTCTCAAAAGAGACTTATTTTATATTTCTGCTGGAAAAATAAAGATTGTTTATTTAATTTAATTTAGTTTAGATTCAGTCAAAGCATCAGACTTGGGTCTAAAAGTTGTGTTCATCTGTCAGTGATTATATAAATCTCATTAGCATTTTAGTTACAGGAAAAAATACATAAAATTTCTCATTGGTGAAAATCTCTAACTTTAAAAAGGAACTAAAAAGCATGCATCTCTGAAGAGCTTTTTGAAGCCATGAATACAATATATCAATAAAATTTGCCACATTTAATATATATATATTTGGTTGGTGCAAAAATGTCGTTTTTTCACATAGTAACATATGTGAGAAAACGACATTATTTTTGCACCGACCTAATATATATCTTTTTGAATTTGTAGGTCTGATGAATTGGATCATGATTACAATTCCAATGTAATAAATTATAACTCTGGAATATTAGTGTTTGAGCCTTATATATATATATATATATATATATATATGTGATAAAAATATAGTTTCATTTATATTTTCATACTACTTTTCTCTGGATTTATGCAAGAAGGAATAAATGAGAACAAATAGAATATGATTTATTTTAAGGCCAGTAATCCATTTCCTGTGGAGGGCAGAAACTTTTTTTGTTTTTTTTGTTTGTTTTTTTTCTGACTTGGCACTGAAATGTGATGTTTGTCTCCATTCTTATGCCCTACCTCAACACAAATCAAATGTTACTTTACTCACCTACAAATCGGTAGCCTTTATTGTTTAGATTAATTTGCATGTCCATGTGTTATATCAAGCATGCCAATTTATGCATCAACTTTCCAAATTACAAATGGCAGACTGACCATCGAAATATCAGGGCTTTTTCTATCTGGTAGATGAGATGAATAATAATAATTACTGTATATAAAAAGGATAAGTAAAAAATGTTTTTTTATCATTATCAGTGCTCTATTCCTTGATGTTTAGCATTATAATTAAGCTTACCTTATACACACAGGTGTCTATGTGCATATATGTAATATGTATGAAGACTACTTGCCTAAAAACATTACTGTTAATGTGTATGTGTATATCTCCATTAATATAGTCACATGTATCCATATATGTATGAATGTGTTGAATAATATCATTTGTAGATTTACATGATTTATTATTTAAATCTATTATGGACAATTTGGAAATTAACTTGTAGTTGCCATAAGCAATGCAAATATCTGTAAGAATAGAAGAGACATTTTAACCATAATGCAGGAGCCGCATGAATGAAAATATCATTTTTTAATAAGTAACCAATACAAAAAAATCATCTCTCAGTAAACATCTAAACATTATGATACTGGCTTGCAGTGGGAAAAATGCATTTTTCTTCCAATAATTTCTTTTTTGCTATGCATTTTTCATAGCTATTCAGTTTGTTATGCATGTAATATTCCATTTTATTTTATTTCTTTTTAAATATTCATTTATAGTCTGTAGGCTAAAGATGGAAAATATTTATTTTACACAATCTACATTAATTTTTCCACATAATCTCCTTTATCAGTACAGATGACCTAATGATTCTTTATAGATCACATCTGTCAAATTCAAATATTATACAGTGAAAATTACAGATCTGAATTTAGTTAATATCTATTGATCCACTCTCAAAGATAAAAAAAGTATTAGATAGTATTTCTTTATGTAATTAACAAAAACAATTGGATTTACCCCACCACTCTAGTATTTTATACTGACCATAAGATTTATAGGCTTCAGAATATTATGTATTCTTAAGATTGTGAGAAAAACTGTGCAAAGTGATAATACTGGTTGGAAACAAAGGAAAATGTTAAAGTCCTTTACCTAAAATGATACTTACTTATAATGACAAAAAAGTAATACTAAATGATTTAAACTGACCTTCATTTCAGCAATTTGACCAAGTATTTAAATTATATAAGAACTTGCTTATCTCTGTCATCTCTTTGCTTTGAGAACAACGATTACAGGGTTTTGCATGTCTATTGTAGGTTCTCTGATGGTCACTGAAATCCATGCAGGTGAGGTAGTTTTTCTGTCATTGCTGCAGAAGTTCTGGCACCTGGAAGCAGCTTCATCTTTCCCATATTACTTTTTCACTTCTGTCTTTGTTCTGCAGTTTTCTTTATAAAATAAAATTGTCTGGAAGACCTTATTTTGTTACAACTCCCTTTCGTCAGTTGGTTGACATCATAAGAGATGAGGGTCGTTTTTAAAGCATCATTGTCTATCTTCTGTGGTGTCACATACTCTGCTGGCCATAAACAATTATCTAAACAAGAAAGTATTTTAAACAGCCTCTTTTTTGTCTATTTTTTTATGGTGACCAATAACAAAACTCATTTAATGTTGATATCTTTTGCTTAGCTTTCAGAAAACAAGGAAAGAATTAATCATAAAAATGGTAGAGTAGATGAAAAGAAACCAGGTTTTGTTTGGGACCTGCTGCCAATTGCATGGATCTGTTTATAATGAAATGTTTAGTAATTTCTTCCTTTGATGTTAATACGAATAGGAAAATGGAGAGTAAAATAGTATACTGACAAACTCATTATGGATGAAAACAATATTAAGTACTTTTTTCTACTTTTATAACCAAAAGAAAAAAAAGCTTCTGTAAAGCATTTATTTATAAATATAAATGAAGGTTCATTGAAATTCAAGTGTTTGTCTGGGTCATTAACACAATCTTTATTGCCTAGATAAAGAAAAATTGTCCGCAAACTTTCTGTTCATTTTTGGCTTGATGTTCCTTATGCTTTTAGGGATTAGAAATTATATCATTTCTTATCTTGAACCCAGATTCTATTCAATGCTGAAAAGACAAAATATTATAAGCAAAATATTTAAGTTTCAAAGTCATCTTTTGTTTATTCTGATGGAGAATTTGGTTAAAAAATAGGAATTAATACCATAAATGCAATATATTTCCAACTACCGTGTATAAATGTCTCTCAGAAATAATCAATTTCTAGTATTCTTGTATGGCAATGGTGAGATTAACCGTTTCCTTAAAGGGAATATTCAATTTTCATCAACTGAACAGTTAGCATTACAGTTGGATGAAAAATATAAAATCTTTTCCTTTTTTATGTAATTAGGTTTCCCAAGTCCACCGTTATTGCTCTTTCTAGAACTGATGGCAGTTCCTTCATAACTTTTTTTTTAAGGTTATGTGAAAAGTCGACATCTTAAGCATTATTTTTTCCTTCTAGTTATACATGCTATCCCTTTTGGTTGTTGCTGTTGGAATTTATTAAAACCAAACAAAAAAAGACAAGGTCAGCTGTCTGTGAGTTAAATATTCATAAATTCTTTGACAGATATCTGCATGAAACACTATTTACATTGTTCAGACTATTGCCCTCATCTTTGTCGCCATATTTTATTACAACATTTTGGCTGTTGTACGCACTGGCCTTCTTCAGGTGGTTGGAATGTCGAACTGAACCCTTTATTTTGCTGACTGGGGTAGACTGTTCTAGTTCCATCTGCCATGTTTAATGGATGTCAGTTATCAGTTATCTCCTGTTAATTCCCCTCTCCAAGTTCTCACTGCCTTAACCGGGTATTGAACTCACACTCTGTCACTGGATCTAACCAATGCCTTTATCCACTGTGCCATGTGTCCTTGACAAATGTGAATGAATTTCTGGGTATTATAAACCTAATGTCTTCAGCAACCATTTTTTAAGTGACATCCATTAAACATGGCACGTGGTACTAGAACAGTCTACCCCAGTCAGCAAAATAAAGGGTTCAGTTTGACATTCCAATCACCTGAAGAAGGCCGGAGCATATGATGACCAAAACATTGTAAAAATAGGGCAACAAAGATGAGGACAATAGTCAAAATAATGTAAATAGTGTACATAATACCTCATCCCAGAAATACAGATATCTGCATGAAAGCTGTGTAAATTGCATATAGGTTTTGCAACATGCCTGTCTGCTTTATAAAATGGAATCAATACATTATATTCATTTCCAGTGACTGTACACACCAAGTGATCATTTGCATGCAAATATTTATTTGGATAATGCAATGAAATTTAGCTGATATATATATATATATATATATATATATATAATGCCACATCAATTTTTAACAGAAGAGAGAAAGGGGAAATTACTTTGACAAAATTTACAGATGAAATTAATTTTCTAATAGATCCTTGATTTCAAATGCACTAAGTTTTTGTTCCCTATATCTTGAAAATAAACAAATTAGCAGAGAAAATGGAATAAAAGCATCATTTTGATTCTATTTATTTATCTTCATGATTTTCTTCATTCTAATTTCCTTATCTTTGTTCTTGTTAATATTTTGACTTGATAAAAATTTCAAATTTTAAAAACTTTTGTACACTTAATTACTCAATATATTTCTTTCTTTTATAAATATTTTCTCTTACAAACTACTTTTAGCTGCTCTTATCTTTGTAAAGAAAAAAAAAACTATTTCAAGATTACTTTTTAAAATAACTCAAATATAATAAATGATAGTCTATCTAAAATGGATGTTTTGTAAAATCTCAGGGGTTTTTTGATGAGTCACTGAAAATATTTTTCCCAGTTCTTATTGCTGTATTCTATTCTTTCACTACCTGATTTAAATATTTTGGAACAATTTGACATTGTCATAATAAAGACACTGTCACATAATGTCACCATTGTAATAGTGATAATTCTAGCATAGCAAAAAGTTACAGATAAAAATATATATTATTATGTATAGTGTATTATATTATATATAGAGAGAAAGATTGTATCTTTGTTATTATTGAACATTTCAATCCATATATTCTTCTGTATTCCTGTATGATTTGAAATTCTGAAACTAAGGATTTTCAATATTCTGAATGTTCTTCAGATGTGACTGTATTCAATTTTCTGTTAAGTGATTTACTTAACTGGAACCCCACAGTTTAAAAGTTAAGACCAAGTATTAAGTTTTAGTTTATGTTTTAGCATTATGTGAGGGTAATTGGGATTGGAAAGGCTCAGCCTACAAAGTTTGTTGAGAAGGCACTCAGCCATTTTACATAAAGGATGCCTCAAAAGTTAGGAAAGGATTTAAAAATTTAATAACTCCTTTATTTTTTAACTGTAATTATCAATATCACAGTTTTATATAGAGTGGATGTGGGAAATAAATTTACACTAGTTGAGAATGATTATATCTTATAAGTGGCATCCATTTTCAGCTTCACATGAACATGCCCTTTCTAAGGTATTTCTACATCACTGTCCTAATTGTTTCAGGCTGTAGAGTTTTGATTTCTGTCTGAATATTGTTCTTTTAAGTTGTTGGATATTCTAAGGCTTGTTGACATAAACCTTTAATTCAGATAGCCTCATAAAAAAAAAGAAATCATGGCTTTTCAGACCTGTGGAATATGGTGGCCAGTTTATACTTTGAGTTTGAATCATTGATCCTTTGTCTTGGTAGAAAGATTTCATGACTTGTGTTCATTTTTCAGTTGTGTATTTTTACATGATTAATTTCCAACACCTTCTTTATAAAATACCTGAAAAAAAAAACTAAAAAATGTTAATAAACAAAAAATTATTAAACTTTCAAACCTCTTCATGCCTTTTGGGCCACCCTGTATTTTGAGAACTATTTGTGGCTTTGATATAACTTGGCAACCTATCAGAGGAGAATTTCCTGTTCCTGTGAAAACAGACACTCTATATGGTTCCTCAGTCTGGAGAGACATGATACTGAGTACATATCTGTGTGACTGTCACATTCACAATAATCATGTGGGTAGGTTCTACATTGCTCTTTTGGGGTTTTTAGTGGGTAAAACTTTTTGTAACTTTTAAATTTCATAAAGTTCAAATTGTCGTTGCATTAGATTTTTTTATATACTAAAGCTCACCCAATATAAGGCTCATTATCATTAGAGTAATTATGATGAATAAGGTGTGTATGGTATGAATGAATTGCTAGGTTTTAGGAAGTGAAAATCAGGAGGATAAGGAGAATAGATAACAATTACTCCTTAAGTTGAGATTAATATTGTAGTGTGAGTCAGTCCGACAAAGTGACAGTTCTTGGGGAAAAAAGATTTCCAAGTGAAACTTTTACCTTAAATTTGAAATATGAAGGAAATGAGGGTGATTTAACTCTGTGGAAGTAACATGGTGTGTCCTAATTTTAAAGGTCTAAACTGGAGGAATGGTTTAAAAAAACAGGATGAGGCAGTGGATAATACTTCCAAAAAGGTGTTTTGATATTTAGGATGTTTAGTTAAATTTGTGATTTTTATTTTTGTTAATATTACTGAAATATTTCATATTATTGCTTTATTGACTCTGTAAGTGATAACATAACATACGCTAAAAAAAAACTCAGAAATATGTCAGCTGAGATATTATGTTAAAACAACAGAAAGGAAGGCAATAATTTTAAAAAATATCAAATAATGAAAATATTCCCTTTTAAAAGGATCAGAAAAATAATCAATCTCTTTTGTAAATGACCTGTCATTCCTTTTTCTTTTTGTTATTGTTTAAAACATCAAAGGAAAACAAATTTCCTTTCATAATATGGTAAACTGAAACTTTGAAAAATAAAGATAATGTATGAAAGTCATAAAAAACTTTGGATCAGTTTGAGAAATGTATGGCCTTTTGAGTAACTAAAAGAAAAAAACAAGATTCGAAAGATGAACATCATCATCCATCATTGTTAAAATAATATTGTAGAAAGATCATTGGTATTTTTTTTTATCTTCATATAGATGTCAGGCATGGCAAGAAACCCATACAGAAATATCTAAACATACATAGCTGTATACAACCACTTCCTAAGATCAATGTTTAAAAATGGCCTTTAGTGAGTGAAGCATGTGTATCTTGGTGAAGACTATAATTCTTTGAACCTCATAGCCTGGCACTAAAGAATCACAAAGAACTGTACCAAATAACAGTAACCACATTACATGAGAACTACTAATAGTAGCAACAACTAAAATGGATAGCACATAGAGAAAATGGCATAATCAAATTGTTGACATTCCACACTATTATAAATAAGGGGTTAATAATGAATCTCCTAGCAATACTGGAAAGGGCCACTGGGTGTTAGATATGTATTTTCCTGAAAAAATTGTTTTAAGTAAAATATTTTATAAATTTCAACTGAAAGTGGTAATGGCTGCTTGTTCAATGAATGTCAAATGTTTCCTGGTAGGGAAATGGTTAATATTACCATTAGATCAATCAAAAACTGAAGTTAGATATTATTCACTGAATTGTGATAGAATATTTATATGAAGTAGGTTCTCTCAACACTGGTATAAATAGACTGTTGACAGTTTTTAAGTAAGTATACTTTTTGCCTCAATTTTAGTATTTGTTGAAAAGAACTAATTTCTGGCTTACAAGATGCACTTTTTTTTTTCCCTAAAAAAATACACTGAAAAATACATGTGTGCCTTCCAAGATGAATGTAAGGCAACACCATGGCTTGGATGTTCACCTAATTGGCTTGACTGATAGGGACGTGGATATGTTGAGTCATTGCACTATAATGTTAGCTATCTATCTAATTCAGCCTTTAATATGATGCAACCTCAGTACTTAGCTGTTACAAATATTTCCAAGACTATAAACCTTCCTGGAGCTGAGCCATAAACTTAAACATGCTCTGTTTACTAGCAGCAGCAAGAGCCTTTCTGCTCTTGAGTTGTATGTCATTGTCATACAAACAAAATCGAATGAGTGATTAATGTAAACAGTATGTGAGAGTGACACATGGTGAATGTGTTGTTGTATGAGAAG
Source organism: Acanthosepion lycidas (assembly GCA_963932145.1). Lineage (NCBI taxonomy): Eukaryota > Metazoa > Mollusca > Cephalopoda > Sepiida > Sepiidae > Acanthosepion > Acanthosepion lycidas. The sequence goes on from OZ010571.1 coordinate 129,623,003, forward strand.
AACTTTTTTTCTTAGAAATTTCTTTCCAATATTAGGGTGTATCTTCCAAACTACAGCATCTTGTAAGCCAGAAAATACAGTATTTCTATTTTTATTATTTTGATCAGCATTTAAGTTCATGAATTATTTAGTCTTTCTTGGCTCTGTTGCATTTGGTAATTTCTTTCATTCCCCATACAAATCAGAGGAGTGATGAAGAACAAATAAACAAACTCAAGGTCTCAATTATTGGGTTGTCCTGAAAGTTCATGTTGATTTTTTTGTCATTTATGATCCAACAGATTAGAACACATCAAATTTATCAACAGATATAATATGCTTACATTTCCAATTAGATCACACTTCAAACTATCTCGTGAGAAAGAAATTTTAAAATTATTTAATTCATGTCAATTTTGCAACCTTATAAAAATGGAAGAGTATGAGGTGCATTTTTGACACTTGATGCTTTTTTGTTTTTACTGTAAAGGCAAAAATACCTTGCAAGCAACAAAAAAGATGTGAGTTATGTACAGTGAAAGTGTTTTAGTTGAGAGAACTGGACAAAAGTAGTTTGCTAAATTTAGAATTGGTGATTGTAGCCTTATTGATGAAGAACGCTCTGGCAGACCCCCACCTCCCACTAAAGATGATGACCAAATCAAGATATTGTTTAATAATAACCCACATTACACAATGCGGGAATTGGCAGAAACACTAAATTTATCAAAATCAACCATCCATGAGCACTTAGTGAAGCTTGCATACTCAAATCACTTCGATGTTTGAGTACCACATGGCCTGAGTGAAAAGAATATTTGAATCACATTTCATCAGTGATTTGCAATGAAAATGCACACGTTTTAAGCAAATTGTGATGAGTCATAAGAAATGGATTGTTTACAACAATGGTTAGTGAAAAAGATACTGGGGTAAGTGACATGATCCAACTTTAGCCAACTCAAAAGCAGGTCTTCATCCTAAGAAAGTCATGTTGTGCAACTGGTGAGATTGGAAAGGAATCTTGTACTATAAGCTTCTGCCAAGTAACCAGTCAATTGATTCTGAAAAGTACTACTCACAACTGAATGAATTAAAGGCATTAATTCAAGAAAAACTCACAGAATTGGACAGGATATGTGTTGGTTTCCATCAGAATAGTTCCAGTCCTCACATTTCTTTGGCAACCCAGCAAAAATTGTTGCAGTTTGTCTGGGATGTGTTGCTCCACTTGCCATATTCCACAGAAACTGCTCCTTCAGATCTTCATATATTCAGGCCCTTGCAAAAAAAAAAAAAAAAAAAATATTTATTTCCTTCACCTTTCCCATGAGCAAATAGTTTCTATTTCAAGAGTCAGCCCAAAAAGAATAGATGATCTAATGAAACTGTCAATCACTATACATTGTTGATTTTTTGTCAACATTGTTCCTCTCTCTATTATATATATATAAATATGATATTTTCACTTCTCTTTATTCAAATATGTGTATCTAGTAAAAATAATATAAATACTTATATATATATATATATATATATATATATACACACACACACAAGTTTTGTTAAAAATGACTAACAAGGAACTGTGGTTATTTTTTTAACTTCTCTTGTGTTTTTATAACATTGTTCTTTTCTGAATATAAATTATGTAGAAAAATTGAATGTTATAGATGTTCAAGGACTTTCAGCTATTTTTTAGCCATTACCAAGGATGACTTTATTTTTACTTTTAACTGTATGTATATATATTAGGTTGGTGCAAAAATAATTTCGTTTTCTAACATATGTTACTATGTGAGAAAACGAAATTATTTTTGCACCAACCTAATATTTTATGTTATATACCTAGAGTTATAGGAGTATTTTATTTTCTAAACACAGTTCATGGTGATCATGTTCATAGTTGATGAGACTGAGTGCTGGCTTTTTCTTTTTTATTAATAATTCTTCCAATATTTTTTTAAGTATAATGAAATACCTGATGTTTTTACAATTTCTACAAAAGTTATGTCCAGAAAAGAAAAAAAAGAAAAGAACACGAGAAAAAAAATAAACAAAAAATTTAACTACAGTTTGTTGTCAGTCAATTTTTAACAAAACTTGTATAAAAGAGAAATTGCTGTCCAAATACACACACACACACACACACATATATATATAATAATAATAATAATGGACTCTCCAATTGGTTTCGACGTATGAGGATCTGCCAGCTTATTGATTCAGTTATGAAAGTTTATGTGCTAATCTTAAGTGGCATTTAAGACCCGCTAGTGATTTACAAAGGAGGCCACATATGGAACAAGTGTGAGGATTGTGAGATGAGATCACTGTTAGATTGGTTGACCTTTTAGATCTTGCTCTCACTTCTTGAAGATATATATATATAATTAAAAATAAATGCAAGAATTCTTTCAAATTTAAAGATATCGTCTATTAGACAGTTTTAAGCATAAAACTGAAAATAAACATATAGGTAATATAATTAACATTTATTTAATGAATATTATGGTTGATTTGGTTAATTTATAAATATATTAATATGTTCATCTGTGCAAAATAATCAATTTTTGACTAGTACAGGATGCAGTATAAATACATCCCACATATTCCTCCCACGTAATGGGAAGACATTAATGGCAATGATGTCTTCATCTATATAATGTCTTACCATTATCTAGGTGGTATTACTGCCACACCCTGTATATTGTGGTTAGGCAGGCTTTCTGCAATAATAGGGATGAGTTCAAATCTCACTAGAGTTTATTTTTACTTCTGATCCATACAGCTTTCTAATAATCATAGAATGATGGTCTGAGTAGTTAGATGAAAGGAAATTTAAATTAAGATGTAAGAAAAAGTAAAGAATTATTAATGGTTGACAATGCTTCATTTAAGTATAATGAAATACCTGATGTTTGTAACTATAAATTTGGTGATGTTGATGCCAAAATGCCTTCATAGTTTATTTAAGCAATGTTACACAACCATCTGTTATAAATTATCTTGAGGCAGAGGAATTCTCAATTAGTGAGAACAGTTGGCACAACTCCATGAATGTCTTCACAATCTACAACAAGCATCCATTTGTATATATTAATATGAAAGTGGATTCAAGGACAGAAAATGTCAGCTGGTCAAGGGAAATAACTCTGCTCAGTTACTTGGACCTGAAATGAAAAATTGTAAGATTTTCAACCTGAATAATACAGAATTTTATAAGTGTCGAAAAAAGTTTATTTTTTATATAAACACAATTTTTAATTTATAAACGACTTTTGACATTTTCTTATATGTGCCATGCTCCTCTCAGTCAATTGACAGTCATGGCTCTCCACAATTTCTAGTTTTTTGTAGCTCTAAGTAAATTTTGCCTTTTTGCTATATTTCTTAAACCCTATTCTGCAATCCATGCACCGTTTTCTTCTGTCCCTTTTGCCTTTAATATGTCCTTTGTCAAATTTTCCAAGCCCTCTTTTTTCATTATGTGCCCAAGAAATTTCACCTCTTTTTTTTTTGATGTTATGTATATGTGTCCTTTTTGTTTCATATTCTCTAAAACTTCTGGATTGCTCATATGTTCAGTCCATGGTATTCTCAGCATCCTTCTGTAGAACTACATTTCTGTTGGTTCAAATCTTTTCTTCAGCTATGAGAAGATTGTCAGAATTTACTTGCCATATAGGAAGATCAACATTACATAACAGTTCAGTACTCTTTTCTTTGCTTCTAATGAAATTTTTTGTTTCTTAATACTTTGCTTAGCTTTTGGAAAGCATCTTTCACTATTCGAATGTACCTTCAGATTTAGAAGTTGCACTTTCATCCTCTGTTAGAACACTTCCCAGTTTTTTAAATTGTATGTGCTTCACTTTGTTTTTTTGTAAAAGATCTAATATTTTTAATATTTGGGCCCAGTAATGAGAAAGGAAAGACATTTCAAAGTAACCAAACTAGTAGAATTCTTGAATATGCTATAAAATAGCATATTTAGTAACTCTTTGTATCTAATTATTATTTTTAAATACAAATTTTAACAGCTCTAAAATAAAAATGCTCTTTTGTCTTAGAGAAGCCTTTTTAATGCTAACCTCCAGGAGAGTGACCCACTTCACCTTCTTAGGATAACATTTTCTGCTGACATGAAGTGGAAAAATTATATTGAATCAATTGCAAGGAAAGTCGATGATAGACAATTTTTCTCACCAGAATCTATCTTATCTGTTTATAAGTCTACCATTTGAACATGGATTGAATATTGATAACAAAACTGGTTTGGCGCTTCTCGTTATTTAGAAATGTTTGATAAAATCTAAAGAAGAATCTGCAATATTATCTGTTATGATCTGGCATTTCACCTTCATTTACTTTTGGATTCTTTTTCTACAAATATTTTCCTGGAAATTGTTCTGCTAGGATTAGGTACCACAACTTTATGAATTTAAGTACAGTATTAGATTGGCAGCTAGGTTTATTCATTTTGCAACTGAAATGGCTAGATGTAACCATAATTTCTATGCTAACAGTTTCTTCTCTTGCACTTCTTACTTGTATACATCCTATGAGTATTGATTTTAATGAGCTGTCCTTCCTCATAATCGGTCCCAGAAATTTCAACTGTCTCTTTCTGATTCTAAGTGTCTTCCTCGTTACTCACATATTTTGTTCATGGTATTCTCAGTTTCCTTCTGTAGAACCACATCTATGCTGCTTCAAGTCTCTTCTTCATCTGTGTTATATAGTAGTTCTGCACTCTTTTCTTTAGGAAGTGAAATTAAGTTAAAATCAATTCTAAACATATTTTGATTTAAAAAAAAATCTTTGTATATTTCTGAGATGCAGTATTGTAACTATTTACACTATTTACATCATTCGGACTGTTGTCCTCATCTTTATTGTCGTATTCTTCAGGTGATATTTTCAAACTGGACCCTTTATTTAGTCCATGACGACAAATTGTTCTAATTCAATGTGCCATACATTTTTTTTTTGTTTTTTTGTTTTAGATATCTAAGTTAATTCAATTAATATTCAGTTAATTCCCTTTAGTAACTCAGCACTCTAAGTTTTTGTGGCCAGGTATTAAACTCGCAACACTTTGGGTTAAGTCACTTTTTTTGATCATTTATAAACCTAATGTATCTAACCATTTTTACCAGAGCTCATATTGCAATTTTTTGTTATTGTTGTCTTTCTCTAGCTCTCTGTATTGCTAGTTCCCATATTTTATTCACATCTATGCCTTTAAAAAATGTTTTAAATAAAAAAAATAATTCAATATATATTTACTGATAAGGAACTCCTAAGAAATTTACTTAACATCAAAACCAATTTTTAATGGTGATTTTTCTACACATTGCTTATATGTGGTGCAAGGCCGAATGTATGGGGCACCCAGTGAGAATCAAAGTTACTATTCAATTACAATTGATCTTGCTAACCATTATGCCATGTCTAAGTGCCTCAAAACTAATTTTTAATGTGTTGCTTTGAAAATTAAGAATCTGTTCTTAAATTGCAAGAATTACAAACAAAAAATTAATGATAAAAAGTTAATGAAAATTAAATTAATACCAATTCATATTAGTAAAAACGGTGTTAAAAACATTTTAAAAAGAGATTGATTTATTTTCACATTAAATAGAGAGACAAAAATAGATATTCTAAAGTCTAGCTATAAAATAATATCATGCTAAAGTACCAGATTATTCAATAAATCTTTAAGAATCAATAAGACAATTTATCATATGATTAAAAAACCGTTACACAATTTGATAAGGAATGAAAAATCAAAACAAAATCTATCATAAAATAAGAAAATACATTATTAACAATAAATCTATAATTTAAGTGAAATTAAACTAAAAAGTATTTAATTTTTATCAATAAAAAGAAGCATTTTAACCCCTTCAATCCTTCAGAAATTTCAGTTGTTATATCTCCTTGAGTCTCGACCATGTTGTTGAAAAATCTGGATATGTGAAGTTAGTTCAATTAAATTGATATGTGCTAAAAACTGTTAGAAATCATGAATTACAAGTTGATTTTATATAAAAGCAGATTGATTTCTCTTCCGAATGATATCAAGCTTAGACTCCTTGGTATTACTAGCTACAGGTTATGGATTTGGAAATCTACTACAAGATGTTTAAAACGTTATATCTATGCAGTGGCTCTCAGAGATCATGTGATGGATGTTGAGACTGTGTATTGAATTACAGTTCTTCCCAATTGCAGACATATTCAGGCACTCCTGCATTGTAAGCATGTGAAACTTGTAGGTTGATTTGCTGTCCCTAAAGGTGCAAAAAGAAATTATTTATTTATTCGTATTCTAAAAAATAAAAAGTTATCTTAACATTTAGCTATATAAATAAAGTAATACTCTGCAGAGTAACTCTAATTTAATTCTGTTCATATATTTTAGAAGAATATTTAATATTCTTTCATCTGCTTTTCAGTATTTTATTAATTTCAGCTAAAGTTTTTTTTGTTCTCCCCCAGTTAAAAGTTTCTTAAAATATTCATTTCATCTTTATGCATTTGTGAATAATTTGCACTGGCAACAAAATGTCTCAGCACTAAAAGAGAAGCAATGAAAAGCCTTGTGTTGAAATGATGGCACTGAACTGGGGCTTTCATCTTCAAAGACACTTTCAAAATTTCCTTAATATTCATAAAAATTTGGCACTGGAAACATTTTCATCATCTTAATACATCAGTGAGTGCAGGTTAACTTGGAAAAATCAGCTTCAAATAATATTCAAAGCAATTCACAGAAACAAAACACTTTTTTCTTTGATATGTTCAGAATTCATTTCCTGTCACTTTCTGTTGTCTCAAAAATAATATTTCTCTCCTCCACTAATTTGCTCTAATCCCATCCATACTGTCACATTTAGTTATAAACGAACTTTCAGACAAGCCTCTTTTCATATATATATATATATATATATATATATATATATATATATATATATATATATATATAAAAATACAGTTTTGTAGTTAAAAGCTTTGTAAATTTACAAATAGGTTTTTTTTTTTTTTTTGCTTTTTGAAATTTGGCAACTATTTTTCAATAGCGTCTCATAAATTTAATTCAACATTGTATGGTTTGACACACTAGTAATCTATGTTTTGTTAGAATGTTACCTATAATATGATGATATTTTAAAATAAGGAGTGAACTTTTGCCATTGTGGGTGATATTAGGTTTTATCATTTCTGGTCATCTATACTACTTTCTTGAACTTTCAACTCAGATAAATCTTTATGAAGTAATGAGTGTTGCCCATTAAATAACAGTGTTTTAACACAGGGAATATACTTTCACCATTGTCAAAAATGTACAGATATTGTTACATCTTTCTATCTTTTCAAAAAAATTGATTCTGCACAGATTCCATTTCTTATCTACAGACTCCTTTCTTGGGAAAGATAGTAGCATGATTTGAATACAGTGTTTTTCTTCTCTTAGACTGGCTGAATGGCAAAGTTTACGTTACCATTTAACCCATAGTTGGAGAAAGGGTGAAGATATGAATTTCTACCTGTCCCTAGGGTTTATGTGTGAAAGTGAATGCAACAGACTAGGCTGGGATTTGAACCATGGTCACAGATTCCATTATCTACACTGATAACTATTATTCTACCTGCATATATATATATATAGATACCTTAACTGCATCATAATTTTCAAATTTGATGGTATTTTTACAAAATAATGAAATGAATACTAATTTTTAACATAAATATATTTATTAAATTAAAATATTTTTTTTTATATTAGCAATAAATATATTTTATTAATCGCAATAAAACATTTATTTACAACATGGTGGAGTAATGGATAGTGGCTCAGATTGAGGAATCTGAGAGCTGAGTTCAAATTCCATTTGAATCCATTACATTCATTTACATGCTAATACCGTTGGGAAAGGTATGAATTCTCCTCTTCTCCCCCCAGCTATGGGTAAATAGCTGGACAGACTCGGTTCTATAGCCTTTGATGGCAACTGGTCTACCACAGAAAGAAATCACAATCTACTGCAGGAAAAAATCTGCCTCATCAGTCATCTATCAAAAGATACATGATCACTTAAGCATGTATGATGCATGACACATAACTGATTATCCTGACTATGGTTGCATTAAATTTTTTTTTTTTTTTATGTAAATCAGTTTTATGTAACCAAGTAATATCTATCTATTTGTTGCTGAAGCTCAAATCATTATAAATGTGATATATGTTTTGTGCATTATTTAGAAACAGACATTGGCTGTTATATAAAATTATACAAATTTCTTCTGTATTCCAAATTTGCATTAAAAAAAAAGCCAAATAAAGAAACTGTTTGAATAAATATAGGTCTTTATTATCAATTTCTACTTGAATCTGTATCATTTTTCATCATCATGAAGTTTTATGTAGAAAAAAATTTCTACTAGAAGAAATATGCCTGACCTCCATTTGAAATCTCTTTAGTAGAAGCATATTCTTATTTCTGAACAGCATTTATATTAATTTGTTTTTCTCCTTGAAGAAGGATCACCATAGAAATCTGTCAACTTAACTCAGCTGTATAGATCCAAAGAAGAAGAAAGGCTGATCTGTTCTTTTTACTATTATTCTGCATCATCATTGATCCTGAATAATCTCTGACATATGGATCATGTGAAGCATTCTGAAGAGGCAATCTCAAAACTGGTTCAAGAAATATTCCTTTTTTTTTCTCGCTTTCTTCAACCTTGGCAAGCCTCTGAGTTATCAATAGATATTCTATGACAGCTTAAAATCCCTAATCTTTGGTTTTGACAATGTTGTTCAGCTGATCAGTGCAAGCATCAAATTTTCAATGTTCAGAATTTGTCTTTGAAATAAGAATTTTATCAAATTATTTATATTTCAGAATAGGAGCTGGGACAAAACTGGAATCAAAGTTATTTATTTTTACATAAGTTCATTCAGTACAAGGCCCAAGATCCATGCAAGGTAGAGGGTTATGGAATGATGTGTGTGATAGGGACATAAGAGCAAGAAGTAGTAAGTGAAGATTGTGATGATAAAAAAAGATAATGATTGATTCTGGACTTGAAGAGGTTAAGATTGTAGTCTTCTTGGAAGTTTCCATGCAGGAGTTTTTTTTTTACAAAGTTGCTGTTCTTGGGAAGAAGCTGTCAGCATGGAACTTCCTTTTTACAAATAAAATATGAAGAAACTTTGAGTGACTTGATCCTGTGGTAGGTCTTAGTTCAATGGAGATAGTGCAAAGTATTAATGAGATAAAAACAAAACCCAAGTAGTACTGATTAAGTTCAGGGTAAAGTTCAGGTACATTAATTTAACAGAGAGGGTAAATTAATTGAATATTTTATGAAGTTCAAATGGGTTGCTAAATCTGAAATTTGATTAAAAAAAAAAATCACACATAAGAAACTAAGATGGTTGATATAAAACTAAAGTTTCAAGACTATCATAAAACAAATCAAAGAAAAATATTGTAAGTCCCTTTGATTTGATAGAAGACTTATAAAGTTGCCTTTAGTAAGAATCAATGTTCTCACTGAATGGCAACCATCTTTTTGGCTTTGTTGTTCAAACGATTATTTGGCTTTCTATCAACAGTTATTTTGTGTTGTTAAAGTGGACTTTGTACAACACAGACAAACTCAAGGCAAAAATCAACCAATCCTTTAATTGAATCTTCAACTGACACAGTATTAGAATTACGTCTTTTATCAAGTTATGAATAACTAGTAGTAACTTGTCAAAATTTCACAACTTTCCTGTTTTATTTTTTCTTTCTTTTTCTCACTGAAATCAACCAGCATTTCTGATATATTTTCCATTTCTCCTTGCAATCAAAACAGAACAGTCCATATCAAAATGGAATAGTCTATTATTTATGACGGTTTTTGCAGGTAGTAATGTATGTTCTAACAGGAAATATGGGAGGAACATGCAAAATTATTATGAATATTATTATTATAATTTTTTTTACCAAGTCAAAGACACTGATTTGTGCCTGCTTTTCTGATAGAATTATTATCTAATAAATATATTATTTCATTTAGCAAAGACCAAATGATAATGATCAGCTGAAATGTGGCAGATACATTTAAGGTGATAGTTGATTTGGCCTTTAATATGGATCAATTATTGATCAAATATTGAAACAGAAAATATAATATTACATCTACTTTTGTACAGTTCTCTACCTACTATGAATTGTTTGCAGACATGTATAAGTTTAATAAGAAAAAATAACAAATTACTTATCAAAGCAACACTGAGTTCATCCTAGTGATTATAATATCGACAAATGATCATCACTAAAGTTCTTATTAGTCAATGTCCTCGATGTAACTTCCTCATAGCAATAAAAACCATGTAGAAGTTCTTTTGAGAATGGAAATATAATCTCTTAACCAAAAGAAGACTTGATCACAAACGAAAACCACAAATACAACAGATTAAATGCAGTAAAAGGTAGGCAGTGGATCACTGAATTTTATCATAATGATGTAGTAGGTGCAAGCATGTTTTACAAATAGTCTGCAAGCTTTAATGAAAGGTAGATTTTGAATTCAAGGACAAAGAATGTTCTATAACATTAGAGATATTTTTTATGGAAGTTTATAAAACACAACAATTTGCAGAAAACCTTTGCAGAGATGCTAAAAAGGAATAGAAAAGTCTATTTCCATGGCAAGGAGATGAACTAGTGATTTTGTTACATGACATCACCTTTTCTCATGCAGCAAACAGTAGGAAGTTCAATTACTTGAAGATTCTTCAGATGTGCCATCTTGGATTTTCATTGATTTGGTTTCATGCAACACTGTTTGGTCAGTGGATCCATTAATTTGAAGGTTGGTTAGATGGAGAAGTACTAGGAAGAGGTAAAAAATCAAACAACTATGTCCAGACCCCAAAGAAGAAGAGGTATTTAGCAAAATTTCATGGGAAAATTAGCCCAGGGAGAGGTGTTGTAATGGAATGTCCTAAATTCCTTATCACATATGTGGACTGACTATATCAGTAGATATATATATATATAGTAAGCACAGGATATACCTGGTAACTTGCTTTGGGGATTACTAGCTTGCTAATTGATTCCCAGTCTTTCAGTAGTGTATTCTCTTTTACAATAAACCTCTCTTTCTTTCATGTACACTCGTGTTGCTGTTCCTTTCACTCGAGTACCATCTTTGTCTGTTTGTAACCTTCTTTAAGGATGCAACAAAGGTAATGAAAAATTCTTTAAAGAATTAATCAAAACTAGAATTATTGTCTTTTTTATGATGGAGTATATAATTTATGTGAAGGTATTAGGTTGGTGCAAAAATAACTTTTTAATGTCAAAAATCGACATTATTACATCATTTTTGCACCAACCTAATAAGCACAGAGTCATAAATTCTCGTTGAAAATTACTTGAGAAATGAATGGTGATATTATAACATAGTATTAAGTTGGTGCAAAAATAATGTCGTTTTCTCACATAGTAACATATGTGAGAAAACGACATTATTTTTGCACCAACATGATAGCTTAAATGTTAACTCTGGTTCATTTGTTTCTGCAACTGTTACTTTTTCTTCTTTTAACTACTGTATCCCTTTTGAACTTTAGTGGTAATGGCTTTCCATAATTTTCTGTCCTTTGTAGCTCTTAGTAAATTTTATCTTGTTGCTGTCTCCTAATTCCTGTTCTTCCAACCGTTTACACAAATTTGTCAGGTAGGGTATGCACTGCTAACTTCTATTCCACTTGCCTTTATTATATCCTGTGAGTTTCAAATTTTCCAAGTCCTATGTGCCCAAGAAATTTCAAATCTTTCTCTCTCTTTTTGAGGTTAAGTATAAGTTTCATTTTTGTTTCCATTTTCTCTAAAACTTTGTTGTTATTCACATGTTTAGTCCATGGCATCCTCAGCATCCTTCTGTAGGATCACATTTCTGTTGCTTCAAGTCTCTTCATCTGTGAGAAGATTGTCCAGCATTCATGACTGGTTCCAATTCTCTCATCAAATTTACTTTTCAAGTTCCTCTTCTTCCCTTAAATTATCCAAGAATTAGTTTCTTTCTTATGGTTATTCTTATATGAGAAGCAATGTATTTAACTTAAAAATGTGCTTATCTTCATACCCTTCTGGAAGTGCAGATGATAATTCTTCTTCTTTTATGTGTTGAGTCCTTTCAGTATTTAGACAGTCATGGCTCTCCACATCCTCCTGTCCCTTTTAGCTCTTAATAAGTTTTGTCTTTTGTTATTTCTCCCAGAATCTGTTCTGTCATCCACTTATGCCCATTAAGTATGTCACACATTGCTTTCCCTTGTCCCTCTCTCCCATTATTTGTCCAGTGAGTATCAGATTTTCTTAGCCCTCCTTTCTCATTATGTGTACTAGAAATTTCAGCTGCCTCTTCCTGATGTTAAGTATAAGTTTCTTCTTTGTTGGCATCTTCTCCAAAACCTCATCGTTGCTCACATGTTTGGTCCCTGTTATCCTTAGCATCCTTCTATAGAAACACACCTCTGTTGCCTTGAATCTCTTCTTCATCCTTGAGGAAGCCACCCAACATTCTCTACTGTAAAAGTGGACAGATATCACATAGCAGTTCAGTACTCTTTTCTTTGTCACCAAAAATCCCACTTGTTTTGTAATACACTGCCTAGCTTTTAGAATGTATCTTTGGCTATCCCAATGCATCTTTAAATCTCAACATCAGACTCTCTGTCCACTGTCAGAACACTTCCCAGATATTTAAATTTCTGCACCTGCTTGATTATAGTGTCCCCAATCTGTAAATTGCATTTTGAGCTCATCTTTTTGCTGATGACATGCATTCTGTCTTGTATTTTATGCTTACTCCCTTCTTCTCACTCTCCTTTGCTACCTACAGGAGATTTTGTAAATTCTTTTCCATGTATGCTATCAGTACTGTGTTATCTGTGTATCTTATGTTGTTAAGATTATGTCTGCTAATGATTAATCCTGGCAGAATTTCTAGTTCTCTCATAATCACCTTGCTGTATAGGTTAGTATATTAAGTCTGGTGAGAATATACATCTTTGTCTTACAATCCTTTCCATTTTTGTATATCTGCTCATTTTTTTACCTTTATGCAGACTGTTTACTGCCAGTGTATTCTAATGTCTTTCTTGAATATAGCAAGGTGGCTGAGCAGCTCTAACAGATCTTTGTGGTGTACTTTGTTGAATGCCTTCTCGTAGTCTATAAAACACAGGTGCACATTCTTCTGCATTTTTATTGCACTTTCTGATAACATTCTGAGAATGAATATCGTGTTTATTGTTCTGGTGTCTTTAATGAACCTGCACTGTTCTTGGTCCTATCTGTGGCCTGATTCTGATGCACAATCTATTCATCAGAATACAGATGATGAGTTTTGTTATGTGGCTCATTAGACTGATTGTTTAGTGGAGTTCACATTCGTTTGCACCTGGTTTCTTAAGCTGTGCTATGAAAAAAAAGTCTGCTTAGATCTTCCGGTATATCCCCACTGTTGTAGATTCCGTAATCTTGTACATGTTAAAATCATCTAAGGCTGTCAGCGTCTCTTTTAAAATTCCATATGGCCCTACCACCTTGTTTCTGTTCAGTTCAGCCAGTACAGCTTCAACATCAGCTTTTAGAAATTCTGGCCCATTTGTAATTCTATGTATAACTGGTTATTCTCTTTCATTGTGGAAGTGTTCTTCAATATATTCATTCCGGTAATGAAGATTTTTTTTTTTTCCTTCTCTAATATGAGCATTCCATCCCTGGATTTTATACAGCCTGTTGACAAACACGTCACCTGTCCTGTTAGTTCCCTTACTCAATAACCATGAGTATTTTATTATCATTATTTATTATTGCAATGATATTGGTAATTAATTTAATTCTGTACAATAAATGAAAAAAATCCAGTAAAATCTCTTAAAGATTTCCAAACACATTAAACACTAACAGATACTTCAAGAAGACATAGAAAAAGTCGTACTAAACAGATGTAAATATCACCAGATAAAGTATCAAATACCTTTTTCAGTTATTAGTGGAAGAAACTTCACAAAAGGTATTTAGTTGTGGGAAAATTCATCAAAGACACAGATTTGATTACATTAACTTCTATGGAGACATTCCTGCAGGCTGAGCAAAAAATTTATAAGGTTTTAGCAATTAGCCTTTGAGCACCAATAAAGCTTCTTGGTGAACTTGGTGTCTGCAAGAGAATACTTTACTTTTCTAATGACTTTTCTTGGAAGAAGGACTTTTGTTTTTCCCTTTACACTCCGACTTCATTATCTAACCTCAATATATATGAAATAAGAATATAAATAATAGCTTATCACAATAAAGGATGTCATTTTGGAGAAAAAATATTAGGCTTTGATGACAATAAAGTGAAATGTCTTTGATGCATTTGACAAAAATATTTCATATTAAAAATTTCTAGATCTTTGACAGTAAAAATGAAAAGATAAAAGGCAGAAAGGATGGTTATTTTTAGATTGACTCAATATTAAAATATGACAGAAGTTAGTAAAATATGTGATGTCTACTTTTTTACATTCATTTCTTTTTAAATGTTAAAGTTCACGCAATACAAAGCTGGAGAATCATTCTAGGTAAAGAGTTACAGTCAAAATAGTAATGATAAATGGAAGAGAAAGTGGTAGGTAGTAAAGATTATGAGGATAAAGTGGAGAGAAACAGTTGACCCTTAAATTGAAAAGGTCAAGATTTTACCGAAAAGCATAGAATCAGGAGCAGAAACAGATTAACTTTTATTGTCTTAGAAATGCGTTATAAAAGTGCCATATTGTTTTTATTTTTGTGATCTTTTGTGAGTGAAAGTATTATGCTTGTCAGTGGCAGGTGAGTAAAATATGTATTCAGTAGCATTATACTCAACTTCCTTAAAATCTTAAAAGACATCCCTGGTTCTTATTCTCAGTGACTCAGCATGTGTGAAACATTCAGGGTCTCTTTTGGAAGGAATATAGAATTTAATAAACAGATTTCACATTTGCTTGCTTCTTTTTAACTCTGTATTTTAATACATATATGTTTGAATTAAAAAATTAAGAAAGATCATACATTTGGCATTTCACCCTCAGGTAGGACTTCTTCAGACTTGTGGAGTAAAAAACAGAAATAAACACCAAGACCATCAAGCAACAAAGAACAAAAAGTGGTTTTGGAGTCACAGGATTGCACGTTGTTCCAGTTAAGACATTAATGTCTCAAATAAATATTTAGCATTTTTTAACCAACAGGCCACATTCCACTCAAAAATACAAAAAGGATTTAATTCCTATCATTTTTATATTCAGAAACCTTTTGCATCATTCTGGCACAATTCAAATCCATAACAGAAAAATAATGGTTTCATCTTATACTGATTTGCATACATACATATATATATATATATATATATATATATATATATATATATATATATATATACAAATTTTAAGTGGGAAGTGACCAATCATGACTGCAAGATTCATATGCTTTTGTACAATCATCAGACAGTTGTGGTCAGTCAATACCCACTTGAAATTTGATTTGAATTATATTAAAGTTCTACCATTTATTATGGCATTGAGCACTTTTTTCATGTGTGCAATTTCTAACAGACTCTTTTGTGAGCTGCTTATTCTTATTTCTAATTATCTAGTGAGCGAAGGAAAGACAATGATGGTTTCAAAATTACATTAAGAAATGCTGAAGATTGATACAATGCTTTGCTTTAAATTTAAATTAAAAAAAAACAAATTTGGTATTTGATATATCTAAAGGCATAACCAAGCCAACATCATTCAGCTTTGATCACCATTATTTTTATTGCTATTGTATTTAAATATTCCACATCTTTTTTTATTTCCCCACCTGCAACACCTGTATCTAAGACTAACTTCATTGATAAAACCATTATTAATCTGAAGTAATCATTTTGAGGAACAAAACATGCAAGTTATTTTCAATTTGTCATTCACTTACCAACTATTAGTGAGATACATAGATTTTTATACCTTCCATACAATATATTTTATATAGATTTTTAATACATATGTTGGTTGATTTGTTTTTTTTCTTTTTTACAGTGTATTGACAGTTTGTAAGTTATTTCAAATCAAAATGTATTTTGGATTGTAAGATTAATTCTTTATTTTTGTGAGTGAATATTGCATTAATGATTCTTATGAGAATAACAATAATTTTTCCAGATACAAGTCCTAGTATTTAACCCATAGCTGGGGCAGGATAGGAATTCATACCCCTTTCCAAAGGGTATTCACATGTAATTGAATGTAAAGAACCCAACTAGAATTTGAACTCATACTTTTGTTTTCTCTGATTCCAAGATGCTATTCATTACACCACCTCTACATCCATATAAACTAGAAAGTATTTGAAGTAAAATTTAAAGTTGAGTATTTTTAGTGTATATCAGTTAATTCATTTGTTAGATGGCATTAGCATTGAAGTGGTGCTAAGTAAAACTTCATTTGTTTTAATTCAAAAACAAAACTTTCAATATAAAAACTGTGTCATCCAATGAATACAAAATATATTGGTTTCGGCAATTTTTATCTACAACTTATTTTGTTTTAATGAGCTGAAAGGATCGAACAAGCTAAAGTTATAAATCAGATACTAATCAGTAAAAAGCAAAGGGTTATACCATTATTATCTGTTAATACTGGCAGTTAAAGATTACCAATATTTTTCATCTGGTGATAACCTGTCTTAATTAAACTAAAATAAAACATTCTCTATCAGTTTCTTATATTTTTTCACTCACAAGAACCTATTCATAGCTTAAGTTATAAATAATTTCCATTTTTAGGAACCAATTATGACAACAAATATATTATCCTACACCTAAGAATAAATTTGGAGTTCACTAATATACCTTAGTTTTTGAACAGTCATGGCAGCATACACAGTGGATTAAAGGAAACATGTTCTCCTTCATGAAAATGCAAGGCCATATACGACAATGAAGAAAATAGGATAAAAATTTCAAAAAGGCAAATTATTTTCTGAAAGTTGCCTTTCATGTCTTGGTTTTCCTTCAGTCAAAAGTCAATATCAGAGATTATTTTTTACTGATATCTTGTCTTCTTATCAATCATAAAAATGTATAAATTTTATTTAAATACCTGTGGTACTGTTTTAATACTATAAGATACTCAAATGACATGTTGATAATAGACACAGAATGAAAACTACAGGAAGTTCTTGACAGGATAATAAAGGAAAGAGAGGAAAGCTGGCATAACCATCAGTTTTAAGAAGACAGAATGTATGGTTGTTGTCAAAAAACAGCCTAAAATGTGAACTATATATATTCTTTTTAATCATTTCACCCCAAACAAGGTGATAATGCCACTAGGATGCTGAGGATTACAGGGAGGGAAAGAGAATGAGAAGACTTTAGTGAGGAAAGGAAAATAAAGCATTCAGAAAGAGTGAAGATGGCAAGTGACATTCATTTAAAATATAGGTGGTAAGTAAGCAAGAAATCAGAAGAGAGTTCTACTGGTGAGAAGTGTGAGAAAAGAAACTGTTAGAATAGAAGTGTCAGTTGCATCTAGCTTAGATAAACAGTATAACAGTGAGTTCTTGCAATCTAGTAGCATGCTTAAATTCATTTAGTTTAGGCACTAGAGCAAAATCACATCAGAACAGTTTCCATGAAAATATTTGTAGAAACAAAAGTGGGAAGCCAACATTGATAACAAAGTGACTGAAGTTGAGATGCCATGTCCAGATCAATTACATTACAGCCCTTTCTTTGAGTTGTATCAAGAATTGGAGATGTCAAAATGAAACAAGTACAGAAATTTAACTATCTAGGAAGTTGTAAGGGATGGTGGAAAATGTGGCATCAAAATCTGAAGGCATATTGAAATAGCAACAAGTGGCATCAAAAAGCTAAACAAAGTATTAATAAATATAACAAAAATATTACAAAGAAAATAAAATACTGCTGAGCAGCTTTGTAATAAGCATTGTCCTATATGGCAGAGCATGCTAGAGAGTTTCTTCAGATGAAGAGACAACTTGAAGCAAATGTGATACAGTTGTACAGAAGTATGCTAAGAAGACCATGGTCAGAACAAGAAGGCTTTCAGGAAAATGGAGTGAAAAAGAATCAGACAAAGTTGATATTTTGGGGACACATAATGAAGAAAGTAGGCTTGGCGAATTTGACACTCACAGTATATACTGAAGACAAGAGGAGCAAAGAGAAACAGCAAGTATCCTACCTATTTAGCTTGAGTAAATGGATGACAAAAAATGTAGTGGAGAGAATAATATAAAGTAAAAAAAAAAAAAAAAAAAAAAAAAAAACTGTTAAGTGCTACAAAGGATAGAAAGTTGTGAAGAACGTTGATCACCAATGTCCTGAAGAGACATGTCATGTAAAAAAAAAAAAACAGAAAAAAACAACTCTACAGAAATGTAGATTATTCACCACATTTCTAAAGACTTGTCCAGCTGGAGTACATATGCAATGGTATAAACAAGCAAAATGTAAATGGCATTTAAAATCAGCTGAAGTTGCCAAAAAGCAAACCTAGGGAGAAAAAGAATTGCAGGGAAAATAAAAGAACAGAAGTTACAAGTGAGAAGACCATGAAAAAAAAAGAATGGACAAAGTTAGGCAGTAAGCCAGGCTTAAGATGAAGAAACTATTCTATTCAAGAGGGTTGGTTTATACCAGTATCACAATTTCAAAGACTTATCTTTTTGTTAAGTCTATTTGAATGGCAGGTAGCCACCTCCAGCTTAAGTACATAAATGAAAGCTTTTAGTGTTGAATAAGAGGAACTTTGAATGAATGTAGAACCTGTATTCAGCCATATGCTGAATGATACAGTCTCAGCAGTTTTCTTAGTTTCTTGTGAATGGAAACAAATTGAAACAGGGAGAAGCTCAATGAAAAGGTTTTACTTCAGTTTGATCAAGGGTGGTTACAGTTGCATCAAGATCATTGACAATCTGTAGCTACTAACTTTGTTGGCATTTGGAAGGAAGCAGGGGTTAAAATTGAATCTGTGTCATACGCTGGATAATACAGTTCATCTCATAGTGTAAAAGTTGACTCTTGAGATATTTCCGTTGTGAATCAATAAAAGTTGTAATGATTTACACAGTGTGAATTCTGGTCATGTCAGAGACATATTCAAATAAATACTAAATGGCAAAGTCATTATTTTTGACTATGGAAAAGCAGGGATTTTATAATCTGTAAGTAATGAGAATTCAAGAATCATTGTGCCGATTGAATGGACAAAGAATTTTTGTAATTGTTTGCAGTGAGGTTTACTTATTTTTAAACAAAACTTTACACTTTTAAATAGACACTTGCCATGTTCAAATTTTGTTTACCCATTATTGAGTTAAATTATTTTCATTTTTTTTTAAGCCATGAAAGAAAAATATAATATTAATTCATTAATGTCCACCATAAAATCTAGCATTTATTATAAAAAATTGAGAGAAAAATCTGACATTAATTATAGATTTCTACATATAACTAATTAATGCCCACCACTCCAAAAATGCAATGGTGAGCATTTATATGTTAAATACAAAGACTATATTTCTGAAATATCGGCTTAAATGAGTACATTTGAATATAAAGAAGTGTCATTTTGTCTACATGATTGAATATAAGAGAATCTTACGTCAACTGCTAAAATTTAAGAAAATCAAATGCCACTTTTAAGTCTTTAAAATATCAGATCTTGTCTAAAGATGTGTGTGTGTGTGTGAATTGATAATTTATTTACATGGAAATGAATTAAACATTTAATAGCCCTGTTCTGTCAGTAACATTTTGTCATAATTACTAACGACTGACAATCTTTTTCCTTCTAGTTTTCACAACTTACACTTTGTCAAAATCTGTACAAACAAATTTTAGGTAAAAAATTTCAAAATTTAGTGTTTCAAATTTTATTTTAGCTACTAAAGTTAGTTTGGTGATTTTCATTCAGTAATAATCCTTTGAACAACTTTCATGTTGCACTGAAAGTAATTTACATTAAAACTTGGACACTACAAATTCATTTGTGGGAGAAACTAAAAAGTACTTTTTATATCATCTGGTAGTATCTTTGAACTGAATATTTTTCAAAAGTTTTCTTTCAGAACATAGTGAGAAATATAAAAAATAATGAACCATATTTGACTGAAATTGGTACTGTTTGACATTCATCCAAGGATTCATATTTCAAAAGAAAAATGGTGTTCTGAAGATTTCTTGCATTTCAGATAGAGGAGAGGATTGTTGTCAGACATAAAATTTGTAAGGTGTTTCTAGGAAATATTAATTAAAATTAAATCATTTGATCAGGCTTTTAACATTTTCATAGTGGGTGAATCAAAAGGTGTGTCAGTTGGCTCTTTGTTGATTGACTAATTGTAATCTTTTCTATCATTGGTCAGAAATACAATGACATTTTCTTTGGATCAAATGTCTGTAGGTACCAAAGCATTCTGGATAAATGCTCTCTAATGGGATTATTTTCAGCTGTTAAAATATATCATGACTTCTGTTTTATATATTCTATGCTTAACCATCCTTCCACAGCTTGATAGTAGTGTTTTAAATTTAGAATTGTCCTTCTCCAAAACTAGTTGCCGATCATGACTATGGAACCCAATCCCCTCTGCTATTTAACCCATAGCTAGGAGGGAAGAGATATATTCATAACTTTTCCAAGTATATTTGTGCAAAACTGAATGGAAATGCTTTGACTGGAATTTAAACTCTACTTGCCAATTTGTTGTTCAAGCTGTTAACCAATATACTACTTGCACATCCAAAAGATGAATTTTAAAATGAAAGTCAGAAAAAATGATTATGAAAATAACACTTTTTTATCCAGTGATTTATATTTTACACAGATTTGTATTTATATTAAATATCATGCAAAACTGTTCTTTATATATTCTGCACGAAATGATATAAACACGGGATGAAAATCAGTTTTGATCTTGAAAGATATATTTAAGAAAGAGACTGTGACAAAATAAGTTTCCATATATTTTTATAGTATTATGAATAGTTTTTTTTAACTATTTTTTAATATTGCTATTTTTTTAGAAAATAATAAATTATTGCAAAAGCTAAAAACTATTCTTGCTTCTTGATATTTCAAAGAATACTTTTTTGTACAAGTAGATTACTGCCTGCCTGGAATATTTTTATTCATGAGTTTAGATGCTTTTTAAGATTCCTCTCTAAACTTCAAGAGTTAAATTTCACAGAAATCATTTCTCTTTCTGTATAAGTCAAGATCAGTAGCATTAACAGATAAACACAAGAATTGTATATAATTTTATTTTTAGGTGTGTAAAAATTTTCCAGCATTTATTTTTCACAAAAATATTTTTTTTTCCCATGTTCAATTTTCAGTTTTCCTAAACAAGAACACCATATGTATATTATAATAAAAATAATTCAAGGAGACAGAAGATGGCAATTGCCATACATTTAAATTTTTGAAGATTGTAGTTGACTGGAAATCAAGAACTATGAAGAGAGTTCCACAAGCAATATGAAAAACTATTAGAATAGTAAATGAGTAGACCAAACTTCCAATCTAGTACTGCTCTTGAACTGAAGTTGAGATACCAAAGAGGACAATAAACATGAAAATATTTATAGAAAAGGCACAGGGGAGCTACATTATGGTAATGGGAAAGTAACTGAAACCAAGATGCCAGGTGAGATTCTTCCTTAAATTTTATCAAGACTCTCTAGATATACACCATATATATAATTCTAGTAAGAGGGGTTGGGAATTTTGAAACTCCTGATATATTGAGGGACAGAGGAAAGAGAGTAACTTACTTAATGCACTTGTGTAAATGGATGGCAGAACAGAGGTTAAGAGTGTTGATTAAAAAGAAAAACCTTGCTACAAAGGAAAGAAATTTGGCAAGAACCATGATAGCTAACATTCTGAAAGGAAATGCCACATAAAAGCAGCAGCAACCAATAAAGAATATGTTAATTTCAGCTGTGAACATAATTTGTAAATCCATATATTATCTGTGAGAGCTGACAAAATGGATAATATTCAGTATTCCCAGATAACTCCAAGTAAGGATTACTGTTTATCTTGTCTGAAACAAAAGTCCATTGATAATCTTCACTCTCTAATCTCCACGGCTATTTTGAGTATCAATAACATATAGGTTACAGGTTGTATATGCTAGATACAATGTCTTTCACAGAAAAGCCAGAACCCCAAGAAGGAAAGACATCTAAGTTTAGATAGATACTTAAAAATAAATATGTGAGACTAAGTCAGTTACAGCTTAATGCAGATTTTGTGTTGAGTATTCTATAAACATGAACTATTAGGTTGGTGCAAAAATAATGACGTAATAATGTCGTTTTTTGACGTATTTTTAACGTCAGAAAACGACATTATTACGTCATTATTTTTGCACCAACCTAATAAATCTAGCAAGAAAAGAATGATGATAATAGAATTTAAATGGACCACTGTTATTGTATCTGGGCTGAAGCTTCCCAGTCTACATTTAATGAAGTTCAAAAGAATCTACACAACCTTGTTAGTGATAATTAATTTTTCACCCTTCACACATTTTACCACAGATTAAACCTTACAGACCTTTCATGATTCTATCACTATTTCATGGCAAATTTTCTGATGACCTATATTTCTTAGTTCCACCATTTCTGCCCTTTACAGCTCAGATCCACCATGGCAAGTACCCTGGGACAAACCATCCCTGTTCCTTTCATATTCCATTAATAAGAAAGAAGTTTCATTTGGACAAATTAATTTCAAAAACTGCTACTTTGTAGAACAGACTCCCAAGCAAATGCTTCCCAGATTGCTACAATCTTAACCTTTTGAAGTCAAGGGTCAACTGTCATTTTTCCTGCATATTCTCATAATCTGCATTGCTGACCTCCTCATCTTATGTTCATACAATATCATTCAGTAAACCTCTATCTTGAGCGACTCTTGAGCCTTGTATTGGTGTAATTAGTGAAAAACTAAATTCGGTTTAAGAACATTAATCGTTCATATAGAAAAAAATGTTCAGACAGGAAAGAGATAAACATTTGAACTTTGTTTGAAGAATAATTAATTAAAAAAAAATTATGTTAGCAAAAATATACTTTAAAATATGGTAGATGGTTAAAAACATTCTGAAGTTAGATAGAAATATATAATCTATCCATTATTGATATTGCGTAAAATTTATGATTTTTTTTTATATAACCAGCAGAGGATTGCTTCACTAAAAATAAAATTCTGCAATATATATTTTAAAGATATTCAAATGAAATAGAAAGGAAATTATCCCACAAAGACATGAAAGAAATAGAAAACAAAATCCAGATTAAAAATGAAGGGAATGGAACTAAAGATAGGGTGCGATGGATAAATTGTCGTCTAAATTATGCAAAACTGAAAAGAACGTTGACATCTCATTTTGAAAAATATATTTATCAAAATTACACAAAAATATCTTGAAATACTAAAGAGTAAATGTATTCAAGAAAATCACTATTGGCTTCAACCACAGCCTCCAGATGACTTTGGAATATCCTGCATCTCTTTTGGATGGTCTCCTTGTATAAGTTGATGAATGTTATAATCCTTGCCTTCAGTTCATCTTTGGTCTTACAAGGAGTTTTGTTGGTCTTTCGCTCAACTGCACCCCATACATAATAATCAAGGGGGTTGTAGTCTGGGGAGTTAGGTGGCCAGATATGTGATGTTATGAGCACAGAAATTGACTGTCAGCCATGACTGGATTCTACTGCTGGTGTGACATGGTGCTGAGTCCTGTTACCAGGGCAGAACATCCTTCTCAAGGCACTTGATGTAGGCCCCCATGTTCAGTCTGAGCCTATGTGAAGATGACTGGAAGCATAACCGCCATCGCTAGTAATCACTCCAAACACCATGATGTTGACTGGATATATGATCCAACTCTTTCTGAATCTTTTGCACTGTCCTCAGATTGACACCTAAACACTCTAAAATGTATATTTTGGAGCCTTTGACATGAAATCCAAGCGATACAGAATGTAATTTCCAAATTTCTGGCAGAGTTAATTGCGTCATGGTGCTCTTTTTCTCACAGACAGTGCCCATCTGACCCTACTATAATGCGCAGTCAAGAAAATCAAAAATATAAAATGACAACAATTTACCTATTGTAGATAAATCATGCAATTTCACTGAGTATTCCTTAGTAATAATTGAATTTTGAAAGACTTAATATGGAAAAAAGAGCATTAGGGGTTTCTAGTCACATTAATTATCAATATGCAAATGTTATTAAGAATTAAATTAAGAACATCTAGATAGCCAAGTAGTTAGATTACTTGGTTGGTGACCTTAAAATCTATAGTTCAATCATCAGTCTTTGAATCAAAAATTAAATTAAGATGATTAAATAAAAATTGAACAATTCTAAATATTCAACTCTTAGAATGGAATTTAAATGGTCTCTGATCTGATTTTAATTATCTCTTCATGAAATACTATCTTGACTATCCAGACTGCTGGTTGCCAATTCAGTTCTACTGGTTGCCAATTCAGTTCTGCTGGTTACAGTATTTTTTTATATTTTAGCCATTAAATGTTTCCATGCTGCTGGCTAGGCAAGCAAGCCATTGTGCTGGTTCCAGTACCATTGTAGGTTTTGAATTTAGAGTCTTCCTTTCACCTAGACTGTTTGTGATTCATGGCTAGAGAGCCTTATCTTTCCTACTATTTAATACATGAATGGATGTGGGAGGAAATCCCCACCATATATCTAGAGATTCTTGATAAAATTTAATTTTGGCATCTTGGTTTCAGTTACTTTCCTATTACCATAATGTAGCTTATATGTACCTGTTATATAAATATTTTCATGTTTATTGTCCTCTTTGGTATCTAAACTTCATGAGTTTAAGTGCAGTACTAGATTGGAAGTTTGGTCTCCTCATTTACTATTCTAATAGTTTCTTATATTGCTTGTGGAACTCTCTTCATAGTTCTTGATTTCCAGTTAACTACAATCTTCAAAAATTTAAATGTATGGCAATTGCCAACTTCTGTTTCCTTGAATTATGTTTATTTATTCACCTCTCATTTCAATAATGTTCTCAGAAATAATTTCACACTCAGTAACCCCTTTGATCTTAGTGTCTTTATTGCCTTACTTGAGTGTGAAATGATTAGAAACCAAACATTACATATACATCATGAAATACACTTGTGTATTATTTGATATGAAACCAAATTTTTTTATAGAGCCTGTTTTTCTTTACCAATTTTTTCTGATGTTTTTACTCAATATTCCTTTTGAACTGTCAGAAAATTTCTGCCTTAGAATCTGCAGAGTTGGTGTAAATATTTGTCAGTAATCTTTCAAATTTCATCCTGAGTGAATGCTTTGGAATGAAATGAAAAAATTCTTTTCAGCAATAACTCATTTTATTTTTAAATCTAGAAACTTGGGACTCATTACTAATGACTGCCTCTTTCATTAAAAGAAGGTAATTAAATGATGGTCATTAAAGCTATTTATACCCAGGTTCATCATACTGCCATTTTGGATATAGGCCAAGCATCTAAAAATGGTCATTTTGATATATGTTTGTAATAAGTGCTAATTGGAAATACTAATGAGGAGGCAAGTAAAATTGTATCTCAATGCCAACATAACAGAACACTCTTTGAAGCTCAAACATAATATACAAGCAAAAGGCTGCAATTTGACTTTGTTAACTATTACTTTATAGGAAATACCTACACCATGTTAAAATGTATATCCAATTTGTTAAGATGAAAAATTGATGGATCTGTCTTAATTTCTAGAATGAGGAAGATAGCATTATTTACATTCAAACTATTGTCCTCATTTTTGCTGCTATCATAATGTTTAAGCTGTTCTGTTCTGTTCTGTCTTCCAGCCTTCATCAGGTTTATATTGATCTGGGTAACTTATAGGGAATTCTGAACTAAACCCTTTATTTAATCTACAAGGGTAGAGTGTTCTTATTCCACTGCCCATATCTAGGGAAATCTTGTCTCGTTCTTACTTTTAGTACTGCTCGGTTATTGCTCACTTGTAGCATCTAGTAGATTAAAGCATTGGTTCATGAATTTTGTGACATAATGATTGTGAGTTCAATCCTTGGGAAGAGTAATGTGTATTTGTACTTGGTAGAAATAGGTGAGCAATAACTGAGCAGTACAAAAAATAAGAACTAGACAAGATATCCCAAAACATGGGCAGGGGAATAATAACAGTCTAAAGAGTTCAGTTCAGAATTCCCTGTCAGTTACTAAAATCAGAATACATTAATCCATGTGGGTAGTTTGTTCTAATTCCATGTGCCATGACTTTGGATATCTCAGTATTAGTTAATTTACCTTGATAACTCAATTATCCAAGTTTTTGTTCTCTCTGCTTTGGCCAGGTATTGAACTCACAACTCTTTGGGTCAAATCACTTTTGGATTACTCAGCCAATAATTTTATCCACTGAACCATGTGTCCTTGGGGAGGAAGTTTTTAGGAAAATACAAAAAAAGTAAGCTTATACATAATATCAGAGAATGAGAGAGTTGAAATTTCTGGGACACAAAATGAGGAAAAAGGGCTTGGCAAATTAGACACTCAAAGGACATATTGAAGGAAATAGTGACAGAGGGAAACAGTGAGTAACCAGTCTAACAAGTTTGTATAAATGGATGGTAGAATAAAACTTGTGGGAAGAGGAAAAAGACATACATTACTGAGAGCTACAAAGAATAGAAAGTTGTGCAAGGCCATGATTACTCACAGCATCAATGGTAATGGTAATATTAGCAATTTCTTTAGGGAAACATTTGGTATTCATTGATCCAGCAGCCAGTACAGTTTTCAGCTGAAATTTATAAAATCTTTCTCTGAAAAAATTTATCAGGAAAATAGTTTTCTCAAATCCAGTGGCTGTTATTGCTCTTTCCAGTGTTGACAGGAACTTTCTTCCTAACCTTTTATTTGAAGTAGTGTGGAATGTTGACATTTTGATTGTATCATTATTTTCTCTTCAGGATACATGTGATATCTATTTTAGAAACACAGGATATAGAAAATGTTTGAGAATATTAAGATTGTGCTGTATCAAATTTGGCATTAAAACTTCTGGCCAAAATCAACAGACGATAATGGGAAATATATAACCATCTCAGCCACCAAACAGGCTTACAGAGTTTGGATCTCACAGACTTTTAACTCGGTTTTAACAATCTGCCAAATACTGAAGATGAGAATATTTGGTTATCTGTCAGAGATTTCTTTGATATGTTCCAATAATATAAGAAGCATTAAGTCCATTTGTTCTCGTGTACTTCTGCCAAGTTCTCTGTTTTTGTTCAATAGTAACTTAGAATTAGCAAATCAGATTGTTGCAAATCTTTTGGGATGCAGAACAAACAAAAACATTTGCTATTCTTACAACAGAAAATCTCATTCCTGAAATATCCACATTTTTTTTTCAATTATATATACTAAGTTGAGTTTAGTACAGTACAAATCCCACAGTGTTTCAATATTAATTTGACCTTTATTGATTGGTTCTATGAAAATTGTCATATTAATATCCTATGGAATCTGTTTCCTGAAATCATTCTGATATTGATTAACTTTTATTAGTTTATTTTGGTTTACATCACAACTTAATATGGAAATTAAAATAATCAGTATAGCTATACTAAAAATGACACTTATATTTTCCTGCCACTTCAAAACATTGTAATCATCACTCTCAAAAATTTTCTCTTTTATAACTCTAAGTGATATTTGTCATCCCTTCCACTCCCTATTTTACTATTCATTTACACAAGATCATTATATAGGTTACTTGCTGTTTCTACTCTTGCCTTGAATATATCCTCTGAGCATTAAATTCTCCAAGCCCATTTTCCTCATTATGTATTCCAAAAATTTCAACTACCTCTGATTATGGGTGTGTCCTGTTTGTTCATATTTTCCTTAGACCTTCCTAATTGCTCACATGCACTATCAATAGCATTCCCAGCATCTTTCTGAAGAAACGCATCACTCCTTGTCATTCCTTTTACATTCCATTAGTAAGGAGGAAGTTCCACTCAAACAACTTCTTCCCCAGAACTGTTGCAATATAAAACAGACTCCCAAGTGGATCTTTCCTTGCTCATTATAATCTTAAACTCTAGAGTCTAGAGTCAACCCTCATCTATGCTATATATTCTCATAATATGTACCCCTTACTCTTTTCTTCTATGTCCTTACAACAACATCATTTAGTATTACTTTACCTTGAGTGGCTCTTGGGCCTTGTATTTGGTGAACAATAAGAAAAATAAATAATAGATTATATTAAAAATGAAAGTACTACTATATCACCTTGATTGATTATTTGTTGTTATAAGGCATAATCTGATAATGGAGATGTTATCTATATATATATATATATATATATATATATATGTGTGTAAGCAAATATATGGATATAGATCCGACAGTATGGACAAAAATATATGGAAAAAACAAACAAAAATCCTTATATGCAATTATGCTGTTTTAATTGATAATGTTAATTATATTTTATGAATATGTCCTGAAGATGGTTTATTAGACCGAAACGTCCGACATTGACATATTAACATTAAAACAGCATAATTGCATATAAGGATTTTTGTTTGTTTTTTCCGTATATTTTTCTTCATATATATATATATATATATATATATATATATATATATATATATATATATATAAGTTTGGTGCAAAAATAATGACGTAATAATGTCGTTTTTTGACGTTAAAAAATGTGTCAAAAAACGACATTATTACATCATTATTTTTGCACCAACCTAATATATATATATATATATATATATATATATATATATATACATATATATATATATTCTGTTTGCATGTTGGATTACTTACTTGAAATAAAATATTCTATCATCATCATTTATATGCTGTGTGCCTTCAGGCTGTGAGTGATCATGGTTCTTCACAACTTTCTGTTCATTCTAACACTATGCAATGGGTAACCCTTTATATTCCCTCCTTGTCTCTGTACTGTATGCAAACTCATTAGGTAAACTGCTGATTGTTTTCTTGTATCCATCCCTTCCCTCAATACATCCTGTGAGCATTGAGTTTGCCAAGTTGTTCTTTCTCATATCATGTCTCAGAAACTTCAACTGTTATATTTTGATTTTAAGTATGTGTCTTTTAAGTTCCTGCTTTATTTTGAAATATTTTCTTTACACAAAAAATTTTATAATGCTAGAAATGGTACCATTTTATTTTTTTAATATTCTGTAGCAATAAAGAAACGTATTCAGAATACACCACCATGTCAAAAATGACAAGTCTAAAAGCAGCCACTTCCATTCTGTGAAGTCTGTTTTCAAAGAAAACAAATTTGTAATGTTTACTATTTTTATTACATATGGCCTACATCCTGTAATTATAATTTTTGTCCTTTTACTTTTGCACATATTCCCTAGGGAAAGGAATGAATCCATCTCTACTCTCCACTCCACCAATCAATTAAATAAGAGGGTCTACTGGGTTCTCAAGTCTTAGGTGTAAAACAATCTAAGAGAAGGAAAACTCTGAATTCAAAACTTTCCCAAGAATACATATAAATCACAGATAATAAAGAAAAGGAAATTGTGGAGAGTCATGATCAGTCCATAAAGACAGTAATCATAAACATTATGATTTTCTTTTTGGTATGCAGGTGATTAATATTAGTGATAATATAAGAAATATCAATAAGATTTCTTTGTGTTTTCTCTTCATTTTTGTCCAACATGGAAAAAAAAAACCCATCACTATTCATTTATAATGA
This sequence comes from Acanthosepion lycidas, assembly GCA_963932145.1. Classification (NCBI taxonomy): domain Eukaryota; kingdom Metazoa; phylum Mollusca; class Cephalopoda; order Sepiida; family Sepiidae; genus Acanthosepion; species Acanthosepion lycidas. The sequence goes on from OZ010571.1 coordinate 129,652,918, forward strand.
TATATGTTGCAGTCTAAAGCCTACCTTCATTGCTCTGAAATCTCATGACATTACATCATTTTATGCAAGTAGGTATTTAAGTAATACATTTTAACTTGTTTATGCTTAATAAGTGAAGATACTGGGAGCTGCCTTAATTTTCCCCTGAGGTTTGGTAATGGTCCAGAAATTTTCTGTGAATAACTGCATGCTTGGAATTATTAGTTCTTTGTACTGTAACAAATCTCACCACAACATAAAAAAAAAAACTATTTATCTACACTATTTACATTCAAATTATTATCCTCATCTTCGTTGTTGTTATCACAACATTTTGACCATTGTGTCATCCAGCCTTCATAAGGTGTATTTCAATCTAGATAATCTACAGGGAATTCTGAACTGAACCCTTTGGGGTAGACTGTTCTTGTTCCACTGTCCATATGTAAGGATATCTCATCTAGTTCTTATTTTTAGTACTGCTCACTTATTACTCACCCAATTCCACTGAGTCCAAGTTTGCACTGCCTGGTACAATTACTATGTCGCTACATTCATAAACTGATATTTTAATATACTAGCCTAGTTTAATTGTGAGTCATTAGTGTCATGAATATCGATGCAGAAAGTAAAATCAGCAAACAGAATTCAAATTCCAGGCTAGTCTGTTACATTCAATTTCACACAAATATCATTTGGGAAAGTCAGGAATCCATCTCTTTCACCTCAGCTATAGGTTAAATAACAATAAACTGGATGCTCTATCTTTTACTGGTAACTAATCTAAAAGAAGGAAAATTCTGACTTTTGAAATCTGACAAAGGTAATTCTTCATTCTTTCCCAAGAATAAATGTCAATTCACAAATAATAAAGAGAAAGAAACTGGAAAGATATGATCACCCACGTCCTGAAGGGACATGACATTAAAAAATAATTAATGCTACATTTTTTTTAAAAACTGTTAATTAATATTTGATTTTAATTTTTATAATTGATAACAGATGTCATAGTAATTATTTACACTCTTCAGATTATGGTCCTTATCATGACATTTTGGCAGTTGTATGCTCTGGCCTTCTTCAGGTGTTATACATTGAAATTTTGAACTGAACCCTTTATTTAGTCCACAGGAGTAGAGTGTTCTAAAAAGTGGATTGATCCAAAAATTGACTTGACCCAAAGAGTTGTGAGTTCAATCTCTGTTCTCAGCAGAGAGAACAAATCAAGATGAATTAACTAAATCTGAGATGTCCAAAGGCATGGCATGTGGAATTTGTAACAATCTACTTACAGGATATGCTTTTTTTTTAGAAGATATTTAATTTTGGAAAATATATTAAATAATTTTAATATAAATTATTAAAATCTAAAAAAAAATTTAATATAAATTATTTAAATTAATGTAGTTGCATAAAGAGTAGCATTAGTATTTAAATTCCAATAAACATCATCTGAACAAGGCCAGAGCATACAACAGCTGAAATGTCATGAATGTAACGGTAAAGATGAGGACAACAGTTCAAATAGTATCAACTGGTATCACATAAATATTAAACATTTGTTTACTTTGTTCTCTAAAGCACATTTCAATAATAAATTGTGATAAGCCTGGAAGAATGGCAATCAGAAATGAATTCTCTGTAATAAGAATTTGCAAGTGGTTTAACAAAGGACAGAAAATGTGACACTGAAATCAAAATATTAGGAAACAGAAAAATTTCATTAGAAAGGAAAAAAAAACTGTGCTGATCTGTTAGATAATATCAGTCCTCTTATACGGCAGTGAATGTTGGACAATCTCGTTACAGATGAAGAAGAAACTTGAAACAACTGAAATGTGATTATACTGAAGGAGGCTGAGAATACCATCAACTAAACATGTAAGCAACAACAAAGTTTTAGGAAAACTTGAATCAAAAGGGGAAAAATTGAAATTTATAGAGTATTTAATTAGGAAAGATGGCTTTGAAAATTTGATACTTTCATGACATATTGAACAGAAGAGAGATCGAGAAAATTACCTTGTGTTTTTGGTTAGCAGAACAGATATTAAGAGAAAAAAGATTTTTCTAAGTGTCAAAATGGACAAGAAGTTGTGGAAAGACATGGTCACTCATATCCTGAAGAGACACAGCATATAGAACTTCTTTTCATAGTCACAGAACAAACTTAAAGCATTTTCATAAATAGTACAATTTCTTTTAAGAATAAAGAATGCAGATAAATTTAAAAAAAAAAAACATACTTCTACTTTAATGGGATGCATCCCCTTAGGATATGTGCAATAATTGCTGTATACAACTTTATGTCCTTTGTTTCTCTAAGGAACATTTATCTCCCTTTACCAACCTTCAGTCTCTCCTGTCATCCATTCAAATAAACTTGTTAGGTCAGTGATTCACTGATTCCTTCTGCCCCTCTTGGTATCATTATGTCTCATCATCATACTTCAACCTCCCTATCATTGCTCAGAAATCCATTGACAATCCCTTTTCAAATTGTTCAGTCCTGTATTGCTGTGCCCAGATCCCCAACCCTAATCCACACTATGCTATTTTGGAAAGTCAATTTTCATGAGAAGACACTTCCAGAAGGATGCCGTAGGAGATGATTTCTCTGTCTGCTCAGTGACAGTGGCCAGCAAACTGTAATCATTTTTGTTTGAGCTTAACAGGGACTGGTCTCAGTTCTCCATAAGTTGTGTTAAGAATTGCATGGGATCTCCAACTGATGATCTGGACCTAAGTAGATTTGTATATGTTCCATCTAGTTGTCTTTCAAGACGAGCAGATAATGTCCAAATATGTCTACTTTCACAGACCAAGACTTTATTTAATAGTGTTTAGTAAGCTTGGCTTTGGTCATGTGGTTGAAGGATAAAAGAACATGAGGACTAAACTTCCTATATAAGTAATAGATCAGAATACTACCTTACAAACTACAACTCTATAGAGCAGGGCTACACCATGACTTCTTCTTTTGTACACTTTAGAATTAAACACCTATATTAGCATTAACAAGTAGGTTTCAGAACCTCTTATGAAAGTGTTTAATTTTTGGTTGTATGTTTCATATTTCTAAATTCAGTGCCTGACACATCAAAACTGTGTAAATATAGGATCAATTAGTGTATCATTAGCTTGTATGTTCTTTCAATATTAAAGACTTTCTCAGCTCTTCCACAAGTTGTCTGAACTAATATTCTCATCCTTGTTGATTTTATCACAGTTTTAGCTGATGTGGCCTTCAGATGTCTATTCCATTCAGTTGAAGAAGGAGTTTCAGGAATTCAGGAAGGAGTTTCTCCTCTTGGTAGTTCTAGATTTGAGTGTGAAAGGTTCTTGCAAGTAAAATTATTTTCCTTTAATTAGACTGAAAAAAATAAATACTGGCAACACATAAAATGTTTTAAATATATTCCTTTAATACTGGTAATACTATCTTTTAAGCATTGTTGGATATTTTCCACCCTTCAAACCCTTTCCCACAGATGAAGCATTGCTAACTTCTCATAACTCTATCACTACATTAATGGCAGTTATTCAGACAAACTACATTCTTTTGTTCTACCAGACTACACCTTCACATATATGACCTGTCATGTCACATACACAGTTAACTATTCATATTTCACTTCATATTTCATTAGTAAGGTTCTTTTGTTTCTTCCACTGAACTATTGTATTGTGGAACGCTCTCTAGATAGGATACTTCCCCAATTACTACAATCTTAGCTTCTTCAAGTCTTTAACTATTATCTATCCTGTATATCCTCATAATCTGCTCTTACTATCTCTTCTATAGACTTAGAATAACCTCATTCCATAACTTTCTCTTTTGAATGGCTCTTGGGGCTTGTCTTTGGTGGAAAATAGTACAGAACCCTTTTTTTGGTCATCAGTTGTCCTTGCAATGCATTTTATTTTCTTATTTTTTTTTTTTTTTTACTAAGCAGAAAAAACTTGTAAAATATTATTTTGACCTCATTCTCAAGGAGACAATAAGCACATTTTTGTTTGAATGTCTGAAATGAGGTATTGTTACTATAAGATTTTGATTATTTTAAACTAAGTTTTTTGTTTTTGTTGCTTCTATTATAAATTTTCAGTCACTGTACTCACTTGCCTTTCTCAGGTGTCTGTCATGTTTGGTAATCTTCCAGGAATTTTGAGTGTAACCCTTAATTTGAAACTTTCACAGTGAGATGTGACAGGTAAAAAAAGAATAATATACCCATGTGGATCAAATAAGTGTTCCATTCAATATTATTGTAAATTTACCAGATGCAAAATGTACCTTAAGAAGCCTGGAAGGTACAGTGGCTAAGATGTGTTAAAGCCAACAAAAGCAAGGAAACTAGTTTCAAAGAATTAATATATAATAGTATTTGTTTTTCTACATATATATGTTAGGCTATACCTAACTGTTGTATCATCTCAAAGAATTTTGATGTTCTTCATATTCTCTATTAAAATAGTGTATGGACATATATTTCACTAAAGTTCAGATATTTGTGAGCTATCTTCTTCATATTGCTGGTAATATATTTTCTGTCTTTATATTCTGATCTGTATTGTGTAGAAGTAAAGAGAAATAGATGCCAAAAATGAACCCTTTGAAAATGGCTAATTAGTTGAAGCACTCTCTTATTTACATTATTCAGATAGTTTATTGCCATAATCACATTGTTCACTCCTGCCTTCTTCAGGTGATTAGAATTTCATGTCAAACAACTTGTTAAAGTTATCGAAGCCTATTACAAAAATGGACATTCAAACAGAAAAGCATTTGGCACACATCGCACTTATTTGGTCAACATAACTGACCAACTGAAAGTGCAATTGGAAAAGATGTAATGTTGTTCTGGAGAGGTTCAGTTCCTGTACACGATGACAAATAGAGGTGTCTGGTTTTTCAGCCACATTCTCATGCACTACAGCAAAGTTTTCAGCTGAACGGAATAAACCAGCATGCAATAGTGTTTTCACATCTACCTCTGACCCAGTTTGTTTGAATTTATGAACATTTTTTCCAATTGCACTCTTGAAACTTTAACACAATTTTCATTGTTAATCTTTCCATGGTTGAAATTGCCAAAGACTAGTTGTTAATTCTGAAAGAAGTAAAAAATCATTAGGCCCTTAAACTTAATTTACATTTAAAATGGTTCAAGTTATTGGAACACCATATATATATATATATATATATATAAAGTGAAACCTAGGTAGGTTTGTCTGGCTCACTAGGTGTATATATGTATATATATATATATATATAGTTTTATGGTATGCTATATTTATAGAAAAGAACAATAAGAATGATGATGGTATTTTATTAACACCAGCTTCCTCCAATAAAAGGAAAATAGATTCAAAAGATGACTTCTTTGTGCTGTGTTCTTTCAGGACATTGGTGACCATAGCTCTCCACAAGTTCCTTTCCCTTGTAGATTTTTGATAAGTTTCCTCTGTCCCTCTTACTGTCAAAGTCTGCTTTCATCATTATGAGCCTTAAAAATTTAAATTCTCTTTTTGATATTAAGTATAAGTATCCTTTTTGTTTCCATTTTCTCTAAAACTTCATTTTTCCTCACATGTTCAGGTCATGGTATTCTCAACAGCCTTCTATAGAAGTATATTTGCAGAAATATATCTTTATATAATCTTGATATTAAATGAAGATTTTCATACAAAAATTAAGTAGTCATATAGGGCACTGCAAAGAGAATATACCACAGGCCATAACTAAAAAAAAAATTGCAAATACCTTTTTAATTTCAGATAACACTATGACAACTTTACACAAATCCCACTTGATCTTGAACTACAATAAGGTTCTAAAAAACAAAAGAAAAGATGTGGATTCATCCATGTTATTAGCTTTTTCATTTTTTTTTTTTTATGTCCTCCTTTCCTCTTTTCTTTGTACACTTTTTGACTTGTATGAAGTTTAGCTGTTTGGTAGGCTTTTATTTTTTCTTTCTTTGACTCAATTGTATTATCACACACAGATGTCAGTGGGGGCAGCTGGTCTTTTGCTTCTGGTTTTCCCTGGATGGACTCTAAATAGTGCCTTGTGTAAAGAGAAAAACCTTTTTAGAATAAAACTCTCTATGAATACTTTTTTGTGAGAGTTAGTGCTTTGATCAAACTCTTCCTGCTTGACCTTAATAATCAGTAATATTTATTTGATGCAATATCTGGAAATGGCAAAGAAACACTTCCTATAGATCTAATTCCAGGTCAACCAGGCCACCAACATATTAATGTGTTGATTCCACTGTAAATCATACAAAGCCATGATCTGTGACATAACACAGCACAACAAGTTTAAAATCATATCAGTAGTATCTGTGTTGAAACTATCTGTTATGATATACATTTTTAGATTAGTTGAAATGTTTCTTTGTCCATAGAAAAAGTTTGAAAAACCAATGGTCATCTCAGTGCTCAATTTGATCATGACAGAATGTGACAATAGTGATGGCCTCTCTGTATGCAGGAGTCAATTGTGATTTCCAAAACTATTCTGTAGCCTGTAACCATGTTCTGCAAGGTATTTCATGAACATTTTATAAACTTGTTGTCATTTATCTAATTCAGGACATCCATATACTTTAAAGACAAAATATAACCTTGCTTTATATATATGAATCTCTTCATGGCCGAGTGGTAAAAAGCAGACCTAATCAGACAGTGGTTCTTCCTGCAAAGGTTTATGCAAGTTCAAATCATGCTGGAGGGCATATTTTATTTATTAAGTTTTCTTGAGTATGCAGGCCAGTTAGTGAAATAGATACTGTAAATACTGGTATCCACTAAAAATAACATTTGAAGTAATACACACACACACACACACATATATATATATATATATATATATATATATATATGTATAACAGAGTGAGGGAAAAATAGTCTGCACATGGAAAACAACTGTTTGGTGGCTGTCTATTAGATTTCTATTACCCATGCTGTTTATATCTACAAAGACTCTATACCCACTATTGAGCACTCTTTCTCTGGAAATATAGCAAATTTTAAACCATATCCATCTATCAAAAGAAAGATCAACAGACAAACTGGAGATGCTAAAATCAAGCAAGTATATAAATTTAAATATCTAAGATTTCTTTTAACAGAGGGTGGAAAATGCAATGCCGAAATTCTAAGACACAATAGAATATGGAAAGATGCCTTCCAAAAGCTAAATCAAAGTATAAAGAAACAAAAAAAGGAATACTGAACTATGATATAATATCAGTCCTCCTATATAGCAGTGAATGTTAGATGGATGGCAAAGATGAGACAATGGAAATATGGTTCTATTGAAGAATGGTGAGAATACCATAGACTGAGCATGTGATCAACAAGAGTTTTAGAGAAAATGGAAACAAAAAGAACACTTACACTGCTTAGAAAATTTAATATTAACAGAGTATATTGAACGTAAGGAGGATAGAGGAAATCAGTGCATAACCCAACTAACAAGCTTGTATAATTGGTTGATAGAACAAGTATTTGAAGTGATAGCAAAAACTAAGAACTACAGAGGACAGGAAAGTGTGGAGAGCTATGATCACACACGTCATGAAGAGAAATATCAAATAGAAGAAGTGTGTAGCTATGAGCACTTTCACGGTTGAGAAAACAGAGAAAGAAAATCACTAAACTTTACACTCAATTACTTGTCTCACATTTCATGTGTTAAGAAAACCCAGAAAGATAACACATCTTGATTTTGAGACCACCTGAGTCTATCACACATCATTACACCCCACAGATGCTCCAAGGCTCATTATTCAAGACCCACTGCAGTAAATACCTCACAATAACCATATGGTATTCTAGCTTCTGGATATTAATTATTACTCTAATCATATTTGTGTAAACAAACTTTATTGGAGAGGAAAAACATGGCCTATTTGAATTCACTATTAAATGTGATTTTTTTTAAAATGCACTTTTTGACTGATTTTTGCATATCACAGATTTCTTTTCTAATAGACTAATGTCCTAAATGAAGCTGTCTTCTAGCTTTTATAACAAACTGAATTATGATATCTATATCTATCTATCTATCTATCTATCTATCTATCTATATATATATATATATATATATATATATATATATATATAGTGAAAGAGAAATCAGGGGTTAAATATAGATCAGTGTGCTAAACTAATGAAAAACAAACACAGAAATTAAAAGTAGCAAAATTTTTAAATATGTCTAATGCACACACACAGATACAGAATATCATCCAAATCCTATATAGGCAAACTAAATTATGATACATATACATACATGTATTATATGCAGGACAAGACAGATGCACATGAGGTTTGCATAAACAATGAAAAAACAACAACACAAAAATTCAAAATTTAAAATTGTTCATATTCCATTCTCCTGTGACACTTTACTAAAAGCAAAACATGTTAGATCTATAAACATTTCTTATTTGTTCCTTATCATATATATATATATATATATAAAGAAAGAACAGTAAGTTTCTTTTGAAACATGGTTAGAACTGTGTAGCAGAAAAACATATTTTAAATCAATTTATTTATATATATATATATATATATATATATATATGTATATATAGTGGATATAGGAATCAAACATTGCAGTGTAACCATTAGTTTCATGGCTCAAGTTATCTTCAGAACATTTGTCTATTTCTTTTGAAAGATCTATATATATATATATATATATAGGCCAAGAAACAGATAAATGAAATATACAAATAAATAATAAATTTGATTTATAGTGTTGCCAGCAAATTCTTGTGGTAGGGAAAATAATGAAATAATAATCATGGTTGTATTTTTGCACTCACTGAAATTGGACTTGCTGTATATTGGCTTTTCTTATCACTGTTCACACACACACACACACACATATATATATATATATATATATATATATATATATATATATATAATCAATATGTATGGATTGGTATATTTGTTTTATGCTAACTAATCATTATCATGATCTACAATTTTCAAGAGAATTAGCTTTCAACCAAGAAAATGTTAATCAAAGGTCTCTTTTGGTATTTAACATTTTTCTAGGCATTAGATTTATCTGTGATTATCGAAATCCAATCAGCTGAGTGCATATCATCAAGGCACATGTTCCTAATCAGATCAGCTAATAATCATGGTTTACCAAAGTCAACAATTCCTCGAAACAAACACATTTTTTTTCTGTTTTGGAGCCAGTACATTATAGTAAAATAATTCTTGTTTGAAACACTCAGAAAAAAAAAGCCTGTGGTTTCTCTTAAAATTTCTGTCAGAGTTTGGCAAATAGCATAATTTATGAAACATTAAACATAAATGGTTCCACTCTAAATAATGAATAAATGCTGTCTGACTTCATATTTTAATTCTTTATCTTTTTCTATTTTTTCTTCTTTTAATTCTTTGTTTGCTTCTCTTGGGTTATTTTGTAATGGACCCCTCTCCTTCAAGGAGCTCCCAAACCAGAATAAATACAATGTACTTGAAAGGAAATGAAAGGAAGGGTGCTGAAATACGTTTACCATTTTTAATAAATGTAACAATATAAAACAATAATATAACATGATATAAACATGGTACTTACAATAGATGAGGTTTGAACCAGATTAATACCTATATGTTAAGGTGAGGTGAGTTGAGGTCATCAAATACGATCTAAGAATATCTTTATTTTCTATGGTGTGAGTCTGAAAGGTTGGTTGCACCACATGTTGCTCTAATCTCTTCTCATGACCTGTGGGAAGGGCACTTAATTCATCTCAGTTGTCCCTACTATTCCAAGGGCATTAGCTCATCTTGGTTAGCTGCTTGCTAGTTGAGGGTTCTATCTAAAATCCTACACTTAGGGTTCTATTTTTGTCCTCTTACATTTCTTCAAAACTGATATGACCTGGAAAGGGATATATTTGAACAAAGTAACTAAGTGGTTTTGGCTACTATAACCAAGTAGAATACGATAGCAGTAATTGACTGATATGCATTATAGTCACAGGTAAGAAGTGTAGACCAATGGCATAGTCCAATGGGCGTCATTATAGACTTAGCTCTCAGACTAAGGCTCTTTACCTGTCTGTCAGTATTTATGATGGATACCAGCCAATCATATTCCAGTGAGGGGTAACACAGGTGTATGCATATTCCATTATATCAAAAACTTTTCAGTTTTTCCTTTAAATTTATGGATTTTTTTTCCTTTTTTCTTTAAATTTGTTGCAGAGCAAATCAATGATGACCACAATTCTAACATAAATAAATTTACCTAAGTTCCCAATGCTTTTCACATCCTAGGTAAGACGATAAACTACATTCAATAGCAAGGCTTCTGATCAGAAGGTTTTGAGGAGTGTGGAACCATCTCTTAATTTCTGGTGTTCTCAGGTCCCCCTGACCCGGGGTGGTAGCACCTGTTAGGGTCCAAGCTATGGGCAAATAGTTAACCCTGAAACTGGGGTAAAAACATATGAAATTGTAAAACTAGTTTTTAATACCAGAGATACTTTGTAAAAAAATATTACCAGCAATAAATTTTTTAAGAAAAATCTATTTTGAAAAAATATTACCAGCTATACATTTTTGAAGGAAGAAATATTACAGGCAATGCTCTTTTGAATAAAATTGTTACCAGCAATATATTTTTGAAAAAAAAATATTACCAACAACACATTTTTGAAGAAAAATATTACCAGAAATAGATTTTTGACAAAACAAAATATTACCAGCGAAAAAAAAAAAAAAAAAAAAAAAAAAATTGACAGCATTAAATAACCCATTATGGTTGATATGCCATAAAACAAAACAAACCAGACCAAACCAATGCTTTTCATTTTCATAAATCATTGATTGATTGTTTATCACATTTAAATATTAGTGTAAGAGAAAATGAGACTGATTTAATATAAAATGGCATTTTAACAAATCACATTTGGGTGTTACTTGTACCATATATAAAATTACAATAAAACATTATGTGTAAGTTATTCCAGGTTTGTCATCCAGGAGTCAGAGATTTAAAACTTAACAAGAACAATCATTTATTTCCAGCTGATATATTGACAGAAGATGAGTATGTCAAAAGATGAACACTGGGAAAATGTCAAATAGTTTGTGCATGACTCTTTGAAAATACATCAGCTGACAAGAATTATTAATATGTAAGTAACTCTTTGTCTAGCAAAACTCAGAAAACACTTTCTTTCAAATAGGAAATAGCAGAAAGTGGTGAAATATTGTAGAGGTGCTCATGGCCTAATGGTTAATGAAACAGAAATGGAATTAGTAAACCAAGTTCAAATTCGAGCTGAGGCATTTTGGGATCACTATATAAGATTTGAAAAAGCATGTATGAATTTATTCTTCCCTTTAGCTAAATGTAAATGGCATGAAAGACTATACTTTCTAACCTTTCTCAAGGAATGGATAAATAATAGAGTAGACTGAACTCTCTGGAAATGTTCACAGTGTAGCAGTTATGGGTACAGAAAGAGGGATTGGCATGCTGAGTGTGTTGCATTCACCTTTACGCAAATAAAAAAGGTATGAATCCATCTTTTCTCTATGTGTTAAATAGCAGGGCAGACTGGGATCTTTAACTAGAAACCAGTTTAGAAGAATTCAGAACCAGTTGGGCTGTGGGGTTGGCAAATCCATCTAATGAAAAACCTTACTTCCTACGGAAACCACAGAAGAAACACTTTTCATAGTGCAGCTTTCACAGAGAATCTACAGGGTAATTTGATTGATTGATTGGTCTTTGTAACCATGGTTGGCAGCCAGTCTTGGACACAAACAATTTTCCTTTCATACCAGAAGTGAATGAAGCCTTCTGAAGTAGATCATTTACACCTCTCCAAACAAATTAGATCAGAGATTACTCTGTGGTACCATAGGACCCAGTGCTACTTGATGAATATTACTTGAAGAGCAAAGCAGTTCAACCAAGTGAGTCCCATTGTCCTAAGAAACACTAAGAAGTGCAATTACATAGCCAATCACTTCAACAGTCTAGGAGTTCATATGTAGAAATGGATTAGAATTGAAACAGATTAAATATTTTTTCAGACCCATAAGGAAATGAAAAAAATTTAAAACCAAATTCTGTGTTTCAAACCTTCTGATAATAAAAACTGTTTTCTTTATTCTTATAACCACATTAGTGAAAAATCATCTTTCACCACTTCCATCTCTTTTTTTCATCACAGCCTTAAGGTGACGAATTGCATACCCACTCTAATTTTGTATATAGATATACAAGTGTCAGTGTTGTGTTCAAGGATTTCTTTTATGCAAGATAATGTTAAATAATGTGTGTGTGTGTGTGTGTATTACTATACATAAAAGTACATGCACATTTGCATATAAACAGCATAATGCATGACACATACACACACACACACACATATATATATATATATATATATATATATATATATATACATAGACTACAGTTCAAATGTTTGAGGTTATGTCTGATAATTTTTCAAATTGGTCAAAAAAGTAGTTGTTTTGTACTTTAAATAAGAGAATTTTATTATACATGTTTAAAATAAAATGAGACATAATTTTCTATTAAAAATTTTATTATGATAAAAAAACAATTTATGATTAAATTTTTCTCCCATCAAAATATAGTAAAACTTTGAAAAGTAGTCTTACACATATATTTATAACTTATTTAAAATGTCATCTTCACACAATTTAATATTTTCATTTAAGGAATTATTTCTATAAATGTTATAAAGGATAAACGATTCCCTTTGCTGGAAATTCACTGAAGATTTGTTTCGAATGAATTCAATGTACAAATTTTATCAAAGGAAACTGTGAGTTAAATCTCTACAAACACTTTATTTGATTTCGATTAAGAAAGAAGATTGCTAAATTTTGAGGTTTCTTTTGTCTTTTCCAGCCAGAGATGTTCTTGTCAATTCAAATGTAATTTCTATTTTCTTGGAATTATTTTTCAAAGTCTGAAAGAAAACTTCCACTTTCCTGTATTCTTTATAGTTTCAGCTGTTTATCCTTCTATTATCAATTCATGTTACTGACTGTTTTTCTTTCTGCCATTATAAAAGAAATCTTTCATCGAACCCTATAAACTAGCACGATAAATTTGCAAAGATGACAAGAACCACCTAACTTTGTAACATTTCCAAAAGCAGCAAAGAACAAAAGAAGAAAATAATGATATATTCAAGCTATTAGGTTGGTGCAAAAATAATGACGTAATAATGTCGTTTTTTGACGTTAAAAAATACGTCAAAAAATGACATTATTACGTCATTATTTTTGCACCAACCTAATATTAGCTATTCACATGATCAAATATAAAATGAATGGGAAAAAAAATTCTGTCAGTATTAGAAAGAGCTATAACATATAGTGGTCTTGAAGTCTAATTTTCTAGAAAACTGTTTTAAGAAAAAGATTTTATAAATTCCAGCTGATAGCAACATTGTTTGGTCTATGAATTCCAAATGTTTCTTGCATAGAATTTTACCACATAATTTTAATAATTTTACCAAAATTCATTTTACCATTACCATTATATTTATAAAATATGAAAAGTTAAATTAGAAAATGAAAAAAAAAAATCATATGTAACATATTTCAACCTTCAAAGGGACTTCATCAGTCTAAAATAATGTTCTTGAACTGAACTTGATTAAAATAATATTCAAGTTACGTCAAATTAATTTATAAAATATACAATTTTTTATCCTCTTTTGATTGGTAAAAAACTTGTTTGATATTTCACCTGTTTCAGATTCCTTTGAAAAATACTTTGTGTTTATCATAAAAACCAATTTAAGTAGAATTTGACTGTTTCACTCTAGTTATGTTCCAATATAAATGAGGAATTAAATGAAAAAGTTCTTGGTCCAAACATATTCCCAAAATCTGAGCAAAAATCAATATTCTTTTCTTTTTTTCTGAATCACTTCTTGGTTTGGTTTAAATTTGTCAACAGACACTGATTAACACACATTCTTTGAATAAATCGCTAAGGAATATTAGATCAGAGAAACTTATATTCTATCAAGTTTAAAAGTGGTAAGTGTCTCTTTCCTTCGAAAAATCATCATCTCATTTTTATCTGCACATGAACATCACTGAGGACAAGAAATTCAGAACTGTCTTACCCTCCATTTCTTTAAATTTTGCATATATATATATATATATATATATATATATATATATATATATATATATAACGTGTGTGTAATTTTATTAAAAATCAATAAAAATTCTTTAATTAGATTTTCTTTTCTTTTTCAATATTTCTATTATTTTTCTGATTTTCAGTCCATATTTGTAAATATATCTTCCTGCATGTAAGCGCTTTCTCTCTCTCTCTCTCTCTCTCTCTCTCTCTCTATGAAATGGGCAAAGTCCGACAATTATTTTAAGACATTTTTATGTTTATACATTCTTTTTATAGATACAAATATTTAAGTAAATGCTCTGTTTATGTCATGATAAACAATATTAAACAACATTTACCGGAGAACGAATATTTTCTGTGAAAATTTCTCGGACATCCAGGCCAGTAAATGTTGTTTAATACTGTTTATTATAAACAGAGCATTTACTTAAATATTTGTATTTATAAAAAGAATGTATAAACATAAAAATGTCTTAAAATAATTGTCGGACTTTGTCCATTTCATAAGGTGTGACGTCATTTGTTTACATTTAATATGCCATGAGCAGATATGAATGTATATGAGAGATTCATAGAAGATTGAAGTTCAAATACACTAAATTCGACCTTGCTAACCGAACACTCTTCTGTGGCCAAATCAGTTAAGGTATGTCAAGCTAAATGACGGTTTCGTATAGGATACATGTTTGAATCCTGTCGGAGAATGAATATTTTCTGTGAAAATTTCTTGGACATTCAGGCCGGTAAATGTTGTTTAATACTGTTTATTATAAACAGAACCTTTACTTAAATATTTGTATCTATAAAAAGAATGTATAAACATAAAAATGTCTTAAAATATATATACATACACACACACACACACACACACACACACACACACATATATATGTGAGAGAGTGTGAGTCTAACAGGAAATAGCGCTTGGAGAATCTGATACTCACAGGACAGATTGAAGGCAAGAGAGACAGAGTTGAACAATGTCTGACATACTTAGTGAACTTAAGCAAATGGATGGCAGAACAGGGTTTATGAGAAATACCAAAAGGACAAAAGTTATTCAGAGCTACAAAGGACAGGTTGAGTGGAACCATGATTACCCAAATCCTGAGGGGACACTCTGCATATAAAGAAGAAGAGTGAAAGAGAAACATATTGCCTTGGTTTAACTTTAAAATTTAAGAATTCAGAGATTTTCTTGGCTGTTGCAGTGCTTTCAATGGACTTTTAACCAAACATGGGATAGGCAGTTTTTTTTAAATTGTAAAAAAAAAAATGTTTGATAACAAACATGTGTTTCAGTTTTACAGAATTATCTCTTTTCTTTTGCTGCTTGCTCTGATATTTGCTTCAAATAGGAATATTGCCTGGATGACCTCCATTTCTCTGGCCTCTGTATTCAATCATGGTAGGGAATACCTCAAGATATGTGTCTTTCTAAAGGATTCCTCCTATTTCTTATAATGTCACTCTTTTCTGTCAGCCAGATAGCAGTTTTCTAATCAGGAGAATCTTTGGAAGAATTTTGTGTTCCATCCTCGGGACAAAGCCTATCCAGCAGAGACAATCCTTGCAGCAGCATTGGCTTAGTGATTATGGCACTCATTAGGATTTAAAGAATTATTCTTGATTTGCCAATTGTAAGTTGTGGTCAACTAGATTCTCAAATAAGTGTAAAAGAACATATGGTGAAAACAAAGTGGCAAGGATCATAGGGGTAGTATTACATGACTGTTGTTTAGCATCAAACATAAATTATCTTCCCATAAGTACATTAAATATGACATCATGAATCTAGCAGTAAACATTTCAGTAGATGTATTATATATAAAACATCAAATCTCCCATCATCATCATCATTATTAGTTCCATGATTGTGTGTGGTTGTGGAGTCATTGCACAGCGAAGCAGATCCCTATGTCTGAGACTCTGCGACAATCTTCCAGTCCACCCCATATAACAATAAACTCTGATCAGGAGATTGAAGATTTTGAGGAGCATAGAACCATCTCTTAATTGCTGTTGTTCCCAGGTCCATCCTGACCTGGAGTGGTAGCACCTGTTGGGGTCTCAGCTCTGGGCAAATAGTGTATCCCTAAACAAAGCACTATGAAGGTATAAAAATACAAGCAATACATTTTTATGTAAAAACAATTTACCAAAAATACCTATTTATAGTAAAAATCACCAATGCCTATTTATCTGTAACTGAAGATATACAATTGTGCTGAAAATATTTAGATTTTGGCATTAAATAATCCATAGAGGTTGATATGCTGCTAAACAAAATCAACCAACATCCATTCCACCCAATGACTGTCAACCCATTTTTCCTGTTCTCCCTATGGTGATACCTTGTAGGATGACAGTAGGAAGATTGTTGGCTCTTATATGATGTAACCATAGCATTCCAGTTGTCTTCTTGATGGTGGTTGTGAGGTTTTCCAATAGGCCTTTTTTCTTGTTTGATAGTTTTATACCATCATTTGAGCTGTAGTGTACATAGGAGTTCCCTAGAATGGTCCTGTAGCATCTCATTTCATAAGCTTGAATTTTTCACTGTTATTCTGTTCATATACTTATTAGAAACAAATAATCTTGAAATTACTTTTCCATTTAGTCAGGTGAAAATCTACAGCAGTGTGGAATTTTGTTTTTAGATAATATAAAAAGAAAAAAGTTTTCATGTTTATAAATCTGGTAAGATAACACTTCAAAGTTTCTAAATATCTTATTAAAATTGTAGTAGAGTGTCAGATTTTGTTTTATTCACATTTAATTGGTTAGTAATTTGCTTTAGAAGCTCACTCTCAAATAAAAGTTTGAGTGCTGCTAATTATTTGCAACCTTGTGAAAAGGTTACAGTCTCCAGCTGAGTTCTTCATTATAAGCATGAAAGAGAATTTAGATTTTGCAAATTTACCTTAGGTTAAAAAGGAAAATCTACATGGACAAAAAATAATTGATTTCCAATTTTAAAAAGCTCTGGGGCATCATTAGGAAAGTATCAAGGTTTAAACTGTATTCATTGTGAAATGATTAAAAATATTTTCCTACTTCATTTCTCCTTCTTAAAAAAACAACCCTAAAAAAAAAAAAAAAATTATTGTTGTGTTCTTTGTGTATTGTTGTTCTTAGTTGTAAAATTCTTCTAATTAGAGAAAACTTCTCAAGTAATATGGGCTCTTTGTCATTGTTTGAATGCACTTTATCCCCCACAAATATTTTGATTATTATTTAAGAAAATGCAACTTTCTTTAACACTTCCAAAAATGACTTTTCCTGGTTTTAGATGTTGAACAAAAAATTTAATATTTTCAGGAAATTTTCAGATAAATTCAGCAAAGTAATTAGCTGTGCTTATTAAAAAAGGCACTGAGATATTTCCCTGAAAGGAAACTTAAATACAATTTAAATAAATTAGCACAGAAATAATGACTTATATTAGAAGTTTTCATTTCTCTTTGGCTCATTTCTCTTTCTCTCTTCTTTGGCTCATTTCTCTTTCTCTCTTCTTTGGCTCATTTCTCTTTCTCTCTTCTTTGGCTCATTTCTCTTTCTCTCTTCTTTGGCTCATTTCTCTTTCTCTCTTCTTTGGCTCATTTCTCTTTCTCTCTTCTTTGGCTCATTTCTCTTTCTCTCTTCTTTGGCTCATTTCTCTTTCTCTCTTCTTTGGCTCATTTCTCTTTCTCTCTTCTTTGGCTCATTTCTCTTTCTCTCTTCTTTGGCTCATTTCTCTTTCTCTTTCCCTAATTTTTTTATTTTCCTTCTCTATTCGGTACTGTTTGGAGAAGGGATCAAGTTATTTCAGGTTTCCCTGTCTCGAGTTTTTGTACCATTAAACTGCAATGATTTATTCTGTTTCTTTTTACCATTTCCTAATTATTGTTGACAATTACTTGAGGGCTTTCAATATGTTTCTTGGGCTTCCTTTAGTCAAGAAATGACAATGGCTTTGTTTTGTAACTTTCAGTTCTCACTCATCAGTGTTTATTTATGTTTAATGGATTTACCTGAATTATTAATTCTACTGTAGTAACAATTTCTTATGGTCTTAAATACATTTCCATAAGTTACATTAGCATAATATTTTTTAACTGATGGATAAACCTTGGACACAAATTTAAGGAATACGGTAAAAAAGTTTTTGACTTTATTTATAAATGCTCTGTCACAATTAAAATATTGAACTCAAGCAGCCCAGAAAGTAATGATACATATAGTGTTACATAATAGTAATATTACATGTTTCCCTATAAGGAAACATTCAATATTCCTTGACTAAGCAGCCAGTGCTACCTCTGGTTGAAATTTATTAAATCTGTTTATTAAAGCACTTTTTCAGGAAAATAAGTTTATCAAATCCACTGTTATTAATCTTTCCAGTATTGATCAGGGGGGATATTTTCTTAACCTTTTCTGTATTTAGTCTGCAAATGCGCATTTAACAAAATTTGTTAAACTGAATCAATATGTAGTGACTTTTCATTTATAATATTTTTTCTCATTGATCAATTGATTTTGATGCATTAGAATTGAAAGTATGAAGGAATGTTTTAACCTTTTGTTTGATTTCAGTGAGTGTCAAGAATCAGTCTATTTTGTTAAAATCCTAAAATAATTTTGTACCTCAATTTTAAATATGATGCATTAGTTATTTTTTTTTTAATGTAATTGATGTTATGTGAAAGTTATATTATTTTTGAATTGAAATATGTCAATATTAGTTCTGAGAATTTAAATAAATTTTAGATTCTATGTTCCAAAATTATAATTGATATTGCTAATTATTTCTTTGTTTTTCTTTTTAGCTTAATATGAAGAACTTCTAAAATCTCTCATAAATTTTAAAATTTGTTTTATTATTATTGCATTATCAACAAGAAGTTTTCATTATAAATTTTGTTTCTATATCATGTGATCATGTGTGGCCACATTAGATTTTTGTCAAACATATGTTAAAATGTTGAGAATGAGTTGAGGTTATATATCCTATATAAGGCTTTTATAATAATTATTCTTAAGGATAAAATCTCCAATAAGGCAAATGGATTTGTAAACAGAATTAGTATTATATAGAGGATTTTATTTTACTATTTGACTAAGTTAAAGTTTTTAACATTCTATAACAGATAATGAATCATAATCATTTATTACTATCTATATGCTTTATGTACAGATGGAATATATTTTATATCTATTTTATCTTGTTTATAGTTTGAGTGCATGTGATTATGCATGCTGAACTCTTACGTAACATCAGTCTTCCTATATGGCATGCAACAGAAATGTGGTTCTACAGAAGGATGTTGAGAATGCCACAAACTGAACATATGAACAATGACAACATTTTAAGGAAAAGAGAAAACAAAAATGATACATATATAGAATTAGAAAGAGAAAATTGAAGTTTCTTGGGCACATAATGAGGAAAAAGGACTTGGAGAATTTGACATTCACAGGATCTATTGAAGGCAAGACAGATGGAGGAAAGTAACAAATAGCCCTCCTACAAGTTTGTGTAAATGGTTGGCAAAACAGGGACTGGAAGAAATAGCAAAAAACTAAACATTACCCAAAGCCACAAAAGACAGAAAATTGTGCAAAGACATTATAGACCACACCCTAAAGAGACTCCACATATAGAAGAAGCAGCATCAGACTGCAATAAATCAAAGTCAACAAATAATGTAACAAATACCAATTAATGGTATTGTTATTCCTCTTATTTTCACCACTATTTAAATGCATAATAATTTTCCTTAATATAAAAGAACTTAATGTTACTGAATTTACTGAGCAAGTGTCTGCAATAGGGATTGGCTAACCACCCTAGTAGATGGGTATCCTCGAATATGAGTGGCCAGCTAATATATATATATATGTTGAATTTACTTTATACAAATGTACATTTATATCCATTATAAAGCATAGAATAAAAATAAAAACAAAATATTTTTGTAAAAGAACAATATTAGATGACTTATTATTACTGTTTTAAATATTTTATGAGAATTCAAGTAAAACTAATTTGTTGCAAGCAAAATACTAATTTGATATGCATTATATTACCATTATGACTGATACTTTCTCACTGAATTTTTGACACAAAGTATTGTTATTATTAGACAACTAATTACCACCTCTGAAAAATTCACATATTTAAATTTCTTCCAGATGATTTTTAAATAGTTGAAATGAATGACAGATGATGCTTTTTTAAAGATTGCAAAAAAAATGTTAAAATACAAATTTAATTTTTCCTGAATTTTTGAAATACTTTAAATTTTTTTTTTTTTTTTTTTTTGATTAGGACAGGAATAATTTAAGTTTGTTCAAAAAAAATCTTATTCACATTGTTGTCTTCTGAAATTAAAATGTAATAAAAATTCAAACAATGTTAAATTTAGTTTTTTATTAGTTTAAATTAGTTAAAGCAACAGCATTATTAGAAAAAAAAAATTTTGACTTGTAGAAATAATTACGAACATTAAAATCTTTGAAACAAATCTAAAAAAAAAGACCAAAAAAGAAACAAAATTTTTATTTCTGGATTAATTTACCTAAATTTTTTTGTAGTATTATAGTGTCATATTGATATATTGCTTACCTGCATAACTCTAGGTTGAAGGTTCAAATCAGTGTTAACTCAATTTTAAATATATCTTTGGTTTAGCATGACAGACTCAAATGACAAACAAGCAAAAATGACAATGACTTTTATATAACCTTCTTTTATGTGGCAGGATGTGGAGATCATGGCTTTTTACAAATTCCTGTCTTTTGTTACTCTAAGTTACTTTTGATTATTTCTTCGTCTACTTTGATATTTTGTGTCCCTTCATGATGTGGACAATCGTGGTTATCCACAACTTTCTGTCTTCTGTTGCTTTAAGTAACTTTTGACTCTTTATCATCCCTCTTTGTGCCTTTTCTGCCACCTATTTACTCAAATTTGTTGGTTAATTACTGTTGTGTGTTAGCTTCTACAGGCATTTTTTTCTCGTTGCGTTCCAGAAATTTCAATTCATTTTGATTGTTAGTATACCTTTTCTTTCCTTGTAATTCCCAGTTACCTTTAAAATTCCTTATTGCTCACATTTTGTTCATTATACTGTCAGCATTCATTGATAGAGTTGCATTTCTGGTGCTTCAAGTCTTTTCTTCATCTGTGAATAAATTGTCCAGTATTCACTACCACATAGGGGAATAGATATTACAAAGCAATTTAATCCACTTTTCTTTGTTTCTAGCGACCTTTTTCTATCTCTTTGCCTAGTTTCAGGAAGTCACTTTTTACTAGAATGATTAAGACTTACCTTTTTTTGCTTATTATTTCCTCTATTATTCAAAATAGAGATTTCTCAGTAAATCCAGTATTCATTCTTATATTATTATAACATAGTAGGATCCAAGAGAAAGCAGAAAATAATTAGTACTGGATAGAAATCTGTGATTCAATACATCTGTAAAATTATATTAGTTAACAGATGAATTTTGCTATGAATTATCACTCCCAGTTATTAGATACTAAATATGATATCATTTATGTTCTCTTGTGGAAGAAAACTCATTCTCTACCCAACAACCTCCCCACCCCATAAAAACAGCATTGCAAGTCTATTGTTACTCTATCAGTATTTCCATAACAAATATTCAGATAAGCTCCATTCAATTTAAACATTTACTGCTTAAACATGACATGGTACTTTACAGATTTGATGCATCTCCAGTTCTTCTTTGTCCCCAATGTAAGGAGAAAGTTACATTTAGACAGCTTTTTCTCTCAGTAACTGTTTCTTTGTAGAACATATTGTTGCATGGATGCTTTCCTGAAGCCTATAATATTAACCACTTCAGGTAAATCAGTTGTTATCTACTCTCCTTATTTTCATCTTCACTTCCTACCATCTTCTCTTTCATTCATATCATATAACCTTTAATTTCAGTGGCTATCTAGTCTTGTATTAGAGGAACTATAATAATATGCGTGTTTACTCAGTATTATTATACACTAATTATTAGTTGTATCAGGCTATAAATTCTAGACATGTTAGATATAAAATATTTCAAACCAAAGTAGTGAATGATGAGAAGATAGGTTTAAAACTTGACAAAGAAATTTTGTTTGAGTAGATTTGTTGGCACAAAGGGAGGTGTTTCACAAAAGTGTGCAAGAACTTCAAAGTATGAAAGATAAGTTTATTGCATGATAGCCATAGAGATATTTACCCTGTTTACATTCAATGTCTTTGTTCTTTTGGCTGTTGTAATCCCTGGCCTTCTTCAGGTGCCTGGTAATCTTGGTAAGCTACAGGGAATTTCAAACTAAATCCTTTGTTTAATCTGCATATTTAGAGTGTTCTTGCCTAACATGGATAATTTACTTATATCTAGGGATATCTTGCCGTCTTATTTAGTACTGATCAGTTATTATTAAATCTGTTTCTACTGAATCTAAATCTGCACTACCTGACCCAGGGATTGAACTCATAATTACTATGTTACCAAATTCAACCAATACTTTAATCCACTAGGCTATAACGGACAAGACAATATTCCTACACATGAATAGAAGAATGAGAGAAATCTACCTCCATAAATTAAAGAAAGTGTTTCGGTTCAAATTTCCCAGATTGATAGATGCCTTAAGAAGGCTGGAGGGTGAAATGGTCAAAATATTTTGATAACAACAATAAAGATGAAGATAATAGTGAAGAAATAATTTCATTTATTTGCTTCTGTTGTCACTATGTATGTGCAGGCAATCAAAGAATTAGCTTTTTTTTTTTCACTCTTGGGGAGAAACTGAAACTGACTTCCATCCAAATTGTATTTCTTTCCTCCAGCATCTGACTTACAAAAACAGCAAACACAAATTCGTTTTTTCTAAGTCCCAAGTGTGACTAACATATCATCTCTCTCTTCAAAATTAAGTAAGGCTGTTATTAATTAGGTTTTTTGTTGATTCATTTTCCTTCTAGTAACTCAATACTTACATGCCCAGTTTTCATTGATCTTATTTTTTTAAATTAAAGAAAAATGCTGAGAAACAATGACATTGTACTAAGTTTAGTAAATATATCTATATGATTACATTATGAGATTGCTTTCAGAGAACTTCATTAAAAGTTGAAAGCTATAAGAATAAAATCATAAATAATATTTATCTGTTTCCATATGCTTTCTTTACATTAGGTGAGGAAGTGCACTGAATTTTCAATGTAATTTTATCAATACCTTTCTTGGATTATTATAAAGGAACAACAGTTAATGCATATAATGTTACCTTTCATTAATAAAACATCTGATTGCATGACATGGATATCTGTTTACTGTTTATTGAAAGTATGTTGCCAGGATTGTAGGCTGTTCGTGTTTAAACAAACAAATGCATTCACTGTCTTTTATGAAATACATTTATGAAAAGAAATAAAAAGGCACTTGGAAAAATCCCTCTTTATTTAAAATGAAGAGCTTAAATATAAAAATTCATCACTATTTTCAGCAAGCAAGAATGCACTCATGCCTCTGAGGTAGTTTGACTTCATCTACTCTGATCACATAAAAGACAATTTATAAAAGAAACAACAATCCCGCACACAATGTCATTACTGTCTATTTGTTCTGTGAATAATAGCCATATATGCATAACAATAAACTTGGGTTTTGTTATTTTGCATTCAAGACCCAAAAGTGTCAATAGACCTTCTCCAACTTCAGATGAAGAAGATTAACTCGAGGATAAGTCTATTGTGTAAGAGTTACTTCCCTTTGATATGTATGAAATCTTCTCGTTACTTAAGAGGACTTCTCTGCTCTCACTGACATCTAGTCAACAATAGAACAAAAGATCAGAGAACAATTGGTTTCCACCAAATGGATGGCTTCATCAATTTACTGCTTATTTATAACATTGTAACTTTAAAATAATCACTGAGTATGTTTGTCATTTCTTCTAATTGCTTCCTGGTGCAATGAATTTTAGTGAGAAGAAAGAAAGAAAATCAAAGAAGATTCCCCAGTTGAATATTTGGTGGGGATGACTAATGGTCTGATCACAATGCTGAGTGTTGTTGATGAGGCTCTTGTCAGATCAAGTCTTCCATATGGATTTCATGCATAGCACCAAACCTCTTCAGAAATATCTAATCTGTCAGCTGTATACAAACAATTCCTAAGACCAATGGTTAAAAAGGGCTCCACATAGAGACTGTAGTACTTAGTGAGGATAAACCATCTTCAAACCTTGTGGGCTGGGGCTAGAGAATCATAAAGAAAGACCTGTACCAAATAACAGAAACCACATCAACTAAAGACCTTCAATGATAGTAACAACTAAAATGGATAGCACAACAGATAAAGAAAATAATGACATAATCAAGATGTTGACATTCCATACTACTACAAAAAAAGGTTTGATAGGAAACCCCCTTAAGTCAAGGAAAGAGCAATAAAAGTTAGGGGACTTGAGAAACCTATTTTCCAAAACATTGTTTTACAAGAAAGATTTTAATGCCAAATGTTTCCTCTTAAGGAAGCTGGTAATATTACCAATAACATATCTTCATGTTATTACCATCCATTGTTATATAAAATTATATTGAACTACAATGAATTTTAATGGGAAGATGAAAGAAAATCCAAGCAGTTTCATCAATTCAGGAGCTACCTCTAATGGTTTGATCACAATGCTAGGTGTTGATGAGGTATTTTAAATGATGTAGCCAAGATATAACAATCCTAGGTGTTGCATAAATAAATTTCTATCAGTGAAATTGTCAAAATTCAAGATAACAGAATCATATTCACTAGACTTTTAATGCAAAGACTTTTACAAAACTTATAAAACATATGTGAAATTGCCTTCTTATCAAAGGATTTTTGATTGAAATACTTTTCAGCTATTTATATTAAATTGCCTGAAACTGAAACAAAGAAGTAGCTTTGGACATGATTTGAACAACCATGTCGCAATATTGGTACAATTTTAACTTCACCAGTCATTGTGGTCAGTCATTTGTCTCAAATACTAATGCTTGCACTATGTTACCCTAAATGACTAACTACCTTGTAATTATACTCAGTATCATTTGAGATTCTGAAATGTACTAAATCATTATTTTGTATAAATATAATTATCATTGTTTTTGTTTAGTTTGTTTTTTATCACATTTTTCAGATGATCTTCTCTTTATATTAGATTTTAGAAATTCCAAATGGACCATGCATGTGATTTGAACTAAGTTTCTGTACCAAACGAATTTATTGTTTCTTTGCAATTTAATTTGAAGAAATCTTCTTGTGCTGCATCTATCAGGACCTGGGGGGTCATGATTCTCCACAACATCCAATCATTTGTATTTCTAATAGATATTCATTTCCTTATTATGCTGCCAACTATCTCTTTATCCCATGTTAGACAATTTGCTGTTTCCTTTTGCCCTTCTTGCCTTCAATGGATCCTTTGAGTGTTAAATTCTTCAAGCCTTTCTTCCTCATTATATGTCCCAGAAATTTTAACTCATTCTAATTCTAAGTACAAGTGACTTTTTTACTTCTTTGTTTCTTAAAATTTCTTTGTTGCTCACATGCTCTGTCTGTTATCAACAGCAAATCTTTTACCTCATGTCTCGTATTCAGATGCAAAGAAATTGTCCAGAATTCACCACCATTTAGTAGGATGGTTGTTGGTTGGTTGGGTTTTATGGCATATCAACCATTGTGGGTCATTTAATGCCAAATTAAGGCATATACATACACCTATAAATATATTAAATATACAGTACTATCAAACGCATACCTGGCAACATTATCTGAATCTGGACGCGGATGTAGTTTATTGTCATACCCAGGGCATTTAGTAGGATGGATATTATATTGTAGTACTGCACTCTTTCTAATAAAACTTGCCTTTTTCTTATTACTTTGTTTAGCTTTCGCGAACAATTAAAATAAACAATCTCAGAGACAATTTGGAGAACCACTATTGTTACAAAATAGTCAACACAGTTTTGAGGAAAGTAGAATGAAGATGAAGAAGAAAGAATGGTTCATGACTTTCAAAGACAAATTGCTATTAATATTACCTTTTCTGAGATATGATGATAATTTGTATTTCATTCATAGCTATATTTTTATTCTGAATTACAGTTTAGTTTGAAGGCTTAAGAATAAATTAGTTGTGATAAAAAGTAATGAAAGATAAAATTAATTTAAAGAAATGTTTGACATTTTTTATTGGCCACTCAGACAATAATAATAAATCTTACAGTTAATTCTGTTCATAAAAAATTCATGTTCATATTTAAATGAAAATGGAATGATTAAAGAAAAAGAAAAATTTCATTTTTTAATATAGAAATTTATTTTGTAAACTGAAAATACCCTAATTAAAAACAGTATTTTAATTAAAAGAATAGAGTAAAAATGTGTAACAATAAATAATTACACTATAAATAGTTTCATTTTATTGAAGTATAAAATGTCACTTATGCATTCTGTTCAAGAAAAGGAAGTCATGAATTTCAAAAAACTCTTTTGGTGTATATAGTGTGAAATGATTATCAAGAATTATAAGTTATTATCTTCTTATTACCATTTTATTAGCAGTATTTCATATTTATGTACAAGTCATGGAAAGCAGCTTTCAAAGGACTTTAAGCTTCTTTATTGCTACAAGCAGTACTGAATGATCTGTTGAGGTGGAGAGAAAATGGAGTTCATATAAATTCTTGTCAGTACATTTTCCCAGAAATTTGTCAGAACTCGATTGAATAATGTCTTTCTTTGATGATCTTTGACGTTTTTGAATACTTTACAAAGAATCTTTATTCAAGCCCCACAATATGTTGTTTATTGATATTGGTGCAAATAAACTTTGACCCACATAAAAAAAAAGTTCTGACTTTGAAAATGGAAAAAGAATTTAACAAAAAACTCTTAAACCATACAAGTTATTTAATCTATTTGAAAATATGTGAATAATTAGGAAAAAGCTGCAAAATATAAGACCAAAATGCTTTATCTGAACTTATACATGCTTATAACTGTGTGTGCGTTTTTCTCTTTACAAAAGAGTGACTGTTCTGCCATTTAACTCAGATATCATCATCATCTCCCATGTGTCATGGGTGATCATGTCTCTCCACAATTTCCAGTCCTTTGTAGCTCTTAGTAAAGTTTCTTTTTGCTATCTCCCCTAATCCCTGTTCTGCCAACCATTTACACAACTTTGTTAGATATGTTATTTTCCTTAGTCCCTCTTGCCTTCAACATGTCCTGTGAGTATCAAATTTTCCAAGCCCTCTTTCCTTATTATGTGCCCTAGAAATTTCATCTCTCATTTTGTAATGTTAAGAATAAGTGTATTTTTTGTTTCCATTTTCTATAAAGATTTGTTGTTGCATCCATATTCAGTCCATGGTATTCTCAACATTCTTTTCTAGAATAACATTTCTGTTGCTTCAAGTCTTTTTTCATCTGTGATGAGATTGTCTGTCATTTGATGCCATATAAGATGACAGATATTATATAACAGTTCAGTACTCTTTTCTTTGTTTCAATACTTTGCCTAGCTTTTGGAAGATATCTTTATATAAAATCCATATCTCATATTATTATTATTATTATTATATATATTAGGTTGGTGCAAAAATAATGTCGTTTTCTCACATATGTTACTATGTGAGAAAACGACATTGTTTTTGCATCAACCTAATAAATATATATATATATATATATATATATATATACATACACACACACACAACATGTCAACAGAAACTCTGTGAAGACACAATATTTCCTTTGACATGACATATGTGATAACTGAAAAGAGATGAAACTATTAGGTTGGTGCAAAAATAATGACGTAATAATGTCGTTTATTGACATATTTTTAACGTCAAAAAACAACATTATTACGTCATTATTTTTGCAGCAACCTAATAACAAAGCAGAAAATGTAAAAACTATTTACAATAACTTATGATAGCTGAAAGCATCCAAATATTGAAAATGTATATTTTGATTTGCAACTGAAACCATGAAAAGGGCCTGAAATATAAAGAAAAATAAATTTTAAAAAATCCTTAGAAATGAATCTTTAATTGTATTTAACCAAACTTATATAAATGATATATTCTCCAAATACACCAAACACACACACACACGTATATATATATATATATATATATATATATATATATATATATATATATATATACAGTATGAACACTGTTGATTACTGTGTCAACACTTTATATTGATTTATCTCTGAGACTGAACATTCTTCCCTTATAGATATACCAAATTTAAAAAAAAATATATAGTGAGCTGTCCTTTTGATTTTGGCATGTAAATGCTTAACAGATGAAGTTTTAGAATTGGACCACCAGACTACTATGCATGAAACACAGTATTGCTATTGGTGAGGAACATTTTTCTTTAATTTTAATTACATATATATAATACACCAGCACTCAGTGCGTGATACTCTCTCTCCCTCTATTATATATATATATATATATATCGAGAGAGAGAGAGAGAATGAGAGACTTTACAGAAATAATATTTTACTGTCATGGAAAATGAAATTTATTTCCATGTTTCAGGGAACAAATATTTTTTTATTCTTTCCTTATTAACTTATTTGTGGAAATTTTTAAACTGTTTATCTGTTTCTTCAGATGATTTTGATTTCTTTGTTGGTTTTCTTTCTTTTTCTTTTATTACCACTGGAAGTGGCAAGGTGTTGAAATCAACATTTTCATATTTTTAGCATCATGTCTTTAGATTGATTGATGCCTTAAAGTTCTTCAGTAAGACTTTAGAACAATTATTGGTTTCTGATGTAGAAGTAAACATTATTTTTATCAAAACAAACCTAACCAAGTTCCACGTCAAGCAACTTAGATGTCTAAAATGACACCTGTCACTCCTCATCAACAACTGAAGATTTTCTTTATTATTAATGGTTGAAACTAAAAGAAAATGCAGGCTGTGTCAATCAGTCATACATATGTCTTCTTATACAATAATTGTATATAGCAAAACAAGACTCACTTATCAATATTTGATACTCTTAAGTAACTCAGGCAGTGTAAGCAGAAGTGAATATAAACCTTTAAAACCATGAGAGTTATCTTTGTTGATCCTTCATGACAAATAAAGACAAGTACTTCTGGTGAATAAACAACAAGAGAAGATGCATGAAAAATGAGACAAGAAACTTTCATATGTTCTGTTAAGCCTGAGAGCAACATCTATGTATGAAAATTGTATTTCCACATCAGTTCATGATATATTATGGATATATCATTCATATAGTATTACATATTAAAATATGGAGATGGAATATCAAACTTTGTTATATTTTAACATTCCAATCTATGTTAATCCAAACAAAGATCTGTAAGGTAATCAATTCTTACCAAGCATCTCATCTTCAGTCACTTTCTCACCAGCATGACATGGCTTCTGTCTGTCTTTTTTACAAGTATTTTCATGGCAACCGATCTGAAAATCTTTTTTCCTTGGTGCCCTGACTACATGAATTTAAGATCGTTACTAGATTGGCATCTATGTCCCACCCATTTACTGTTGAATTTTAGCTAAAATGCCACTTCTACTCCAGCAGTTTCTTTATTAATATTTTCTACCTGTGGAACTCCTTTCCATTTTTTTCCTGATAAGTACAATCTTCAAAAATTTAAATGTAACATCAGTTACCATCTTCTGTCTTCTTGAATCCTGTTTATCTTTTGTCCTTTCCTCAATCTTCCCTATACTCATCTTCTCTTTCACTTTAACCCCCTGCATAGTATTGGCATTCCTGCTTTTCTTCAGGTAAAATGATTAAAAAAATGTTTTACCTGATAAGAATATGCCATGAGCCTTGTCAGTACATAGATGGGTGACTGTTTTGGAATAACAGCTGCTATAAGCTTGAATCTGTGTATGGTATAATGAATAATGGCTTGGAATTGTGAATCAGAGAGCTGAGTTCCAATTTCACTTGAGTTTATTATATTCACTAACATGCAAAGGTATGAAATCCTCCTCTTCTTACTCCAGCTATGGGTTAATTAGTAAGACTTGTATCTAAATCATTATTATCTCCTCACAAAATTAAGTCTGCTTTCTTGTTGAGGTGAGAAATGAAAAATTACGTGGGACTTTTTGACGCATTTTTTAATATAAATTGTGGTTTCTAACATGCCAGGTATAAATTGACTTGAAGATAAAATTCTCTTTAATGAATGCCTTGCTGAAGTCCTTTCATATAAGGATGTCCTAAAACAATCTTACTTTAAGAAACTGGAAAATTTTAAACATAAATTTTGGTCATAAGTTATGCCTGATAGCAAATTTGAAAATAATTTTATTATAGAATCAATCTCATGTCCTCTTTGCTTTGCATGTACTGCTTCTTTCTCACATCCTCCATCTCTCCCTTTTACATGACTATAATGTGTGTGTGTAAATACTCTGCATTCATTCATATCTATCTATCTATCTATCTATATAATAATATATACTAGTTACATATATTTATAGTCATTTTTATGCTTTTCTCTGTGTATGTATGTACATGCACATACATATATACTTTATTATAATTACTGCAAAATATAAAGCTAATAATACAAAATATTAAATAAAATACTAAATACTAATATAATAATAAAATACTACTGCAAATATGAAGGAGTAGTGCAAAAAAATGATTACAAATGTTAGAAGTATTAAGAAAAAAGGACAAACACTCCAACATCAATGAAATATTATCAAACTTATCAGAGATAGTGAATATATTTCATAAATAAACAAATAAATGACACAGCAATATGAACCAACAAATTGTGGAGATGCAATACTTTATAAACTGACATGACACTTAAAGTGATATTTGCAAGACAATAAAACTGAAATAGCAAAAGAAAAAAAAAATGATTTGATAATGTGTCATGTATGTTAAATAAACTCAGACATTGGACAGTTTATATTTAAACTTATGAAAAACCAGGAAAATAATCTGAAACATAAAGAAACAACCAAAAAGTTCTTAAAGCAATTTCATTGGTCTTTAACCCTACTTGTGTGTGTGTGTGTATGTATATATATATATATATATATATATATATATATATATATACACACATACATACAGGGAGAATTGTTTGTTTTTTATTTTGCCAACTGCACATTATAGTAGTGTCAGTTGGGCACCGTCTGTGCGAAAAAGAGCACCATGACGTAATTGATTCCATTAGAAATTTGGAAGTAGAATGCTGTACTGCTTGGTATTTGCACTGGAAGCTTCAATATGAACATTTCAGAGTGTTTGGGTA
This sequence comes from Acanthosepion lycidas, assembly GCA_963932145.1. Lineage (NCBI taxonomy): Eukaryota > Metazoa > Mollusca > Cephalopoda > Sepiida > Sepiidae > Acanthosepion > Acanthosepion lycidas. The sequence goes on from OZ010571.1 coordinate 129,684,451, forward strand.
TCAATCTGCAGGCAGTGCAGAGGATTCAGAAAGAGTTGGATGAGTCTAATGGTGATTATGAAGGGGTTTGCAGTGATCGATAGTTGATGGAAACATTATGCCTCCATTCATCTTACCACAAACCTCAGACTCAACATGGAGGCCTACATCAAGTACAATATATCAGTTTTATTTTTTGTGTAATTTAGATGGCAATTTATCCAACGCACCTAGTACATACAAAAATATACATATTTTCCTTCACCAGTAGCACAAATGTAAGTTTCATGCTCAATGCAATTGTCATCTGCTGATTGAAAT
>OZ010571.1:129687250-129689750 GCA_963932145.1 Acanthosepion lycidas
TCTTTTTATAGATACAAGTATTTAAGTAAATGCTCTGTTTATAATAAACAGTATTAAATAACATTTACCGGCCTGAATGTCCGAGAAATTTTCATAGAAAATATTCGTCCTTGGACAGGATTCGAACCTGCATCCTATACGGAACCGTCATTTATGCTGACGTGCCTAACTGATGGCCACCAAGGATCGTTCGGTAGACAAGGTCGAATTTACTGCTTATAAACTTCAATCTTCTCTGAATCTTGTACATTCATAACTGCTCATGTGTATCGAATGTAAACAAATGACATCATATATTCCGAAATGGACAAAGTTCGACAATTTATTTATTAAAGACATTTTTTTTATGTTTAACGTTCTTTTTATAGATACAAATATTTAAATGCTCTGTTTATAATAAACAGTATTAAATAACATAAAAAAAAAAATGTCTTGAATAAATATATATATATATATATATATAGTCATCCTTCTTCCTTTTTTTTCTCTGCTTGTAAGAAGATAAATGGTATAATAATAATTTGCTCTCTTGTCCACACTTTAATACTGTTATGGACTTTTTGGGAAATTGTGCATTTCGAGCTGGAAATTTTGAAATTTCAACTTTTTTGTAAAAACACTGATTGAAAGACTTGGCCCATCATTATAGGCATGCCACCTTTTTTTCTATTTTTCATCTAATTTTAATTTAACCAGTATTAGGTCAGTATACTAATGATACATGTGAATACTGATATGTTTTAAGTCTGACCAAGAAATCTTTCAAAAAATGATCTTGTTCATTTGATCAAATTTTCAGAAGTAGCTGAGGTGAAGGATTTTTCAGTACCACTCTGTAATTTCTGATTTCAAAATTTCAGTCAGAGATTATGAATTATTTGCTTTCATTTCTAAATTGTGAAGCATCTTCTGGGACTTTTAAGACTTCTTGCTCCTGTATATAAATGTTCATAGTTAGATGTTCTTTCCTTCTATACAGATGTCCATGATTTGGGGACTATACTGTTTAAGCTATTCAGACCTGCTATTTTTATAATATAATTTCAGACAATAAAATTCTTCAGCCATTCTCTAAGTAGTAGAAAATATCAGTACTTTATATCACTAGGAATACTGAACACATCAACTGAAACAGTGTTATCATTATCATCTTGTGAGAATGAACAAACGAGACACATCCCAGAATTTCAGACAATACTAGAAAACTAAAAATGAAAAAATGGTATCAAATGAATCCTTTAAATCTTAAAGAAGTTAATCTTTCATCAGACCCTATTCTCAGAATTCATCATAAAAAAATCAGTATGTGTAATTAGTAAGTACTAAACACTTCAAATACCTTGGTGTATTGATCACAAATTTATAATGAATTTAGTATAAAAGATCAGGAAATGGAACACAGAATAGGCTGCACTAGGGGTTAGTTTTACCAAATACCACAAGTTGCTACAAAACCAAAACATTTACTTAAAAATTTAAGTAATGTTCTTAAATAGCTTTGTCAGATTGAGACTTTTATAAGTATGTCATGCATGGCTCCAAACTCATTCAAAAATATGTAAACTATATACAAATGCTTTTTCAAACCAATGATTGAAAATGGTTTCAAGTGAATGAATCCTGTAGGTTTTAGTGAAAACCATTCTTCTTCAAAACTTGTGGACTGGCGCAACAGGATCCCAAGTAAAGAACTATACCAAATGACAAAACCCACATCAATTGAGGACTTTCAACAATAGTAGCAACTGAAATAGATTGCACATTTTTATTTGAAGAGAAAAAATTTGAAATAATTGAGATGTTGACTGTCCACAGCACCTCAAACAATTTTCATAAAGGAAGCCTTCATCTATACTGGAAAGAGTCATATCAGTGAACATGAAAAACAATTTTTTTCAGAAAATTTTTTTTCAGTAAAAGATGGTAGCAGTGGCTGCTCAGGCAATGAATGTCAAATGTTTCCTTATATGGAAACAGTTAATATTAACATTATCATAGGCCTGATGTTACAAAATCACAGAGAGATTTAGCAAATAACAAAAATCATTAGAATTGGAAACTTCCAGCAGCAGTAACAAAAAAAATGTTTAGCACATAAGAGAGAAAATAATGATATAATCAAGAGGTAACTTTCCACATTACCAAGAACAAAAAGTATAGAAAGAAAATTCTGTCAAGATGAGAAAGAATTTTGAGTATACTAGAAAAGCTTAATTTCCTAACAAACTGTTTTAATAAGACTTTAGAAATTTTAACACACAGTAACACAAAGTTACTAAATGAACATTTCAGCACATAAATTCCCTATTATTTGAAGTAACCTAACTTTACAATTTTTCATTTAAAATTTGTTTGAATGTTTCAGAATTTGTGCATTGAAAATGAAAAATAGATTTTTTTTATATACAAGAATTAAGATAAGTGGTAATAACACAACAGTGCTATTATAGCTATAAATGATAATAATTTTACTGTGAAAGTGTAGCAAAAATCAGAATGA